>BSBM01001346.1:20420000-20960000 GCA_027924585.1 Larix kaempferi
CCCCAGATGAAACATGGATGAGTGTGTTATCCAAAACTGGGGTAGGAGACACAACCACCTCATCGCTAATACCAGTTGGGGACGAGATAGGGGAAACCACATCATTCGATGTACAACCTGTTGATGTATATGTAACTTCGGAATGTATTTCATCTATGTATTTCATATATATTTATTGTACCCTTATTAGAGATGTGTTATTCCTCTATAAGGAAGTGTCGTCATGTGGATTGACAAGTGTTGTAAGTGTGTGTACTTGCCGATGGGTTATTAGACCACCATGTGTGGGGTCAGCCCTGAAATATATATATTATAATGTGGATGTACCTAGCTAGACAAGTCGGCCCCATAAGGTCACTCGGCAAATAGGTTAGTATAAATAGAGATCAGGTGATCTCTATTTAGATCATTCGGAAAAGTGCATCTCTCTCACTCAGAAAGTGGCGCACTAGTGAGGAGGAGGATCATCTGCTACTAGGAGACTATCTCAGTGTATTTTGGTTGAGCCATTGCTCTCTCTATCTCTGAGGAAGTTGTGGGGTTTTTCGCCTTAGGGTTTTCCCCACGGAAACTCTGTGTCTCTTGTTTCTCATGCTTTTGATTCTTGTGATGCTTGTCATGCTTATTGTGATTGTTATGCATTGATATACTGTACATGTTATTCTCTCAGTGAAGATCCTAGAGTATTGTGAATTAATGCTCAAAATTTAACATGGTATCAGAGCTAACCTGAGAAGAAGACATTTTGCAGTGACGAAAACTTGAGTTTCTTGTTTATTGGGTTTCTCTCCACAGATTTTGGAAAAGCAGTATAGTAGATTGACTCTACTCATCAAGGAGAATCTATCTGTCCAATCAGAATTCAATTCTGAACATTTTCAGATTTGGCCCTAAAAATTAGGGTTTCCACAAAAATAGGAATTTCTAAAATCTAAAGACATAGCTGGAAGTTCCTTGCAAAAATCGAAGTTTAGAGCTTTGGATCGAGATTTTTGGCTTGGTAGATCTCCGGGAAACTCAAACCCTAATTCAGGGCTCTACCTAGTGAACCCGGGAGGACAAAAAGGCAAATCTGAAGGGTAAAACTTTGCTGATCTCAAATTCTGAATGCACTATGATGATCAGCTCATCAAAGCGCATCTTTCTATCCTTTCAGAAAATTGAAATTCACTTTTTGAATTTTTAGGGTTTTTTCGACAAACCCTAATCCGAGACCAGATCCAGTTTTCAGCATTTCAAGTGGTAAGAACTAAATCTTTTCTATTTCCATTTAAAGTACTCTTTAAGATGTCTCACCACACCAAGCTTGAGGATAAGCTTGAAGGGGCTGATAAATTCCGAGCTTGGAAGTATAGGATTGGGTTAATCCTGGAAGAGAATGAGTTGGACTCATATATAAAAGAAGACATCCCTATCCCAGAGGATGAAGAGGCCAAGGTATTGCATAAGAAGAACTTGGTCAAGGCAAAGAGAATCATTGCTGATTCTATCAAAGACCATCTCATACCCCACGTGTCTTCTCTAAAGGCACCCAAGGAGATGTTTGACTCTTTGACCAAGCTATTTGAAGGGAAGAACATAAATCGGAAGATGACTCTGCGGAATCAATTGAAAGGGGTCAAGATGTTGAATGGAGAAACCATTCAATCTTACTTCTCCAAGGTCTCTCAGATCAAGGAGCAACTTGAAGCTGTGGATGAAGTAGTGGACAATTGTGAAGTTGTTATGACCACTCTGAATGGCCTACCTAGGTCATGGGACTCCTTTATTCAAGGAATCTGTGTAAGAAAGAAATTGATCTCTTTCAGTAAAATATGGGAGGAATGCTCCTTGCAGCTCGTGAGGAAAAGATGGGAGGTGAAGATCAAGCTCTCGCAACTCACACCAAAAGAAGCAAGCCCAAGAAGGAGCACTCTCGCTACAAAAGATCCTATCAAAAGAATAAGAAGGATCTAAGATGCTTCACATGCAATGAGAAGGGTCGATTTGCTTCAGATTGTCCCAAGAACAAAAGGGATAATAACAACAACTTCAACAAGAAGAAGAAGGGCAACAAAAGAAAGTTCCATGCTCATGCTGCCGAGGATGATGAACCTCCAAAGAAGAAGGCTAGGGCAGAAAGTGATGATGACTCATCAAGTGAAGAAGAGTATGTTCAATCTCTGCTCTCATAGGTACTATGTCCCTTGGTTGTAATGATTGGTTGATTGATAGTGGGGCTTCCAAACACATGACTGGGTTTGAGGAATCCTTTGTGAATCTATCTGAACATGAATCACCTCATAAGGTGAAACTTGGGGATGATTATCAATACCCAATCAAAGGAAGCGGTGAAGCCTCCTACAACCTAGATTCTGGAAAATATTTGAAGATGAAAGAAGTCCTTTATGTACCTGGGATCAAGAAGAACTTACTCTCCAGCTCTGCATTGGATGCAAAAGGTATGAGGGTTGCATTTGTAGATGGCCAAGTCTTAATGTGGCCAAAGGGTAAAACAATCGATGATGCAGTAGTGATTGGAGGGCAAGAGGGAGGTTTGTACAAATTGAAGGGACAACCTGAACATGCCATGGTGACATAAGGACAAAGATTCATCCATAGTCATGGATCACATAGAGGTATGTATAATTTGTTTTTGCAAAAGTTAACTAACGAGTTATGCAGGTCATTGAAGAGAACAAGAACACATTGCTAGACATAACTAGCAAATATGGTGACCAGGTATGTGTTTCTTATATCATAGGATCTATCATATAAGTATGCATGGCATGATTGATGATGATTGAATAATCATGGGTATATGCATATTATGTGTCTTACCTTAATTAATGACATGACTAACCAAAAGAGTCATAGGTTGGAGTAATTACAGGTTTAGACATGTTATGTTTCTTATGATATGACTAACCATAAGAGTCCTATATAAACCTTGAATGCTAATGCTTATTATTTCTGTTTGAAATGATCATGACTATACATGCTTGAGATTATTGTGTTTTAATAGTATACTAATGAATGTATGATTTTGTATGAGATCACAAGGATAACACAATCATGATACTAATAAGCATGCATAGGGACCAAGGATGAATATGAGTTCAAGAACAGGTAATCCAGGAAGCAAAGATCAAGAGGGAGCACACTCCAGTGGTTTCTGCAAGGGTGCAGATATTCAGAGGGAGTTGTCCATCTCTCTATATTCCACAACAGAAAGGTGTAGAAGGACTCCAGCAGCTCCTGCAAGGAAGCAAAGACTCAGAGGGAGTCCACCCAACAAACAAACAAAGATACGTATTTTAACTATCATTTCTTGCATATTTGTTTGCTTAAATAAATTTGTTGAATGATGTATATGCTCATGTTCCTAGACTTAGGATATGTATTGTGCATATTAGAATGATTGCATTAATGAACAGTATACTACTAATATGCATGTGTTGGGTAAGTGGCCTATGGCACTGTACAACATTCCATTGCTACTTATCTAGAATGAAACCTCTTTGCTGACATGTTGGGAGTAGTGCAAACTCTTAACAATGTTCTGGTAGAGACTGGAAGGCATCTAGAAAGTTATGGAACATGGATAAATGTTGTATTGAAGCATTGGCTAAGATAATTGCGTGACTGTATGACATATTTCTTTATGTGTAAGAATTTGTTCTGAAAACTATGAGATGTTTTCTAATCATGCAATTTAACTTGTTGTGTAGGAAAGATCGTATGCCATCACCTACAAGAGAAGAACTACAACATTTGTTTAGCAACAAAATTATCTATTGAAGATATTGAAGTTCCCAGGATATGGGAAGAATGCCATGATCCGTCGATCATGAAAAATGATGTTTGGGATGTAGTCCCAAGACCTGAAGGGAAGTTTGTTATGACTTCCATATGGATCTATCAAGATCAAGCATGCTGCAGATGAAGCATAGAGAAATATAAAAGTGATGAAATAGAAGATACACCAGATGGATTTCAAGACAGCTTTCTTGAATGGTGTAGTTGAAGAAGAATTGTATGTGGAGCAGCCACTTGGTTCTGAGACACATGACAGGGAGTCATATATGTGCAGAACTTGGGTATGATGCACCACTTTCTAGGTATGGAGGTGTGGCAGAGTGCAGATGGAATCTTCCTTGGACAAGGGAAGTATGCAGTAGAGATCCTGAAGAGGTTCGGGATGATGGACTACGAGGCTATGGCATCGAACCTGAAGCTTCTGTGTGATGCTTCATCTGAACCAGTTGATGTCACTATGTATCATCAGATGATTGGGTCCTTGATGTACCTAACGAACATGAGACCAGATATTTGCTTTGCGGTGAACACATTGAGCCAGTTCCTGACAGATCCGAGGAGTGTTCACCTGGTTGTTGTAAAGCATATTCTGAGGTACCTGAAAAGTACAGTGGATTATGGGCTCAAGTATGAAGTGAATCAAAAGTTTAACCTGCAGGGTTATGTTGATTTAGATTGGGCAGGCAGTTCTGCAGATAGGAAGAGCACATCTGGGTGCTGCTTCGGTATGGGAACAGGTGTGATCTCTTGGTTCAGCAGGAAGCAGTCCTGCGTAGCACTGAGTACAGTTGAGGCAGAGTATGTTGCAGCCTGTTCAGCTAGTTGTGAGGCAGTATGGCTACGGAAGCTACTGTCTGAGTTATTTGATCTCCCGTTGGATGCTACTGGTATCTTTTGTGATAACCAGAGTTGTGTGAAGCTGTCCAAGAACCCAGTGTTTCATGACAGGTCGAAACACATAGAGATCAAATATCACTATATCAGGGATATGGTGCAGAGAGGATCTGTGAAGCTCCTGTACATTGCGATGGACGAGCAGATTGCAGATGTGCTGACGAAGCCACTAGCCAGGGTGAAGTTCGAGTACTTCAGGGAGAGGCTTGGTGTTCTTCAGATTGATGACACTTTGAGGAAGAAGTGATGGACACATTTGCAGAATCCATTCCAAGCATGTTGGAAGGAGGATCCTTCACATGGCTGTGGATGTAAGCGCTGGATGATGAGCATCAGGACGATGCTCCAGTTACTGCTCTGTATACGCATCATGTTGGATGTTGGATATGATCAGTTGGATCATTTATATGTATATGTATGTACGCATCATGTTGGATGCTGGATATGATTGGTTGGATCATTTGTATGTATTTTGTATATGCATCATGTTGGATGCTTGGACCATGTATTTGTATATGTATCAGGTGGATACATTGTATGATCAGGTGGATCATGTATGGTGATATGCATCATGTATTTGTATTTGTATCAGGTGGATACATTGTATGATCAGGTGGATCATGTATGATGATATGTATTAGGTATATACTTGGTATGCATCAGGTAGATGCACTGTATGATTAGGATGATCGTGGATGACGAGCTTCATGATGTTGCTCCAGATGACTTGCAGCAAGATGTTGCAGTGATGATGATCAGGATGATCATGTGTACATTAGGATGATGTATGGTGAGTATCAGGTTGATACTCTATGGCCATGGATCAGGTTGTACAGATGAGCATATAATTTGGCCGTGGGATATTTGCAGATAGTCTTTCGAGGTTTTTCCTATGGCATATAATTTGGCCCTGGGATATCTGGAAAATGCTCTTTCGAGGTTTTGCTCTGGGAGGACATATAATTTGGCCCTGGGAGATCTGCAGATAGTCTTTCGAGGTTTTTCCTATGGAATATAATCTGGCCCTGGGATATCTGGCAGAAGCTCTTTCGAGGTTTTGTCCTATGGCATATAATATGTCCCTGGGAGATCCGATAGGTTGGGTTGTGTGCACGTAATAAGTCCTGGGATGCTCTTACGAGGTTTTGCCATGACCACATATAATCTGTCCCTGGGAGATCCTATAGGTAGAGCTGTGTGCTTGTAATAGCCTGGGATGCTCTTGCGAGGTTTTGTGGTGACCACATATAATTTGTCCCTGGAAGATCCTATAGGTAGAGCTGTGTGCTCGTAACAGCCTGGGTTTCTGTTGCGAGGTTTTGTGGTGAGGTCACATATAATATGGCCCTAGGAGATCCTATAGGTAGAGCCATGTGCTCGTAACAGCCTAGGATGCTCTTTCGAGGTTTTTTGACGCATGTAATAAGTCATGAGGATTCCATAGTATGGCTAGTGATGACGAAGACCTACAGGTGGTGGGCCTACATCCAGTATGAAAAAGGACTGGCTCTGTAGAAATTCTTATGACAAGTAGAGTCAGAGATTGGTTGAGATAGCAGCAGCAGTGACGATGATGATGACGATGCATCGATGACAATGATCCTGAGAAGAAGACTTGTCTAGCATATCTGTGTCGAGAAATACCTTCCTAGTTAAGAGGGAGTGTTGATGTATATGTAACTTAGAAATGTATTTCATCTATGTATTTCATATATATTTATTGTACCCTTATTAGAGATGTGTTATTCCTCTATAAGGAAGTGTCGTCATGTGGATTGACAAGTGTCGCAAGTGTGTGTACTTGCCGATGGGTTATTAGACTACCATGTGTGGGGTCGGCCCTGAAATATATATATTATAATTTGGATGTACCTAGCTAGACAAGTCGGCCCCATAAACTCCATCTTAGGAATGAAATTTTGCATAACAGAGAGAGTGTTTCATAACTTACCAAAGCATAAAGGAACTGAGTGCAAGGAGTCAGAGTCCCCTGAGCAGCCACCATCCACCGAAGGTTCAGGGTTGCATACTTCCGTCTCGGGGCAAGAATTCCGGAGGTGACCCGTGCCATGGCAGCCAAAGCACCGAGATGCCAGTAATCCAGCGTTTGGGTGAAGCAACCCCCACTCCAGGAGACCTCTACTTCCGGGGGTAGCCCCTAAGTAACATCCACTTCTACCAACATACGCAGTGCCCGTTGATCAACCGCCATCAAGGTAGCCTCCTCTACTAAAATAAAACGACCCAAAGAATTTGCCACCGATAAGAAACCATCGAAAGACCAACACTGTAGTGGAAAGCTTGACAAAATCAACCACAGGTTTCGTTTAGTCAACTCCTCCTTCCATGGATTGAACTCGGAGTGCCAGTGCATAAAAACCAAAGTACCAACACCGATGACCCAGAACCGACCTTCAATCTCTCGCAAGCTATCCTCCGTGAGAAAATGGAATCTATACCATCCATTTTCCAACAATGTAACCCGCAGAATATAGTTAATAATGGGCTTCCAACAGTTTTCCATCCATGCCAGGATCTCAGGTCGAGACAAACGAATAAACTCGAATCTACCCAAGAGAGTTTGTTTGGAGAGGCCGATCACCATATTGAAAGTAACATCTTTCCCCATAATACACGAGGGTTTAATCAAACTAGCCCTTTCTAGTTTAGTTTTCCTCTGCCGCCTAGCATTCTCCCCCAACAATAGCCGACCAGTTCTCCCCATTTCCTTGCCCTGAAAATTTGTTCGGGCAATACATTAAGAACTACCACTAGAAACATCTGCCGAACTAGTCGGAGCAAAAACCCCAGGAACCGGAATGTCCTTGCATGAAAATTCCACCAGGACATTTGGGTTAACCTTAACACTGTCCCTAGGGTTTTGTGAAGGGCACTGCTCATCCCTCAAGGCTCCAGGTGTGTCCGTATTCCCTTCAGATGTGACACCCCCACCAAGTCCTGAAATTGACACTCTAGAAGGTGACATCACACCCCCACCGAGTCACATGGTATAGCAGGAGAAGGACATGGTAGTAGTACATAAAAACCAGTGAAAAAATAGGAAAAGACCGTAACCAAAAGCAATAACCAGAAAAAGCATAAAACCGACCCAGTCGCCTCAATAAACAAGGTAGTACTCAAACCACCAAGTGTGGTTTGGAATCGAGTGTTTTGTAATAATGTATTTTTAATTTGAGACCAAAATGTACATTTCTAATAATGTTTTTGTTAAGGTTGTATGGTGTTCATTACTAAATAACAATGCTATTCACACAACTCCATTACATGCAATGAAAAAATATTATTTGGTTTGTGGTTTCTCTCTAGACCAAAGAGCTAAAAGTATAACATGCATTTGTAATTCTTAATTTCATGGAAAGGTCTACTATGTATTCACAATCCTTAATATCATAGAAAGGTGTAATATGTAACACATAGGTAGAAAGGTGACAATAAATAACAATAAGAATTTCGGTGCTCGTTTTGTATTCAACGTGACCAGTAGTATGTACTCACAATCCTTAATTGCCACAACCACGTGTTTTAGCATCAATTATTTTATGGTGCCATTTCATTACCCTTTAACTGAGTCTAATTTTAGGAATTGCAACATATGAGATACCATGGAGTTTTAATTTTCATGTTGTTATGTTTAAGGTCTTTATTCCTTAAAGCTTAAAACTACAATTTGGGGGTTTACAATCTTCATAATGACGTGTTGTGGGTTTGTGGACCTCAATGCTCACAAATGTGTTGAGGGCCTTGCCTTATACATGTTTTCATGTACACAATTTATAATCTATATACGAGTTTACAACTTATAGCTGGACATGCGATTGTAAGCATTCACTTACATCTGGGATTTTACAACTTACAATTTCACACATAATTATAATTATTCAATTCATGTCAAATTGCATAAATTGTTGTTGTGGCCTACCTATTTTGTGCTCTTTACAGTTTGAAAATATTGGGCATTAGTTCTTCTTTACACCTTTTTATCTCCAATATGTGTATCATGTTGGAATCAATTTAATGCTAAGAGGGGGGATGAATCAATATTAATGCAGTTATGAACAATTTTAACCTCTTTAAAAGATTATTTTGAACTTAGTTTTGATCATCGAGTATGCATTAATCATGAGTAAAACATTCATCCACATATGCATCAATACACATAACGCATAACACACATGATTTTTATGTGGAAACCCAAACATGAGAAAACCATAGAATGCTCTTTTATAATGAGAAAGATTACATTCAAGGAAGCACTGACTTCCTGTGTTTACCAGCACCAATTAGAATGAGGTGTTGACCCCTTGGTTTTACAGGCTCCGACCTGAAGGAAGCACAAACTCCTTGTGTTCTCTAGCACCAACTGGAAGGAAGCTATGAACAACCCCTTCTCCTTTCCCCATCCTACCGCCCAAATATCCAAAATAAGATATTGCCTTGCTGAACTTCTGGCACGTGCACACTTCTGATATTTTGATATTAGTTCTGTTGTGGGCACCCTCTGTATGCAGTAAAATAGCTACGGCATACAATACTTTACTCAACACCAACACTTCACTTCAACTTCAACGCTTCACTTATACTTCAACACTTCACTTCAACTGACATTGCAAATGATATTGTGTGTTGCTTCAACTGCTACAGGTTGTGCCAATGTTCTATATTCCGTTCTGCTATTGCAGAAATGCACTTTGAACTGATATTGTGCATCAAATGATAACTTGTTGTTATGATATTGCACATCAGTATCAGGTGGAACTTTGCACTTTCTGAGATGTGTCTGTTTGGTTTAGGTGCCACAGTCCTTCAACCAATCTATGACTTGTTTTGCATCATATGATTCGTCCTTTTGGTTTAATGCACTTGTCTCAGATCATCCTCATCATGATGTGCATACTTGGTTCTTCTATTTCTCTGTCTCATTTGATTGAATTCTTTACTTCGCACACTTCAACTCAATTCACGTGCATTAGTTAAGCTTCTTCACTTTGTGCATATTCTGATATACTTCAGGTCTGTCTCTGCACTTCTGTCTTAAAACATCTATGACTATCTGTGTGCTTCCTACGATAATGTCATTCAGTCCTCATGCACTTGCACATACTTCTGTAATTCTGTCTTTATGTATTTGTGCAACCGTCACCGATTCACAACATCATTCTGCGCACCATCAAATCTATGATTTCTCTGCTTTTGTGCACTCGGCTCTCTACTAGATCATGTTATTTTGGTTCCACGATCCCTTGATGCCCTGAATATAAATCTGTATCTTCCACTCACAATCTCTTCATCCTTACTATCAAGCTTTATTCAAATCTCCAACTTGCTTCTTATTTATACACGTCCTGCACGGATTGTATGTCCACAAAGTGGTTGTGGCTTTCCTTATTCTTTTCCTCATAGTTTATGCTTCTGCCACATGTCATGTTATGTGCTACTACTGTGTCATCTCTTGTGGGTCTTGCACATACATTGTCCTTGACTTAGTGGGACATTATCCCTTATAGTACCATCACTTGTGTGTCTTGCACACTTGATGTATCACTGACTGTGGCATTTGCGCATATACCATCTTCAATCGCTACACCCTTCTTGGAACTTGTGCACGCTTCAAGAACTAAAAGCTTCTTTTGATTGGTGAGACTTGCACACTTTCAGGACTTGCATAACTACTTGAGCATTTCTTGTTGCAAGCTGCTTGCGCAAGCCCGCACCTTGTCCAATAAATTCTTGACTTGCTTTCACACTCCCAACATTTGTCCAATGAACACTTTGGATTGCCTGCGCACTTTGAATCTTGTCCAACCAACTATTTGGCTTGCTTGTGCACTTGTACCTTTGTCCAACCAAACCTTGGGATTTTACCTTGAAGGAGTGTGACTTGGTGGACTTGATGTCTGCACATGTACGACATGTAGTAGGATGCATTCCTTATGTACTTCTTCAAATTGGATATGTATGATGTTCCTTCCTTATGTACTTCGTCAAACTAGATATGCATGATGTACCTCTGAAATATACTTTTTTAGACTGGATGCACTCTTTGATATACTTCTTCATATTGGCATCCATACCTTCTTCATCTTTCTTGTGCATATACTTCTTCAAAGTGGCTTCCATATACTTCTTCAAACCATATGAATACTACATCTTCTTTGACATTAGTTGACATCAATGACAACCAAATTTCAACATATCATTGGAAGGTAACAATTTATCCACCTTCTTTAACGTGCTTTTGAGAAAATTTCATCTTCACCTATTCTAAAGTATACCATCTAACCTGTATTTTCCCCTCAAATAATGATAGTGTTTCTAATATGGCACATGCTTTGTACGAGTCACCACAATTTGGTTAGATCTTAGTAGTGCAATATACTATACCATCTCCCCTAGCTTGGCCACTAAAAAAATGATATTGTTGCTAAGAGGACACATGCTTTGTATGAGTCACTACCATCTCACCAAGCTTGGCCACTCAAAAAAATTTAGTGTTGCTAACAGGGCACATGCTTTGTACATGTCCCCACAATTTGGTTAGAGGTAAGTAGTACACTATATTATACCATCTCACCTAGTTTTGCCACTTAAAAATCAATATTGTTGTTAAGCATGCATGAGATTTATATCATGAGTCACAACAATTTGGTTATAGATAAGTGATGCTCTATACTATATCATGTTACCTAGCTTGGGAACTCAAAAATATATATTGTTGCTCAAAGGGGTGTGCTTTATATAAGTTGCCACAATTTGGTTAGAGGAAAGTGGCAGGCTATACCCATATCCAAATCAACTTTTGTTTTGGAAATTGAGTTGGTGACTCCAATAGAGATATTATACATGGCTTGAACATATTAGCATTGAGAACTAAATCTATTATGGGTTATGAAGGAATGTATAATGGGAATGATCCCTTTACCATAAGAAATATGGAACATGGCTTGAACATATTAACATTGAAAACTAAATCTATTATGGGTTATGAAAAAATGTATATGTAATGTACCCGATCCCAAAACCAAGGCCAGGGACACCAAGATGACCAGGGGTAGGATGAATCAAGGTAAATGCGTAGCAAAATAAGGTTATATAAGGCTAGGTCATCATGCCAACCATCCAATTAAATAAAACAATTATCCTTTTTAAGGACAACGCAAACTTGCAATACACATCATTTTCCATGTGCACATGCCAAGCAAGGTAAATACAGGCATGAATGCAATTAGATTTGAGCAAGATATTAATATGTAAACTAACATCAATTAATCAAATCTACCACATACATATAACCAATATCAAATTCATATTTGCAAACTAACTTAGTCAATACAAATTAAAAGATCTATAGGTTGCCATATTCCACCACATTGACAAGCTAGAAATTAGACCTTTGGACTACCATCTACATTCATATTAACATAGATTAAACCATATATGAGGGCTTCCATCTATATCCATATAGATGATAATAACATAAGGTCTCATCGCTTTCACCTACATCCTTACAAACCATAAGCAAAAACTGCATCTAAGAGCCCATGTACATCAAAGTACTGCAAATAAGCACATAATGAAATAATCATCACATACTACCAACAATAGCCATATCAACATGAAAAAATTAAAGTATGAAAAATATCATCTACAACCATATAAAATCATATCTCAAGTATGCCACCTACAACCATATAGATCATAACCAAATCCGATCCATAAGCACATATAATTCCAAGGATGCAGTAAATACACATATAATAAAATACTTATCTGATTAACGGGCAACTAGCTTCAACCGGAAAAATTTCCACCCACTCATAGACATAGTCAATTCAAGCCATACTTGAATAGGTCACCCCCGAGCTGAGGCCATGGATCCATACGTAGAGGTACTCACAATCAATGAACAAGGTGTGTTCTTTCTCAACACTGTTGCACATAAATGACTATATCTTAGCCATACAGAAAGCTTTTTCAGTGAAACAAAAGGTATTCCTTACTGGAAACATCGCTACATATGCAATGGAATAGGTCTCGCAACCTAGAAATTCTTAGAAACATATAAACTAGAATATGTGGTTGTGCCCTTCTCAAGAACCCTGCCACTAAAAAATGACCAGATCTTAGTCATACTAAAACCATTTTCAATGAAATAAAATGTGTTCCTTACTAGAAACGTCACTATGGATGTAATGGAACAGGCCTCACAACCCAAAAATGCTAAAAAATGGTTGAACCATACCATATGGTTTCTCTATTTCCATACTATCAAAAACCACAACTACACCTTTCTCCATCTAAACTTTCCATTCCATCTACACTACCTAGTGCAATGAGATTCCCTTCACCACATAGGTCCCTCATGACATCACCATCCATAGTCGAGATTCATGTGCATATATTCAAACAGGGACAAGCAATGGGACAAGGACTCCTGTTGTGTTATGCACAATTAATATTCAATCCCCATTACATGGTCTTCATACCTCATTACAAGACCTTCAATATTCATTGCCCGGTGAGTTGTGACTATCCGCCCTCACCACAACCCTTCGGATATCACCACCCTCACCCATGAGTTCAATATTTATCCATACAATGATTCTCCTCCATGAGAACATGCACCTTCAGTCTAGTAGCCAAGAGAGGGCCTATGAGAGATCCCATTCGAATTCATATAGAGCAATTTGAATCCACTCCAACAGTCTAACTCCAACTCACTATGGAGATTACCCAAACCACAAGAGGTTAACTCCAACTCAAAGAGGCCAACTAGAATTATTTAGAGGAGGTTACAAAACATGAGGAGAGTTACATAACTTTTGAGGTGTCAAGTCTAAAAATAGCCAGTGAAGGTGCACTTGTGCAAGTGGGGGTTACAAAACCAAGTGTACCCTCCAAAAAGGAGTCACAAAACCACAAAAGGGGCACAATTAACAAGTGGAATCCATCCAAACACTAAGGAAGACCCACTAAATCATGAATTAGGATCAATAATACCAACATAGGATAAAATAACAAAATTAGGAAACAAAGAATGTTGTTAGGGAGAGCCACAACTCCTAGTCACCAACCCCCTCACACGTGGAATCCATGGCCCCCCAACAACATTAGTTGTCCAAGTTGATCTAGTTATTTAATTAAAAATACTAATAAAAAAAATAATAATAATGTCCATCGTCCATAATCTAGGCACCTAGTGCTACATTACAACACAAATAATAATCACAACATATGTATAGGGGATTAACCCATAGGGTATTATAGTATAATAGAAATGAGTCATTTACCATAAGAAATGTCGACTAGATTTTAGTGCAATCCTTGTGATACCTACTTTTCTACGTGAAACCATACTAGTGAGGAACCCTTAATGTGAGAAGGAACTAATGTTTATCATGTCATTTTTGTACTTTTAGGCTTGATGAAGTTTTCCTCATCTTATGGCATTAATGAAGCTTTTAAAATATATTTTGCACCGTCAAGAGAAAATAATGTTTCAAACTGATTTACATACTCAAAACTCTTTGCTAAAAATAGCATGCAGATAAGATCATTGGAAGGCTCCACACCTCCAATTTCAGGTTTCCCACTTCACCTGGGAATTAATCGATATTCCATCATCCACCAATTCTACTATTGTGAAATCCTACCAGCTGTCCCATAATCATTTCTATTTAAAGATTGCAAATATTATAGCATACATCCTAGATTCAAATACCATAGGAATTAGTATTTCTTCATCTAACTCTTGAGGCCTATAGGTTGGCACGAGAACTGTGATTTGAGAAGTTTGATCTATTGTAAGCCATCCCACAACTCCATGAACTCTATTTTCTATTTGTGAATATTTTTTTTATTTGAATAGTGCTATTATAGCAAACTATCCAGCTGACAAATCCTTATGATGAATCTTTTGTTACCGGCCTAAATCCAATCTCATGCATGTTGCTAATCGACTGTCTTCAAATATTAAAACTCAGAATACAAATATAGTTGTGTAGCTCATTAGAGTCCACATATGCAGAGGATATATACAAGAATGGTATTCCTTTCAATTGGTTGAAACATTAATTGCAATGGTAGCAAGCATTGGTAGGAAAAAATCCATCATATCATTTAAAATTGATTCTTCAATACTGGCATTCCTCTCATTCTTATTATTATTTCCCAACAAACCAGAATATGTTATTTTTCTCTCAAGGGCATGACAAATTGCTCAGAATCTCTAACTTCTAAAGCAATTGTTCCAAGACCTAAATCTAAATCAAGAATTGGTTGAATAAAAACAAGGAAGAATGATGTATCTCAACAATATCTACAAATCCCATGACTGAGCATAATCCCACCATCCACGTGTCCTTGATCATGATAGTGATCATTGATTTTGAGAGAGGAAAATGCATAAGTTTAACACCCCTACATCTCTTCGAAATGACCTTAAAACTACCACATGTCCAATGGTCATCAACCCTTCGAAGCTAAGGTTCTATTTAAAATATATCTATTATACCTCCGAAGACAATAAGGACCATTAGTCATTTGGACATGTGAAGGAACCGAGGCCATAAAAAAGCATATTCTTGAATTTTAAAGATTCATCAGGAGAAATGTCGCCTGTAGTGGTATTTGCCACTGCAAAACGTCAATGTTTGGTAGAGTGCTCTCACCGAAGGACGACCTTCCGGTTGAGGTTATCCACAAATTTTTGTTCCAGATGGCGGTATGCTGCTGCATTTTGATCAGACGGTTCTGTGCATCTAAATGAATAATTTTAGAGCATTGTTTGGAATGTTTTGGTGTTTATTTTTTTCAATATTCTTACTTTTTGGTAATCAATATCCACTTTGCAGTGCAATAATTTAATATTGTTGCGACAGGGATGTATGTTTATTTTCCTCAAATTTATTAGGTTGCTGCAATCAATATTTACCCGGCAGTGCAATAATTTAATGTTGTTGTGGTAGGGATGTGGATCGATGGATTTGGTCACGATCAGATCCAACGGCAACAACATTGTCCAGTGGATATTGATGACCATATTTTTCTTGAAAAGTTTATTTATTTTTTATTTGAAATTATTCAATGTTCTATTGATTTCTTGAAAATATGGCTTGTTCTTAGAGTAGGTTTAGTGGGAATTTTGTTACAACGTTTCTTGATTGCGCCGAGAGGCTCTTTACGGCCCAGTATGAGGGAGATCTTGTTAGTGAAGTGTTTGTCGATATTGTCGGCCATAAATCTTGTAAGTCTAGTGTTTGTCTAACATTTGTATGAGGGAGATCTTGTAAGTCGAGTGTTTGTCAATATTGTCCGCCATAAACAAAATAATACAAAGTAAACAAAAAATAATAATACAAAGTAAAAAGTAATAAATATTATGTCGGCCATAAACAAAAAAGAATAATACAAAGTAAAAAGTAAATATGAGACTTAAACTAGAGACTTTAAAGCTTAGGATTAGGTGATAAATATTATGTTGGTCATAAACAAAAAAAAAATACAAAGTAAAAAGTAAATATGAGACTTAAACTAGAGACTTTAGTTTTTACTTTTAATACAAAATAAAAAGTAAATATGAGATTTTAAAGTATTTGTCGAGTTTGTCAAGTAACAAAATAATACAAAGTAAACAAAAAAAATAATATAAAGTAAAAAGTAATAAATATTATGTCGTCCATAAACAACAAAAGAATAAAACAAAGTAAAAAGTAAATATGAAACTTAAACTAGAGACTTTAGAGCTTAGGATTAGGTAGCTCAGGTATTGCACTCAAGGAGCTATTCAAGGAGAGGTTTGCACCTCAGGAGATTTGATCCTTCTCGGCACTTAATAGAGCTTAGGATTTGGATCTATACTGGTATTTATGCAACTGAGAAAATCTCAGAATTTCATCTTATTTTCTTTTAAATTCTTAGTATTTTGAAATTTTCATGATCGTGAGAGTAGTGACTATTAAGCTTGATTCAAATATTTTTGCCTTTATTGGGATTTATTCCCAAAAATTTTGTTGCTTACACTTTGACTTCGGAATTTTGTGTTAGATGTTTAAGGATATTTTATTCGATTCCGGACTATCTGCTTTCAATAGACATTAGATCCTTTCCTTTTACTCTAAAACGTTTTTATGTAATTCATGACAGAAATATGTTCCAACTCTCTGTATTTACATCTAACCTGTGGATCATGATATAGTTTAAAGGCAAAGCCATATAGAATGACGGTAAGTCTGAAGATTCACCACCTTGTAAAGAAAAAGGTAATCCACCTCTATTTATTGATAGAATATATTGACTTGTTTGTGAGATAATGGTAAACTCACATCATGTTCCTTAAAAAGGGGCCATTTAATTTTCACCACCTTTTGGCTAGTAAAAAAACCTGTGGAGCTTGGGAGGATGTTGTTTCAGGTCGTATGCTATTGAGCCCTTTCATCTCACCAGCTTAAAATTCGCATGCCCTTTTATGCACCAAATTTTGTCTTGAGATCCACTTTTCCCGGTTCCTGTGTTTAAAAAGATTTGTTTTTCATTCTTGCATTCTACCATGCTCTTATATTAGAAGAGATTCATATTTTCTCTCTTTCTTTCATTTTTTACATAGGTCATCCCGCTCATATTTACAGATTCTGTCCTTTTACACAGGCCATTCCAATTAAAACATCTGGAATGCAAATGATTCTTTCATTTTACACAGGTCGTCCTGCTCATTATTCTCCAACAGAGGCGTATGGATGAATTTATTCTGGGCACATCATCGCAGGTACCAGAACTAGGATTTTGTGTAAAAATAACCTTTTTTTTTTCCCTCTACTATCAAATTATCAAATTAGATGAACTTAATAATATATCTATTCACCATTTATTTTCTTCTATGCCCTGATTGGAAATATTAACATTAGTATTAATATTAATATGTCTGATGGAAAATATTAATATCAACCTAAACCATAACATATGTTTATAAAATTATTACCAGTTGACTTTCATAATTTGACATAATTTTGAGACATAACTTTTACATTATTATTGTTTAATTTTTAATTAACATTAAGGAATCATTCTAAAAAATATGAATAATATCATTAATAATATTAATAACATTAATAATATAGTTAATAAGATTAATAATATAGTTTATACTAGTTGACTTTCATAATTTGACATAATTTTGAGACATAACTTTTACATTATTATTGTTTAATTTTTAATTAACCTTAAGGAATCATTCTAAAAAATATGAATAATATTATTAATAACATTAATAATATAGTTAATAAGATTAATAATATAGTTTTAATTGAGTGTAGATTGAGTGGTTGGAAAGAATGTTGTTATGCTCCCCATTTGGGTTCAAGTCTCACTATGTGACATGATATGTAACATTCATATTTTCCAAGTGAAAAAAAAAGATTAATAATATTATCAATATGCCATAATGACATAATTTTGAAACATAACTTTTACATTATTATTGTTTAGGTTATAACTAATATTAATATTGGCATGTGATTGGCATTAACATTAAGGAAACATTAATATCAATATTAACATAAACAATATGAATAATATCATTAATAATATAGTTAATAGCATTAATAATATTAATAACATTAATGATATACCAAAATGCAACCTAACCACGTTCTAACCATTGGGAATTTTACAGTTCATCATAATAGTATAGTAACTACAATCCATTTCTAGAATAAGCATATGGACTAAAGTCAACCATTCCCGTAATCAAGCATATGCACTAAAATGGTCAGCCATTTTAATATAGTCTAACATAGTTTAAAGTCAACCATGCACAAACAACAGTCTACCATGATGAAGCCATAGTTTAAAATCCATCATATTATACCATGATGCAACCATAGTCAAACATAGTTAACCATGCTTCCCTTAAGTCAACCATGTCAAAACATTAGTCAATCATAGTTTCAGATGGTCAAAGTTAGTCAATCATAATTTGACACCCTTCATCGACCATGGTCAGTGATTATCTACCATAGTAAAACAGTATAAACCATGGTCTAACAATGGTTGGCCATGGTTCTATTGGTTATGTCAACCATGGTCAATGATGGTGTAACATGGCTCGTGTTGACTAGACCTGTTTACTCCTATTTGGCATCAGATTTGGTATCAGAGCAGGTTAAAGATGCCACCAAGACAAGGGAGAGCATGTGGAGTCCACTTGGGACGAGGACGTGGAATACAAACTGAAGAAACAAATATACAGAGAGAAATGAGAAGATTGGAAGCAAGATTATAAGCTATGGAAAGAAAGAAATACACAGACAATGCAGATAACAGTGATGAAGAAGAAGAATCCTCTAATGAAGAAGAAGTTCCTGAAGAAGCCAAGGTTTTAAGGATGTTGATGAAGGCCAGTAGCAAACCCAGAGTGGAGGTACCTATGTTTGAAGGTAACTTAAATGGTGAAGAACTCATGGATTGGATTAATGCTCCAAATAAATATTTTGATTTTGAAGAAATTGAAGACATGAAGAAAGTGAGATATGCAGCTACCAGAATGAAGGGACATGCAGCCATCTGGTGGGATGAGCTCCAGATCCATCGAGAAAGAAGAGGTAATTCAAATATAAACTCTTGGGATAAGATGTCGTATAAGATTAAACATCATTTTATGCCTAAGGACTATGAATTGACCCTTATTAGACAACTACAGAACCTTAGACAGAAGACCATGAGTGTAAAAGAATACACAGAAGAGTTTTTTAAATTGAGCATTAGAGCAGGACAAACACAGGGAGATATGGAAAGGGTATCTAGGTATATCAATGGATTAAGATATGATATACAGGATGAACTCAGTTTATTAAATCTGAAAACTGTAGAAGATGCATATCAGGTAGCTTCAAAGGTAGAAGAGAAAATATTAAGAAAAAAAAACCAAAGAAACAGAGGATCTCCAACCAGAGGAGGTAGGACTTCTGAATATGAAGCTAAAAGTTCTAGCAGTCAGCCATCCCAGAGAGGAGGAGTTAGAGGAGGCAGAGGAATAGGCAGGCACAAAGAGGTAAAGTGTAATGCTTGTGGAGAAACTGACATATGTCTTGGAATTGTCCAAGAAATCAGTCTTCAAGTCATAGAAATGTGAATGTTCCAGAGGCTCAGGGAGAGTCAAAGGAAGGAGCAGAGATGAATAACCCTCCAGAAGAAGGAGAATATCGTATGTTGAAGAGAGTCCTAGTAAAAACAAAGAAACAAGTACATGAACCAGCTCAAAGGAAAAGTTTGTTCAGAACAAGGTGTATGTCACAAGGTAAGTGTTGTAAAATGGTTATTGACAGTGGTAGTACAGATAATTTGGTTTCCAATGAGATGGTAGAGAAGCTAGGATTGAAGAGGATGAAGCATCCCACTCCCTACAAAGTGTCCTGGTTGCATAAAGGACATCAACTCTTGGTGAATGAGCAGTGTAATGTGGAAGTCCATATTGGTACTTACAAAGATGAAATATTGTGTGACATAATGCCTATGGATGTGTGCCATATACTCTTAGGGAGGCCATGGTAGTATGATAGGAAAGTTGATCATGATGGGAGGAAAAATACTTATTCTCTGGAGAAAGATGGGAAGAGGCATACTTTGTCACCCTTAGAGGATGAAATAGTTCAAGAATGTTCTAGTCCAAATATTTTGCTGATGACAAGGAAGGAGTTGTTACAAGATGTTTAGAAAGAGGAGGATCTACATTTTTCCCTTGTTGGTAAGCCAAAGGTAATTTTAACTTCTATGAACTTAGATGATTTTCCTGTTGAAGTCAAAACTTTGTTTGATGAGTATGCTGACATTATTGTGGATGAGTTACCAAGTGCTTTACCCCCTGTAAGAAGTATTAGTCAGCACATTGACTTAATAATTGGTGCAAGTTTGCCTAATAAAGCAGCATACAGATCAACTCCTCAAGAAAATGAAGAGATCAAACAGCAGGTACAGGAGCTGTTGGAGAAAGGATTGGTAAAAGAAAGCTCGAGTCCTTGTGCAGTACCCACTATGCTTAGTCCAAATAAAGATGGTGGGTGGAGGATGTGCACTGACTCCAGGGAAATCAATAAGATCACTATCAGGTACAGATTCCCTTTACCCAGAATTGATGATCTGATGGACTGTTTAAGTGGTTCAAAATATTTTTCAAAAATAGATTTAAAGAGTGGATATCATCAGATTAGGATAAGGGAAGGGGATGAATGGAAGACAACATTTAAAACTAATAATGGGTTGTATGAGTGGTTGGTAATGCCATTTGGTCTTACTAATGCACCCAGTACCTTCATGAGATTAATGAATGAGGTTTTAAAAGAATTTACTGGGAAGTTTGTGATAATGTATCTAGATGACATTCTGATTTTCATCCAAAATGAAAGAGGAACATTTAAGACACCTTAAGTTGGTATTGAGGACTTTGCAGAGAGAGAAGCTGCTGATAAATATGAAGAAATGTAGTTTCATGAAAAAAGAGTTAGTTTACTTGGGATGTATAGTTTCATAAGAGGGACTGAAGATGGATCCTGATAAGGTATAAGAAATTTCAAATTGGCCAATTCCAAGGAATGCTTGTGAGGTAAGAAGTTTTCATGGGCTTTCTAGTTTCTATAGGAAGTTCATTAAGAATTTCAATCAGATTTGTGCACCTTTAATAGATACTTTCAGAGGAAGTAGACATCCTTTCAAATGGACAGAAGCAGCTGATAGAAATTTTAAGTTGTTGAAGAAAAAGGTAATTGAGAAGCCTATTTTGGCTTTGACTAGTTTTGACAAGGTGTTTCAAGTAGAGACAAATGCTAGTGGAACAACAGTGGGAGTAGTTTTGAGTCAAGAGCAGAGACTAGTGGCATACTTCAGTGAAAAGTTGAATGAAGAAAAATTAAAATACTCTTCATATGATAAATAATTATATGTTGTTGTGCAAACTCTTAAGAAGTGGATACATTATTTGATGCCTAAAGAATTTTTGTTGTATTATGACAATCATGCTTTGCAATTCATAAATAGTCAGCCTAAAATAAACCAGAGACATGCTAAATGGGTAGAATTTATGCAGAAATTTACCTTTGTTATCAAGCATACAAGTGGTAAGTCTAATAAAGTTGTTGATGCTTTGAGCAGGATAAATCTAGTATTCCAAGAAGTTAAGGCCAATACTTTGTGATTTGAGAATTTGATTGGTATGTATAAAGAAGATTTAGATTTCAAAGATATATATGCATCCTGTGAAAGTCCAGTTACCCATAATAGAAGCCGATGGTTGGATTATATGTTGCAGGAAGGATTGTTGTTCAAAGATAGTAAATTGTGTATTCCAAGATGTTGAATGAGAGAGAATTTGATTCAGGAAAAGCATAGTGGAGGTCTATCAGGACATTTTGGACAAGACAGGACTTTTGCTCTGGTGAGTAACTTTTATTTTTGGCCAAAGATGCAGTGTGATGTGAAGAAATTTGTTGAAAGATGCAGAATCTGTCAGCATACAAAGGCAAGAAGTCAGAACACAAGATTGTATCAACCCTTGCCTATTCCAACTAGGCCTTGGGATTCCATAAGCATGGATTTTGTTATGGGTTTACCTAGAACTCGGAGAGGTCATGATTTAATTTATGTTGTGGTATATATATTTTCCAAAATGGCTCATTTGATTGCATGTAAGAAGACTAATGATGCAACCAATATTGCTGACCTATTCTTTTCCAAAATTGTAAAGTTGCATGGGTTGCCTTTGAGTATTATGTCTGACAGAGATACAAAGTTTGTTGGTCATTTTTGGAGGACTCCATGGAAGAAATTGGGGACTAATCTCATTTTTAGTTCTGCTTATCACCCTCAAAATGATGGCCAAACTGAGGTGGTAAATAGGATCTTGGGGAACATACTGAGAAGTCTCGTGTATGAACATCCAAAGCAGTGGGACTTGGCTCTTTCTCAGTCCAAGTTTGCATACAATGATTCACCCAACAGAAGTACAGGCATGAGTCCTTTTCAAATTGTCTATGGGATGCATCCAATAGGTGTATATGAACTTGGAATTTGGGAAATCAGGTAAGAAGAAGTGCAGAAGGTGAATACTTTGCAATTAGCATGCATGAGTTGCAGGAGAATATCAAGAAGAGATTACAAGAAAGTGTAGAGAAGTATAAACAAAGAGAAGATTTGAAGAGAAGAGAAGTAAATTTTCAGGTTGGAGATTTAGTGATGGCTTATCTTAGAAAGGAGAGGTTCCCTAAAGGAACTTATAATAAATTGAAGCTTAAAAATATTGGACCTTGTAAAGTTTTAAGGAAGTTTTCTGCAAATGCTTATGAGATTGAACTTCCTTTTGACGTTTATATTTCACCAATTTTTAATGTTACAGATTTATATCCTTTTATAGATGCAGGTATCCAGACAGATGATGTGACTTCAGATGGAGATGATTCATCTATAGATTGGCAAGGACAACTTCCACGGAAGGAACAACCTCAAATTGAAGCCATCCTTGACAAAATAATTCTAAGGAAGACCAGGAACAAAGACTTCATTTAGTACTTAGTCAAGTGGAAGAATCAACCTACTGAAGATGCATCCTGGATGACAGAACAGGAAATTTCCAAGTAAAATGTGCACCCTGAAGACCTACTGAAGAATTCGTTTCTTCCCCAGGAGTATGATGCAAGAGCATCCAACTCATTTTTCTTTGGTTGATGAGTCACCCTTCCATGTAATCACTTCTATAAGGATTGGTTCGTTGTTAAGTAGATATGATTAGTTTTATTTTGTAATAAGTGGCAATCTGCCATTATTCTCCTTGAACCCTGCGAGGAATTCTTCAAGGATAGATATTTGTTGATAGGATTTCTTTTATTAGGCATTCATATCCAATTTACTCGGATTTGACAGGTCTGCTGAGTGTTATAAAAAGGATTGAAATGTAACAGAGAGATAGATGTGTGTATGTAGAAGGAGTGGATATAGAATATGGAGTGAGGAGTGAAGAGAGTGTGGAGCAATTGTAATTCTGATCAATTGAATAAAGAACAAAGATTCTGACTCTATACATGCATTTAAATTGACTTCATGTCTCTATATAGCTCTATGTACAGTGTAAATTCACTCTGTGTGTGTGTATAAGTGTGCTTTGATAGACACATCCCAATTCCATAGATCCAGAATGATAATCTTCGAGTTGTAGAAGGAATTGAGAATACTAAAGAGTGTGGAAATCATCTTTATGATCGACGACTGAGATAGATCTTGGAGTAGATCGACGGCGATAAAGGCATTTCACTGGGTGAAGTGACAGGAGGTTAACAAAGGATGGATGTACGTGAAGTTTCCATGAAATTCGCTTCATCATATTTGAATTCCATCATTGATTTGGCGGGGACACAGATCTGACAGTTCTCAGGGATTTCGTTGAGTTGACAAGAAATCCTGTTAACATTTTGGATGGAAGTGAAATAACGTTTTGGATGAAAGTTCGGTGACAATTCTAGGCCATTCAGAAGGATAACTCATGTTGACTAGACCTGTTTACTCCTGTCTGGCATCACCCCCAAGTGACCATTCGAATTACTAAAGTTAGTTAGTACTTTTAGGTTCCTTGTACACATGTCACTTGGGAATTTACATTTTCTCCGAAAGAAACAAAAAATAAAATTTTTATTATACAATTAGGTAGGAGCATTCCCTTGGTACCTAATGAATTCATCCCACAATTCACAGTGATAGGAAATAATGTTTTATTGCTTTGGCTCTAGTTGGAAGAAAGAGACTTCATGAATAAATGATTCCTTATTCTTGGTTAGATGACTTTAATACTGAACAAGAACTACTAACCAAGAATCAAGTGTTTCCCTATTCTTGGTTAGATTAGTTTAATACTAACCAAGAATCAACTGCTTCCCTATTCTTCGTTAGACAGCTCTAATACTAACCAAGAACAAAGAGGCTTCATGCCACCAATGCATGGTGGGAAGAGGGATTCTGGGCGAGTGGAGGAACTACTAACCAACTATTCTTGGTTAGATTAATTTATAACGAGATTAACTCTCTTAACATGCTACAACTAGTGATGGAATCACCTTCTTCATAGTTTTATTCTTGGTTTAAGAATTTATTTAAACACTTGGCATGCAAGTGCATATTCTACTCTTGAATACGTACTTAGCCCTAAATTCTAAACATAATTACTTAAATAGTAGTCATTTGGTTAAATTGTTCTAATAACCTAGTAAGGTATGAAAGATGAGGACATCATGGGAATAATACCCTTCAAGCTTCATACACCCGACATAATATAACTTCCCTTGAGTTAACCCAGTGTGCATACTCACTAATGAGCATTGAAGGTTTATGTAACTCATTAATCATTATAATTTTTCAAGGTAAGATTCAACCATAAATTAATTAGAGTGGTTCTAATGCTTATGTATAATCATATTTCATATTAGCTCATTAATCTCTTCGAAAAAGTAACAAGCAACTTCAAAAGATCAAGAAATTGGTTGAGGGATTTTATCAGAATTATTGCATGCACCCTTTTCTCAGGCTTATGGTTCAAGCCTTTTAATAGGACACACATAAAAATTGGTTTAAAAATAATAATACTTATTTCATAATCAGACATGAGATTAATATTAAGTATCACAAACTTCTTTCTCGGACATGTAAACCAAATTTCGAATACAATGGATATATTATATAATTATCTAAGTGTAATTTTCTGGTTAAGGAATTTCATCAAACACTTTGTATGCATATATTTACAACATTTATTTGTTGATACCCTTTAACATAATAAGCATATCAGGTAAGTAGGATTTAAGAATAAACTCCCTCAAAAATTTGGGCAAATAACAAACCCCATAGGTTGTCCTGCGTTTTGTGAAAAAAGCCCAAAATGTGGAATTTAGTTCTAAAAACCTTTTAATTGGAATCGAAATGGGGGTTCTAGGTTTCAAAGTGTGTGGATACCCCTAGAAATGGATATGAAACTAAATAGAATCACCTATAATCCCATTTTATTAATTTCAATTCAGCAAACCAGAAATCTTGGCGATAATCTAAATTGCAAGATCAACTCAATCAAATATTGGAAATTCATTTCCAAATTCATTTATTTTTTATACATGAACCTATAGCCCGGTTACCATTAGAAATCAATCTTAACTTTAACTAAATCTGAAATTACAATCATTTTCATTCGGGAGTTTTTATACATAGTTGGAATACATCCCAAATATTATATTTCCTTAAGGAAATATATGACCATATTTGGAATAATATAAGGAAATGCATTCTCCTACAGAACTGTACTCTATCTGCATAAATATTTTGGTAATCAGCCTCTCATTATGATTTTTTTTCTCATTTAACATCCACATTTCTCATTCAAAAATTTTAACGAACAGCTTGCAAACAAACTCTAATTACAACCAAACAAACAAAAGGACAACCCAGATTTATTCTCCCCATATTCCATCGAAATAAATCATAAAGAGTAATATAATTTAATAACTTAAACCTCTCTATTTTCAGGGTTAATTTATAATATTACCAATTAAACACCTCATCCAAAATACAAATTTTCTTCCACAGAGTTCACTTATCCATACCTCTTTTGGGAAGTTTTATGAGCTTGTTGGTTATCCACATTTTTGCACATTGCTAATTCTCTTTGCTACATTAAGGAGGTTAGCATATAAAACTAAACATAACAGAAAAATAACTCCAACTCATGTTGACATTTAGTCAAATATTTTGCATGCAATATTTAAGCATGCAATTTTCCTTAGATTTCATGCCAAGACTTTCTTATGAATCATTTTATTTCTCTAATGCATCTTTTGGCAACCCAATTTTATGGTATGCTGCAATTCCAGTCAGCCATAGCCTGTACATGCACATAGTTCTCCCATAACAATTGCTAAATTACTACAATTATGAGAATCATTGCAAAATCATAGTTTTCTCAAACAAAAATCAAGAACAATTAATCAACCCGAAATAATATAAAATACTATGGAACCAATTACATATTACCTAGTGGAGAATTTTCCCAGAATCTAAATAAATTTCCATTTTCTCCAATCCATTTCCATGGCCAACTTATTGAGTTCCAAACGGTTTCCTCCCAGCCATACTCAAGTATAACTTCTTCCCCTGAGACCCCCAAGCTGTGTGAGCTCATAACCAACCATGAAAGTAGAATACTCTTAGTATGAATCTTTCCATCCATTGACAAACATCCATATTAGTATTATCATCTTCCTTATAGACCCCATGAACTGTTGTAGTTCAGTCTCTCATTTTGTAGTAAAATTTTGGCAACATTTCCTTACTCTCTAGGTCACCCCCAAAACCATGGAATCTCCCTTCTATTTATAAACCTAATGAGGCTAGCCACGTCACTCCCTTCATGCAAAATTATCATCTTTTTTGTTAAGTTTAAACCAAATAGACTAGCAAGATCACTGAAAGAAGCATAATCACAAGATAGACACAGAATTTACCCTGGGAAACCCTCATGGGGTAGAAAACCCAGCAAAGCTTTCCTCAATAAGATGATCAACCAAAATACAAGATGTGCTCCCTCCTTCCTTTCTTCCTTAGCAGATCTCCCAGACAAGTGCGCCTCTTTTCACAAGTGAGTGAGTGATCTAATGAGGAGTTCACCTCCTCTATTTATACTGACTTCTAACTGACTAAAAGACCTAATGGGGCCGACCTCTCCTGGAGAAGTCTAATAACCCCTAAAATATTATCTCAGGGCCGACCCCCACATGGTGGGTCTAATAACCCTAGTTACCACAACTTCTCGGAGGAATAAACATCTCCGGATACATAGTAGAATCACCTCGGACGTATAGAACATCTCCGGAATAAATAATATACAAATATAATATTCTTGGAAGTTACAATATTCAACACTCCCCCTTAACAAGAAGGATATTATAACAACATCTGCAGGAGCAACGAGTCATCGACTACATCATACATGATACATCTATATATCATCGGAAGCTTTCTTCAATTCGTCTTCGTCAACAGTGTCGATATCACTTGATCATCAGTATCGACATCTCATGATTATCAGCATTGTCATCAGCATCGTCAGCATCGTCATCAGCATCATCAGCATGATCATCAACATCATCGTCACACGATCATCAGCATCGTCATCACACGATCAACATCATCATCACACGATCAACATCATCATCACACGATCATCAGCATCGTCATCACACGATCATCAGCATCGTCATCACACGATCATCAGCATCGTCATCACATGATCATAAGCATTGTCATCACATGATCAACATCATCATCACACGATCAACATCATCATCACACGATCATCAGCATCGTCATCACACGATCATCAGCATCACACGATCATCAACATCATCATCACATATAGGATGATCAGTCTTGCTCTCTTTAGGACATAGGTCCATGGACGATACAATCGAGATCGAGTTCCAGGATGATCAATCCTTATCACTTTAATACAAGTCTCATGTCTAGGGACGATGCAATCCCATCCGTGCATTTAGGACCATGTCCAAGGATGAATTAATCCTTAACCGTACATTTAGGACCACGTCCAAGGATGACTCAATCCTCAACCGTACATTTAGGACCACGTCCAAGGATGACTCAATCCTCAACCATACATTTAGGACCACGTCCAAGGATGACTCAATCCTCAACCGTACATTTAGGACCACGTCCAAGGATGACTCAATCCTCAACTGTACATTTAGGACCACGTCCAAGGATGACTCAATCCTCAACCGTACATTTAGGACCACGTCCAAGGATGACTCAATCCTCAACCGTACATTTAGGACCACGTACAAGGATGAGTCAATCCTCAACCGTACATTTAGGACCATGTCCAAGGATGACTCAATCCTTACATGTATTCTCATCAATACATCTAACATCATGTATTCTCACTAATACATCCATCATCAAAAGCATGTATACATTTAGCATGTATTCTCACTAATACATCTATCATAAAAAGCATGTATACATCTAACATCAAAAGCATGTATTCTCACTAATACATCCATCATCAAAAGCATGTATACATCTAGCATGTATTCTCACTAATACATCCATCATCAAAAGCATGTATACATCTAACATGTATTCTCACTAATACATCTATCATCAAAAGCATGTATACATCTAACATTAAAAGCATGTATTCTCACTAATACATCTATCATCAAAAGCATGTATACATCTAACATGTATTCTCACTAATACATCTATCATCAAAAGCATGTATACATCTAACATCAAAAGTATGTATTCTCACTAATACATCTATCATCAAAAGTAAAGATATAAGAGTCCTAAATCTAAATAATTCTAAGTAACTAAGTGCAACAAATTGAAGGGACAGAATTGTTATCAGATACTATACTAATCCCCCTTTCAAGGAGGGTCCTTCTGGACTATACCAAGCTTGTCTCGAAAGTATTCAAACTTTACTCGAGACAGAGGTTTAGTCAAGATATCAGCAATCTGATCCTCAGTGCAATCTGATAGTTCCTCTCTGCACCATATATCGTATATAGAAGTAATGGATCTCAATGTGTTTTGACTTATCATAAACATAGGATTTTCAGTCATCTTAATGCAGCTTTGATTATCACACATAATCACAATGGGATCCATTTCTAAGTCAAACACTCCAGATAAAAGTTTTCGAAGCCATACTGCTTCACAGTTGGCAGAGCAGGCGGCTATATATTCTGCTTTAGTAGTACTGAGGGCCACACTAGATTGTCTCTTGCTGAACCAGGAGAACATGGCAGATCCAAGACCATAACATCCACCTGAAGTACTTTTTCTGTCTGAGACATTACCTGCCCAATCAGAATCTGAGTAACCATGTAACCTGAGTTCATGACCTCCGAGATAATATAGGCCAAAATCTAATGTACCTTTTAGGTACCTCATTATATGCTTTGCAGCTATTAAGTGAACCTTTCTAGGTTCTACTAGATACTGACTTAGGGTATTTACAACAAAGCATATATCCGGCCTAGTATTTGTTAAATACATCAATGATCCAATGATTTGTCTATATAGAGTTATGTCCACTAATTCTGATGAATCATTGACTAATAACTTCAGGTTGGATTCCATGGGAGTGGCCATGGATTTACACTCCAGCATATCAAATCTTTTGAGAATCTCCACAGTATACTTACCTTGATTTAGAAAGATTCCTTTTGGTTCTTGCCATACTTCTAAGCCTAAGAAGTAATGCATTAATCCGAGATCTTTCATTTCGAATTCTGAAGAAAGCTTCTTTTTGCTTTCAATAATTTGTTTCTCATTTCCAGTTAGAAATAGATCATCTACATATAACAACAATATAACTGGTTCATCATCCATCACTTTGAGATAAAGATTGGGGTCAACTTTACTTTTGGTAAAGCCCATGCTTGTTAAGAAATTGTCAATCCTTCCGTACCAAGCCCTGGGAGCTTGTTTCAATCCATATAATTCCTTTTTCAGTTTGCATACATGGGTCCTTCCGTCCTTGACCTCAAATCCTTGTGGTTGTTCTATGTATACTTCTTCTTCAATTACACCATTCAGAAAAGCTGTCTTAACATCCATTTGGTGCAATTTCCATTTCATCATGGATGCAAGTGCCATGATAGTTCTGATTGAAGTATACCTAGCAACTGGTGCAAATGTTTCTTCATAGTCAATTCCCTCTTTCTGAGAGAATCCTCTGGCTACAAATATTGCCTTGTATTTTTCAATGCTACCATCTACAGCATGTTTTATCTTGAAAATCCATTTGGAGGAAACCACACTTTTATCTTTTGGTTTGGGGACTATATCCCAAACATCATTTTTCATTATTGACTGATATTCTTCTGTCATTGCTTCTACCCATTCTTTCTTCTGAGCTGCCTCTTCATAGCTAGTAGGTAGTTGATCCACAAGATCACACATTAAGGCCATATAGTTGGATACTAGCTTTGGTTTCTTTCTTTCTCTGGTGGAGCCTTCAGGAGCTCCATATCTTTCAACTCCTTGAATAATGTCTCTAGCCCATGCTGGCCTTCTTTTTCTAGATAAGTCTGAAATAGGGGGTTCTTGAGGTTCTATCATGTCATGGTCTTCTGGAGTATCATCTTCAGGTATGTGTACTGCTTCTGTGATTCTAGGGGGTGTATCTTCTTCATAGATTTCTTCAAGTTGACACTTCTTGGATTTCTTGAGAGTTACTTCTTCATCAAATGTTACATCTCTACTTATTTCCATATGATGAAAACCTGGTATGTAGATTCTGAAAGCTTTGGATGATTCACAGTATCCAACAAAGATTCCCTTCTTACCAGAAGGATCCAACTTGGTTCTCTTTTCTTTTGGAATGTGAATGTACACAGGACAACCAAATATTTTGAGATGACTCACCTCAAGCTTCTTTCCTGTGAACACTTCTTCTGGAGTTTTGAATTCAAGAGCACTATGGGAAAGTCTATTTTGCACATAGACTGCTGTCCTACCTGCTTCAACCCATAAATACATAGGTAGATCTTGATCATGTATCATGGTTTTTACAGCTTCCATTATGGTTCTATTCTTTCTTTCAGCCACCCCATTTTGTTGGGGATTATAGGGAGTGGTTAGTTCCCTCTTGATTCCAACTTCCTTACAAAAGTCTTCAAATTCCTTTGAAGTATATTCTCCCCCATTGTCTGTTCTGAGAATCTTGATTTTCTTTTTTGAGAGATTTTCTATTAAGGCCTTGAACTCTTTGAATTTCCTGAAAACCTCATTCTTACCTTTTAGAAAGTATATCCATGTCTTTCTTGAATAGTCATCAATAAATGAAAGATAGTATTCAAAACCACTTAGGGAAGTGGTAGGCATAGGTCCACATACATCTGAATGTATTAGCTCTAAGATGTTCTTAGTCTTTGTTTCACTTTTTGGAAAAGGATTCTTGACATTCTTCCCTTTTTCACATCCTTTGCATGAGCCATTATGATCAACCTTTAAGTCTGGTAGACCTATCACCACCTTGCTTACATAGGGTAGGGCTTTATAGTTAATGTGGGCTAATATTCTATGCCATAGCTCACATGGGCTAGATGCTTCATGGGCAAGGGCAACTTCTGGATGTCCCTTTAGCTTATAGAGGCCTCCTTTCTCTTCACCAATGACAACTGCATCTTTAAAGGATTTTCCCTTTGGCCACATGAGTACTTGACCATCTATGAAGGCAACTCCAAAATCTTTCTTATCTAGTGCTGAGATAGAGAGTAGGTTTTTCTTTAGTCCTGGCACATATAAGATTTCTTTCATCTTCAAGGGTGAACCAGAATCTAGCTTGTAGCTTGCTTCACCAATCCCCTTGATGGGATATTGGTAATCATCTCCTAGAGATACCTTTTGTGAAGGAGACTTTTCTTCATGTTTTGAGAAAGTCTTTCTTTGACCTGACATGTGCTTAGAAGCACCACTATCAATGAGCCATGTATCTTCTCTAGGAGATACAAATCCAAAGAGTGCAGAGAATAGGACATATTCTTCTGGATTTTCTTTCTTTACTTTGGATCTTTTCTTTCGAGGCCTCTCTTCCTCTTCTTCTTCTTCTTCTTCTTCTTCTTCACTATCATCTTCTGCCATATGAGCATGGTGTCTTTTGTGTATAAACTTCTTCTTCTTTTCTGAAGGACAAAATCTAGCAATGTGTCCAAGTTTAAGACAATTGTAGCATTGGACTGTGGAGAGATCCCTTACTTGATTGGGTCTTTTATTGCTTTTGAATTTGGAGAAGTGTTGAGATCCCTTGTGTTCAACTTTCTTGAAGTGACCCATTCTTTTCTTGGTGTGAGTAGCCAAGGCTTGATCATCCTCTTTGGGAAGTGCTTCCCTGTTGGCTACCCTAGCCTCTTCTTGAACACAATCTTCCCATACTACATCAAACTTCATACTTTCCTTTCTGGCACACATAGTTTGTATAAATGATTCCCAAGATCTAGTGAGACCATTTAGAGCATTCATCACAAGTTCATCTTCATCAAGAGTATCACCAATGGCATCTAGTTGTTCCTTGATTTGTGAGACCCTTGAGAAGTAGTCTTGAATGGATTCTCCTTTGTGCATCTTGGTACTCTTCAATTGAGTCCTTAGGTTCATCTTCCTATTGATGTTCTTTCGTTCATACATTCTTCCTAGGGCATCATACATTTCCTTTGGAGTCTTCTTGGAGGCCACTTGGGGAATCAAGTGGTCTTTAATAGAATCAGCTATGATTCTCTTTGCCCTAATCAAATCCTTCCTATTCTTTTCGTTGGATTCATCTCCTTCTAGATCTGCCACTTCATCCTTGATATAATGAGCAAGATCATTCTCTTCAAGAATGAGACCAATTCTGTATTTCCTTGCCCGGAAATTTTCTATACCTTATAGCTTGTCTTCAAGCTTAGTGTTTGGAGCCATCTTCTCTTGGGGGAGTCCAAGAGACAGAGTAGTACTTACCTGAAAAGTTACCTTTTACTTTTCCGGATCCTGAGACAGAATTTTATCGCACTTTTGGTAGAATTAGGGTTTGACTTTCCCGGAGTTCTACCCAACCAAAAAGTTCGATCTAGGGCTCAAAATATTTTTCTTGAGAAGGGCTATCCAGCCATGTAATCAGATTTCAACAATACCAACTTTCTGCTGAAACCAATTTCTGATTTATCACACTTTTGGTAGAATTAGGGTTTGACTTTCCCGGAGTTCTACCCAACCAAAAAGTTCGATCTAGGGCTCAAAAGATAGGTATTAAGAAGAGCTATCCATCCATGTAATCAGAATTCAAAAATACCAACTTTCTGCTGAAACCCTAACATACACCAGAGAGAGAGAGAGGTATTCTTACCTTGTGAAAGATGTTCTATTCAGTCTAGCTCTGATACCATGTTAAGTTTGAACCAAATAGACTAGCAAGATCACTGAAAGAAGCATAATCACAAGATAGACACAGAATTTACCCTGGGAAACCCTCATGGGGTAGAAAACCCAGCAAAGCTTTCCTCAATAAGATGATCAACCAAAATACAAGATGTGCTCCCTCCTTCCTTTCTTCCTTAGCAGATCTCCCAGACAAGTGCGCCTCTTTTCACAAGTGAGTGAGTGATCTAATGAGGAGTTCAACTCCTCTATTTATACTGACTTCTAACTGACTAAAAGACCTAATGGGGCCGACCTCTCCTGGAGAAGTCTAATAATCCCTAAAATATTATCTCAGGGCCAACCCCCACATGGTGGGTCTAATAACCCTAGTTACTACAACTTCTCGGAGGAATAAACATCTCTGGATACATAGTAGAATCACCTCGGAGGTATAGAACATCTCTGGAATAAATAATATACAAATATAATATTCTTGGAAGTTACAATATTCAACATTTTTTACTATCTATTTTATTTCCAATTTATTTAATATTCATAATCCCATGTGTCACTTCCCTTTTTTTCTAATTATTATTTTTTAAATAAATAATATTTTTTTCTTCAGTAAAATAATAATATATTCAATAGCCCCCTTTAATTTGGTTAATTTTCATTTTAATTAATTCATCCCTGGGGTCTCTTCGATTTACCTTGGATTAGTTTGGATGTTTGGAAGAGATAGATGTTTGGAGTGTAGGGATTCCACCCACTTACTATGCGGCCCCCAATCTTGATCATGGAATATGGACTTTGCATCCATGTCTCCATGACATAAGTACTCCTCCCACATATTATGCAAAGGGAGACTCCACACCTCTGTCAAGACATGGTATGGCCCACACCTATCTATTGGCAAGTTGGAAAGGCTTCACCATTTACCTTGCACAAATATGTATCCACGCATATCAAATACATCAAAGTATAATATAATTGATTCAAATTCAATTAGCATGTTATCCTTAGCAACTATGTAGTTTGGAAGTGGACTTCCACAGTCCCTCAAGATTTAGTCAAAATAATTCATAAGTCTTGACTAATAAAATTCCAACCATTTTTATATCACAACTATCCTCTATGGATCTTATTCTTGCATTCCCAACTTGGAGTTCTATTGGACAATTGTATGCATCTGTGTCACCCTTTCGCTGACCTGTTACCTGGACCACTAAAACCAAATGAGATCATACCATTCATATGCATATAACTAAGAACTGTAATAAAATATATTGCTTGAATGAAATACTATTGATTTCATTAATCCTCTACAACATTTGGTTTGGCTTCCAAAACCTTCCTCTTATTCAATCACCTCCACTTGGGGGTCCTACATGTACTACCATCCTACCACAGTTCATACTTGCTTTCTATTATTAGTAATCAAGGATTAGTATATGATCAAATTATATCATCCAAACATCAAAGTTATCATTCATTAATTCATCACAGTAGTTAATCATGTCATTATTATGATACACAACCACCTACTCAAAAAACAATAATACATAAAACAACATCCTTAGAAAACTTTTCTCATATCACAAGTAGGGATATCCACCCTATCTATAATGATAAAAATGAATAAATACATCAAAAAATTATAGGGTAAATATTCTTACTCTTTTCCAAATAGAATTAGGCAAGGAGGGGCATTACACATGTTCTCTAATGATCAATTAACAAACAAGATAGAACATCCAAGTCCTTATGTAAGTTACCAAGGAAAATTATAGAGAAATAAATACATATCTACTAAATAAATTCATAGGAAGCACCAACTTCCAAGATTCTATGGAACCGACTTGAAGGAGGCACTAACCCCCTGATTTCCAGGAACCAACCTGAAGGAATATCCAACTCCCTAATTTACCAACACTGACTAGAAGGAGGTTGCAAACCACTCATTTACAAGTTCCAACCTGAAGGAAGCTCCAACTCCTTGATTTTCCAACACTGAATGGAAGGAAACTACAGCTCCTTATCCTTGCCACATCCTGCCACCCTGATATGAATAAGAGAATAAATCTATAATTGTCACTATCTCCGTCACAACATGTACGTGTATCACCATCTCTATCAATTTGTACTTATATCACTATCTTTGTCAATATGTATCACTACCTTTGTCAACCTGTCACAATCACTATCTCTGTCTCAATGCCCCAATCACTATATCTGCAACCTATATCTCTCTCTCTATCAACATGTACCTATATCTATATCTCTATACCTATATCATTGTCTCTTTCACAATCATTGCATATCTATCTCAATGCCACAATCACTAACTATGACACAATTCCATTGTTAATGTCATAATTCCATAATCACAACTTGTACATGTTAAACTTACAACGTCATGATTCATTCTCCAAGTCAATCTTGTATGCCAAGATTGAGCCTCGTGTGTCGAGGTACTGCCTTATAGGAGCTTGAGTTGGACTCAAGAAACTTAGAGTAGAATCTTGAGTTGGACTCAAGAATGACTAAGCCTTATGTGTAAAGCTTAAAGCCTCATGTGTTGAGGTAAGTGCTTTGTATGTCAAAGTGATGGTGCTCTGTAGTCTTATTTTTTAAGACTAAGGTCTTGTGCTTCAAGATAGATCCTCATGTGTTGAGGTAATGATTTTCTTGTCGAAGCATGAATGATGTGTGATGTACTACTAACCATGGTCTCAGAGATTGATAAGCTATTAAGTCTCCTATAGAGACTGGCCACCTCTAGAGTGAATTACTTTAGAATATAACCACTTGGAATGAGAGTAGAACGAGATGATCACATCATTGGAAAAATATCCTTAGTATATTTGATATGATAAATAACTAAGTTGGCACAAGTGGACCATGCAGATAAGACAAGAGATAAAGATAATATGAGTTAAGATAAGAGAGAACTCGAATTTGTTGACTTCAGTGATCAGTGTGCTAAAGGAGTTTGTTGTGCTAACAAGAAATACTTCAATTATCGAGTGTGCTAAAAGAGTTAACTAAAGTGTTAACAAGAAATACTTTAGTAAAAATAGTTAATTGAAGTGTTAACAAGAAGATTTAGTTAACTAAGTGTTATGCATGACGAGACTTGAGTTATGACACTTGATTTATGACATTTGGGTTACGTCACTTGAGTTACGACACTTGCATGATGACACTTGAGTTAGACACCTAACTAAGTGATCTAGCATCCAGTTGAAGGGCGAGTTCATCCTAAAGTCAGAATACAAAGATAAAAGATGAAGCATGAGAAGTAGGCTACACTTATTTTATGTAGGATTGATGAAACCAATCTTAGATCGAATTCTCTCTTGAAGGAAATTCACAACTTTTGTGCATGTGACAAAATCGAAAAATTGGTTTAGTGTAGAATATTATTCTGATTTCTATTATTTTCATCTATATCTCTTTCTCTGTAATTGCAGTAGGGATGCTTGGCATTTCTCTCTGATATTGCACTAGGGGTGCTTGATCTAATCTGCTCATTGTAAAGGAAACATTCTATGCTATCTATCAATATACTAAGGAATATTTTGTTGGGGTTTTCTCCCCCAAGTTATAGAGGGTTTCCCAGGGGTAAATTTATGTGTTGACTATGGATGTTTATGCTTTTGATTATTCATTGTTGTCAAGTACTATTGTAATTACGTAATTAAGATTAAAAATCAACACATGCCTCAAATCTATACCTAGAAACAATCATCCATTGATTTTAGTTGCATCCTCAAATTTTTACATCATGGACATTTTCAAAACATTGAACACTCCAAGAGATGAGCCATATATCAAAACATAACCATGAACTATACCAAGATAGACACTATGATCTATTCCAAGACTATCATACAATATTCCCAGATAATCACCATTATTTATACCAACAAACAACCAAGATCTATGCCAACAAATCACCAATGTCTATACCAATAATATTCCAAGATAATCAACGAGATATGTCCTAAAATCATCATAAAGTATGCCAAGAGAGAAGCACTAGATCATGCACAAAAATCATACATTTTTCAAGACAACGAGAAGGAACCAAAATAAACCCTATATTATGTCATCACATATCCCTTACAACAAGCATTTCAATGGGCCAATAATTTTATGATTTAGATACCATATGCAAAAGTTACGCAAAATTTCTTCAACCTTCTTCTCTTGAATTTTCACTATCATTGTCACTGTGACAAACCCTAATTTCCAACAAGTACAACACCAAACTTGTAATGAATCAAGATCTAAAACTTTTACCACATGTCCTTCAGGATATCTACTACATCTCCTCTAGGGGAAACTCTCTCAAACATCCTGAATCCAAAATTATAGTGAAAAATCCAAATTGACATGTTTAAAAGATGTTTTTTGAGTCATTCAGAAGACATGACTTCCTGAGATCATATCTCTGAAACTATATCTAAACAGGATCTGAAACATGAACCATATATTCTTAAATATCTCTCATGCATCATCTCCAAGGTACACAGTCATAAACGCTCTAGGTCAAAATATATAAGAAAAATTCCAAACTAACATGTTTGAATATTATTCAGAAACCCTACCTTCCCAAGGTGACATCTCCGAAAATATAGCGAGTAAACATTTGAAACTTCTACCACAAGTTCATAAAGATGTCTAATTCATCTCATCCTAATGACACTTTCTAAATCATCCTATAACATAATATATAGCGAAAATTCCAAGATTACCTAAAACATATTTCACAACAAAAAACCTAAATATAAATCATCACAAGATTTCATCTTCCACCATAATTTCAACCTTGTTCACTTCATCTACCCCTGAAATTTGGTCCTCTACTCTTGTGTGTAATATATTCAATGTTAATTGATTGAAAATGAAAATTTCCATCTCTTATTTATACTCCTCAAGGGGTATCCAACTCATTTTTGCAAAAACATTTTACTCTTCCTTGAAAAATGGTTTCCAATTTTTAGGGGAGTCCCAAGGGTTAGTACCCCACTTCAAGGATCCATCATGACAATTCACCAAAACTTCAATATCACTCCATATCTTGTGAAAGGGGCCTTATTGTTTTTCCACATCATCATACTTGATTGACGCATCATTATTTCACGTGGGGATCATTGCCACTTCATGTGGTCCAAAGGGCCAAAGTACCATAACTTTCGGGGTCATGTGGACCAAACATCATTAATTTGGGGATACTTCAAGATTCATACCAACTTGCTTTGAACCAAATTTGGGGGATTTTTAGGGCCTTCTCCACCATGGGTTATGTGACCCCAACCACATCAGGTCATGTGGACCCAACACCACTATTGTAGGGTTTTCTTCACAATTCTTTCTGATATTGCTTCAAGGAAAATTTAGGGACTTCCTTAAACTTCTCATCATCATGGTTAGGTGACCCACCATCATGGTCATCTAACCCATTATTGTGGTTAGGTGGACCCAACATCATTTATTTAGGAAATTCTTCCCACTTCTTCAGGACACTTTTGGGACTTCTTTACACTTCACATCACCATGGTCATTTGGATCTTCTATACGGGCTTTGAACCACTTGTGTACAACTCACCATAAGGGGACCACTTTGGAGTTATGTACACTTGTGACAAGGATTCTTCTCCAAGGGCTTCCTTAGGATCATTAGGATCTTCTACAGGGGATTCAAGGCTTCATCAAACATTCCTAGACAATCTATCTCTATTACAGCCACATCATCATTATCACCCTGACACCAATGGCAACGCTATAGATCTCTTCACTCTTTTGACATCAATGACATCTTGTTTGAAATCAATGATAAATTCTTCCAAAAACAGATATACATTATAACCATTATAAATTGTAATCCTTAAGCCTCCTTATCTAAACCATTATATTCGAAATTGTAATCCATATAACCCATCATTTGTAACCAATATAAGCTTGATAACCTATAAACATTATAACCTCTATAACCCTAACTCATATTTTTCATAGCCCCTGACAAGTATTATCTTAAACCCCGACCCTTGTAACACCTAATGTTGATCAATATACCTGCAATATATATCAACTATAAAATTATATGATCCATTCATCACCTAAAATCTATAACCATTATTAACTAACCTTAATGACCTCCCACCTCTAACCCCAAATCATTAACATCCATTAATTATAACATGTAACCCATGTTAAACTTATAATCTTAACCCTTAATCCCTAACGCATATAACCTATAAAACCTACCCATTTAGTCCCAACCTTGATAAACTGTAGTGAGTATGACTCCTACCCTAAAATGACTAACCTATGTGACATGTAATTACAAACTTGTAAAGACAACAATCCCTATAATTCCTTGACCTATAACACAAATTCAATTATCTATGTACCCATTATAACTCTTAATCGTTATAATTCATGTTACCCTAATCCATTCCTTTTGCCTATTCCCTATAACCCCTAATATCTAGAAGTTTATAACCCCTAAACCCATAGTTCATATCATCCTTAACCTAATTGAGATGTCCTATACATCATGATATCATAGATTATAATACCTAACCTATTCATGATCTTCTATCATCTCTAGCCTTCGTAACCTGAAGTTGTTTTATTGTTATATTGAATACTTAACAACTTTTGTAAATCCAAACCAATACAAAACACTATCATAACTAAGTTCTAATATTTACACATGAAACCAAATATTTATTTAGATTACTACTTGTATACTTCGTATTAAAGATGTTTCTGTGTGAATTATATGGTCTAATACCATATAAGAATTCAACAAGCTGAGAATCTTGAAATAGAGAATTCCTCACTAAAAGAATGCTGAAAGATTTGCATAATTAAGAAGAAAAAGCTAAGCATAAATATGTGAGACTAAACACAATTAATGTCAATTCCATGATTAATCGTATTCATTAATTAGAATACAATAAATAATACATCTTAGGAGAGAAAATAGAATGCCTTACAGTCAAGTTGTAAAGCTCACAAAAGGCATGCTTACTAAAAGCTAAAAATCCCCCAAAGTAGCAAAAGCACCTTCCTAATCAATCAAGAGGCTCACGAATTAGCTAAATAAAGTATGGCATCTCATGAGTGATGAAAATGGAATGTGATCATGGCTTTGGAGAGAAGAAAAAGCAAGGAGGGCGAGTTGGCCAACAGATCTTGTTTCCTAAGTCAACAAGCTTTACCTTATCCACTTAGAAAGCAAAAAAAGAAGGATAAATCTCTCTAAATCAGGAAAGCTCACTTCTAATCCTGGAATAATAAGAAATTAGAAAAAATCAGAGTAAATCTTATCCAGAATCTGCCCATCCAGAATCTTTCCAAGTGCACCCTAGTGACTTAGGATGGCATGTGGTCCCATAAAAGACAAAATTAGGCCAACCACCTAGTATAAACTTAGGAAATTAATAAAAAAATGACTAATGTCTTTTATCCTAAGTCTAAAGTGGGTTTTTAAATGTTCCAACACTCCCCCTTAAGCCTGACTTAGAGTGATTAAATTATGTGTAGGGCCCAAGAAACAAGGCTTATTGTCACCCCATTACAATTATTATGCCCATGTAAATTGAGGAAACAGGTAAAACCTCATGGGAATAAAACCCTCCCTAAAAAATGGACATGTGCACACAAAAAATTGTTGTTTCTACAAACTCAAGTAGCTTTGAACTTGATCAGATGTTTGGAGGTATATTCCTCTTGGGAAGAAGATAAATCTGCTCAACTAGCTCAGGTACATAGGCAACTGCATAATGAAAAATGTAATCATGTAGGGAAGCTCCAAAACACTGATGTAAGAGCAGAAGTGGCTACTCATCAAACTTGAAAATAATACCGATATCAGGCCCAAATGAGGCTTGTGATGCTAGAGAAATCAACTTCAAACAATTAGAAGTAAAATCAGCTCCAAGAAAATCTAAATTGTCTTGAAACTTTGAACTAGAAAAGGTTGTAGCATCTCTAAGAGTGATGAACATAGGTTCAAAAATATCTTTGTACATGAAATATGATATAAAATAATATCCAAAATAGGTTCTATCAGGTCCAAAAGTGAGGACAAGAGTTCACAAAGTGACAAGGCAATGGTAGTGTCTCCATCTTCAGTAGAACAAGGAGGCAGTGCACTAGTCCCCTTAGAGGAATAAGCAGAAGGATTCAAGTTAGAAATAGAGATTTCATGTGCATCAATCTCAGAGCATGATATAACCTTCAAAAAATCCAAATGATCACCATAGTGTGCACAATCTTCATGAGAAGTGAGCACATGATCAACAAAAACTAGTAATGTATCCTCAAAATCAGCATTAGAAGATTGATAGGAGATCCATGAGTGAATGAAGTCTTCTTCAAAATGTGCAAGTAAAATGTATTCTTCATGTGAATCAGCTTTGTGAGAATGAGATAAATTAAATCTGATTTCAACTTCAAGAGCAAAAAAAGAAAGATGATCAATTCGAACTAGATTAGTTGAATTTTCTACCATTTCTTCTTCTTCTTTCACAACTTCATCAGGAAATATTGTGGCCAAGACATTAGTGACATCAATGAGCTGATTTGAGGAGGTATATATGGTAGGCTCTCTCTTCATATGGCTTATCTCTTCCTCATCATATTGCATTCCAAATTATCTTCCCAAAATGCACCAAAGATCACTTGGAGTATCAACAATATCAATGAGATAGCACATCTTTGAAGATATGGCGAAACAAATTGCTCCAAAATCTCTATCACAGTCATCAAAGCAATTATTCTTCTCCTCTGAGGAAAATGGTTCTTCAACATCTCCAATTTATATCTCATAGAGACATTGTCTCTTAAGATATGTGCTCATCTTTGGCTTCCACTCAGCATAATTGAATGGTGTGAGAGGAGGAACTGAATTCGAATCCATTGAAGAAGTTGTGTACATGCAAAACAAAATATGAGACTTATACTGGAAGACTCATATGAATATAAGATATGAGATCCCTATATCTGATACCATGTGAGAATTATATGGTCTAATACCATGTAAGAATTCAACAAGCCAAGAATCTTGAAATAGAGAAGTCCTCACTAAAAGAATGCTCAAAGATTTGCATAATTGAGAAGAAAAACTAAGTAGAAATATGTGATCTATTGAACACAACTAATGACAATTCCATGATTAATCATATTCATTAATTAGAATACAATAAATAATACATCTTAGGAGAGAAAATAAAATTCCTTAAAGGCAAGTTGTAAAGCTCACAAAAGGAAGGATTCCTAAAAGCTAAAAAAACCCCAAGGTAGCAAAAGCACCTTCTAAATCAATCAAGAGGCTCACGAATTAGCTAAATAAGGTATAGAATTTAATGAGTGATGATAATGGAATGTGATCACGGATTTGGAGAGAAGAAATCAAAGAGGGCGAGTTGTCCAAAAGATCATATTTCCTAAGTCAACAAGCTTTACCTTATCCACTTAGAAAGCAGAAAAAGTAGGATAAAGTTGTCTAAAGCAGTAAAGCGCACTTCTAATATAGTAATGGTAAGAAATCAGACAGAATCAGAGTAAATCTTATCCAAAATCTTCCCAAGTGCACCCCAGTGACTCAAGATGGCATGTGATCCCATAAAAGACAAAATTAGGTCAACTACCTAGTCTAAACTTAGGAAATTAATAAAAAATGACTAATGTATTTTATCCTAAGTCTAAATTGGGGTTTTAAATGTTTCAACAGTTTCGTGGTATATGAACATACATATATTGTGTTTTATGAGTGTAATAATTTTAGGTGACTCACATTTATTCTTTACATTAAATATTATATTAGTTCATGTGGAGTATTATGACTATTTTTACTTATGGGAAATGAGCGTTTTAATTTTTTATTCTATGATGGGTAATAACATGCATTCTATCTAAAGAAGCAATCAAATATATGTTCAGGTCTAAATTTTTATTAAATTAGCAATGCACAACATTTTTAATAGTTATTTTAAACCAAATTGCATATCATTTGAGTTACGCAACAATTGACTTCTAAAAGTAAATATCATATGAAATCCTAACTAGTTATGAGGAGTCTTGTAAAATAGGAGTTACAATTGCTTACTTATATCACGCTTTCATGTGAGAGCTTGTAAATGGTCTTTATTGACATAAAATACTCTATAATATAACTCTAACATGAAAGTTATTACCCGAAATTGCGTAGTGATTATAATCACCATGATGTGCTTTAAAAATACTAAACTCAAGTTTGTTTGTATATTATACAAATTCTCTTATAGAATATATCAATGTTTCCATATGGGAGCTTGTAAATATATATTTGTAAATCCAAATAAATCAAAACCATTATCATAACTAAGTTGTAATCTTTAACACATAAAATTTGTTGAAAACCTAATCAATATGGATTATTACCCATTCTAAATATTGTAAATATTTCCATTTTTCATATATGAAGTTGAAGGGGCACATATCTTTGGAATTTGAATGTTGGAATGGGTAACAATACCTAGTGGGGTCATTTATTGTTGTACATTCCTATAACACCAATTTCATTAAACTTGGACTTATTCTAGTCCAAGTCACTTTGAAGACAAGTCAAAAACCGCCTTTCTAAACTCAAAAATCAAGCAAAATCCGGTTCCAAAACTGCCAAATACAGGTTCCAAAAGTGCCAAAACCGGTTCCAAAAGTGCCAAAACCGGTTCTGAAAGTGCCAAAACCGATTCCAAAATTGCCAAAACTGATTCCGAAAGTGCCAAATCAAGGTTCCAAAAGTGACCAAACCAGTTCCTAAAGAGCCAAAACCAGTTCCAAAAGTGCCAAATCCGGTTCCGAAAGTGACCAAACCTGTTCCGAAACTGCCAAATCCGTTTCCAAAAGTGACAAAATCCAAGTTCCAAAACCATACTTTTTCTTTTGATATCAGTGTCTGTATAATATGACAGTCATTTAAAGTTGAATGTCATTAACCAACACCCCATTTTTGAATGAGGCTTGAGATAAATGAATGAAGGGGCGACCGACCCTTCTTCTGCCCACTATTATTTTCATAATAGTTCTAGACTGCAAGAAGGGTGGTTCGATCCTTCTTGTGTTCACCATTCCGGATACAGGTGAATTGTTGGATATTGGTGTTCACAATTATCTACTAAAAGAAGGGGTGGCCGATGCTTCTTGTCAGCAATTGAAAGTCGGGATAAATATTGTTTACATATTATAACATAGGAAATGTCCCAATCCCTACCATATATAGCGGAAGTTGGTAGTGGGGAAATGTTGTCCCAACCTTCATAGATTAATTGTTTTTAATTTCTCTTTTAAATGAAGGGTCGACTGACCCTTCTTGTGCTTAGTATTTTTGCAGTCTTCACCATTCAGGATATACATGAATTGACAGCCTATACTTCGTAGGTTGAATATTTTCACAATTCCCTCATAAATGAAGGGGCGACCGATCCTTCTTCTGCCCAATATTATTTTCATACTAGTTCTTGACTGCCAGAAGGGTCGGCCGACCCTTCTTGTGATTTATATTTTTCCAGTCTTGACCATTCTAGTTATACATGAATTGATCTCTATTTTGGAAGGCCAAAAGCTAACATGTCTGAGCCTCAAAGAGAGAACTAACACCATAGGAATTGATGACATGGCATGTATGATGACATGGAATGTGTGATGAGGCTGGAAAGGCACATGATGGTGTTCTGGTGCTATCATTTAGTCAGTCTTGAAATCTGACATCATTCTCAAAAAGTATGGCAAGTTGTGAAACTTTGGAAATTGACAAAGTATGGAAAAAGTAGTAAAAAATTCTCTAATAGAATGCCCACCATAATTCATGGTTTCAGAAAAATGCACGCACCATCATATCATGATATAGCTTGTTGAAGTGGATATCTAGTTATACATGATTGTGGATTGTGAGAACTGTTTGAATAATGGATTTGTGACACGTGTTTCCGCAACCCACAACCCACAATGCGGATTGCGGATTGTGGAACCTTTGGTTTGTTTTTATTTCGAGTTGTAGTCTTGCAACTCGCAATTGCAGATTGCGGGAACGTTGTATATATTTCACAAACAATTAAACCCCCGCAACTCACCTTCTGCATTCCCCAGATTAGATCTCAGTCATCGACTTGTCTTAATCTTACGACCTAGATTTAACCCAACGAAAATAATAAATATGTTGATTTTGTTTCTATTTCCTTTTATTATTTTTCATCTTCGAAAATTATTTGTTGTGTGGATTTTACTACAAGTTTTTACTAGGGGTCGTTGCCATTTTTTCCAACTTAAATGAAGGGTCGGTCGACCCTTCTTGTGCTTAGTATTTTTGCAGTCTTCACCATTCAGGATATACATGAATTGACAGCCTATACTTCGTAGGTTGAATATTTGCACAATTCCCTCATAAATGAAGGGGAGGCTAACCCTTCTTCTGGCCACTATTATTTTCATACTAGTTCTAGACTGCCAGAAGGGTCGTATGACCCTTCTTGTGTTCACCAGTCTGGATACAGATGAATTGTTGGATATTGGTGTTCACAATTATCTACTAAATGAAGGGGTGACTGACCCTTCTTGTGATTTATATTTTTCCAGTCTTGACCATTCTGGTTATCCATGAATTGATCTCTATTTTGGAAGGCCAAAATATCACATGTGTGAGCCTCAAAGAGAGAACTGACACCATAGGAAGTGATGACATGGCATCTATGATGACAAACAATGTGTGATGAGGCTGGAAAGACACATTATGGTGTTCTGATGCTATCATTAAGTCAGTGTTGCAATTTGACATCATTCTGGAAAAGTATGGCAAGTTTGTGAAACTTTGGAAATTGACAAAGTATGGAAAAAGTAGTCAAAATTGCTCTGAGAGAATGCCCGCCATAATTCATGGTTTGAGAAAAATGCACACACCATCATATCATGCTATAGCTTGTTGAAGTGGCTATATAGTTATACATGATTTTGGATTGCGAGAACTGTTTGAATAATGGATTTGCGACATGCGTTTTCGCAACCCGCAATGCGGATTGCGGATTGCAGAAACTTTGGTTTGTTTTTATTTTGAGTCGTAGTCCTGCAACCCACAATTGCAGATTGCGGATTGCGGGAACGTTGTATATATTTCCAAAAAATTAAACCCCCGCAAATCATCTTCCGCATTCCCCAAATTAGATCTCAACCATCGATTTTTCTAAATCTTATGACCCAGATTTAACCTGATGGAATTAATAAATATGTTGATTTTTTTATGTTTCCTTTTATTATTTTTCATCTTCGAAAATTACCTGCTGTGTGGATTTTATTGCGAGCTTTTACCAGGGGTCATTTTTGCCATTTTTTCCAGCTTAAATGAAGGGTCGGTTGACCCTTGGTTGACCCTTCTTGTGCTTAGTATTTATCTAGTCTTCATCCTTCATGATATATATGAATTGACATCCCATCCTTTGTAGGTTGACTATTTGAACAATTCCCTCATAAATGAAGGGGTGACCGACCCTTCTTCTTCCAAGTATTATTTCCATACTAGTTCTAGACTGCAAGAAGGGTCATTCGATCCTTCTTGTGCTCACCATTCTAGATATAGGTGAATTGTTGGATACCGGTGTTCTCAATTATCCATTAAACGAAGGGTCATCTGACCCTTCTTGTGCTTAGTATTTTTCCATTATTGACCATTCTGGTTATACATGATTGTGGATTGCGGGACTGTTTGAATAATGGATTTGCGACATGCTTTTCTACAACCCGTAATGCGGATTGTGGATTGCGGAAGTGTTGGTTTGTTTTTATTTCGAGTTGTGTTCCCGCAACCTGCAATTGCAGATTGTGGATTGTGGGAACGTTGTATATATTTCCAAAAAATTAAACCCCCACAGCTCGTCTTTCGCATTCCCCAGATTAGATCTCAGCTGTTGATTTGTCTTAATCTTACGACCCAGATTTAACTCGACGAAATTAATAAATATGTTGATTTTGTTAATCTTAGGTCATTTTCGAAAATTAAAAAATTACGTGTTGTGTGGATTTTACTGCAATTTTTTACCAGGGGTCGTTTTTGCCATTTTTTCCAGCTTGCATATGTTGGTTTCATGTCACTTTCTTATTCAATTGTTCATTGTTTTTTGCTATTTTGAGTTTTTTTTTATTTGTGTTTATTTATTCATCATATTTCTCGAGTTTTTCAAACATGTGTCGCAACATTAGCTGCAAAACTCCTCAGAAAGAACTTTTGAACAAAGACCCAAACTTCGGCATCCTTTCCAACACCAGCGATAAGGTTTCTGAGACATACCAAATCGATTGATCCAAAATTTACTCCATCTTTGACAATGACAACCTAACTGATATTCAGAGTGACTACCTCGCCTATGAAAATATTAGGAATTCACAACTCCACACTATAGTTTCCAGACCTGCTATCCTTCTCTACACTGATGCAGTTAAGTGGATTATAGACCATGCTAACCCTAAAGACCGCTCTTTCAATGATAGCGCAGGGTCTCAATTGGCTACTTTTCGCCCTGAGGTTTTTACCAGAGTTTACGCCCTAAAAACCGTTGTTCAACCCCTCAATGTTGCATCCTTGAGTCGTCAAAGAGTAGGTACAATTTCAATGAAATGATGAAGTCTTAGATGCATAGACCGACAAATTTCATTCGCAGGGATGATAATTTACCCAATTTCCTTGTTCAAAGAGCCTTATTTTGTTATGGAAGCCATGTTCTGCAGACTTTATGGTCTCCCTAATTGTTTACTATTCAAATTTTAACGGGATCCTATCGCCCATCATGTCCTAACAATGGGGCATTCATTCCCTTGGGCTTCAATTTTATCATCAGAGTTAAAGACAACCATTGAGAAATCTCAGAAAACAAAAACTATAAGGAAGCCATACTTCTTTTTCTCTGCATTTGTAATTGATGTTTTCTGTACAGAGTTTCATTATCCCACCATGGGGTGGAGTTAGACTAAGTCCTTACCCCCTGTTCATATTTATTGTTCTTCCTTATGGGAAAGCAATTTTGTTCCCTTTCTCTATGACATCTGCGACCATTTCTTTGGTGCAATTTACCAGCATATTTTCAGGGAAGATGCCCCTGCCTTTTCTCCTGATGCCATAACTCTCATCCTTACATTGGGTGACTGGTATGTGGGAGAAGCCTTTACTTACATTAGAGTCTAGGGAAGTAGTACTGTACATTTGCTACCAAGATTTGTCCCTGACAGACTGTTACTTGAGGAGATATCTTTTCAGACTGTTAAAAATGGTGTCTACCTTAAGCTCACTTGTCCCAAAAGGAAGGGATGTCCTAAGTTCCCTTTAAACCTTGGGCCTTTGGTTATCCCAACTTCAACTTGGGCTGCAACATTGGGAGACAGGATTGTTTCTTTGAAATTGGGATTTGCTCCCAAAAGAACTCATGACCCCAAAGCATTTCTGGAGGCTCACTTCAAACAGGAGCATATGAAGATTGGTTATACACATGAATACATCCCTGATGACTCCATTTATCAGGGAGTTAATATTTTCTCTCAAGTTCTGCTGAGGGCAAAGAGAAAAGAAGAACAAAGCCATGTTTTTGGGTATCAACGGGAGCTTAAAACCAAGGTTTTGACCTATAGAAGCATGGAACTCAATCTTGATGAGAAAAGAAGAAAATATAGGGAAGAAAAGGAAGCTCACAAATCTAGTACTCCATTGATGCTGACCTTCCCGAATGGAGACAAAGGAAAAGGCCTTATGGAGGATACTCCGAAGTTGAAAACTGCTGCAGAATTAAAGATGTTAATGCATACATCTCAATAATTGAAGCAGAAATTAGCACAGATGAATTCGGTGTTGGATACCCAAGTGGTTGCAGTACCCAAACCCACTACTGATATTCAAGTGGATGCTACAACCAACCTAATTAGTGATGTTCAAGTGATTGTTGTGAGTAAACCAGCTAAAAGACAGAAAATTCAAACTTCTGCCTCTGAAATTCCTACTCTTAATATCGAAGACAGTGATGTGGAAGATGAAACACTTTCTTCTGTGACCGTGGTGCAGGAAGAAACTGAAAGTTCTTAGGAAATCGTAGATTGTTTGGATGCCATAGTCATGGATTATCTTGTCCCGGGTCAACAGTCTCTTGAAACGACTACTACTGTTGATACCACAACATCGGAACTCTTACTTTCATCCATTCAAGCTCTTTCCACTTTATCTTCTAGGGTAACACCACCATCCACCATATCCCAGTTATTTGATGCAATAACTTCCATTAATGTTCCATCTCCAACCCTGTCAGTTCCACTTTCCATTCCACCATCAATTGTTGCAGAGTTCCAATCTTCAACTATCTCTCTGCAACCACCATCATCTAGTTCATCACCACCAGCCAATGATGTCCAAATCCAGGTCATTCCTTCTTCACCATTAGTTTTCGGTGCATCCTTTTCACTTCCTGAAGTTTTTACTTCAATCCCTACTCTAACCTCTTTACCCTTAGTCCCTAAAGTTATCCCTTCTCCACTAACCACCTCTCAGATTACTATGACAATAACTAATACCACTATTACTCAGATAGCCCCAATAATTGCAACAGGAGATGTGGCTACATCTTCCACTGAATTGGTAGCTACTTATGAGGAAGATATTGTAACCTCCCTTGGAGATTATTTCTATAGCAAAAAGGCTAAGGCAGTGGTGAAGAAGGGTAACAAAAAAGTTAGAGATCAGGATGTGTTGCAGGGCCCCTTTCCTAATCAAATCATTTGGGCCAAGCAATCAGATGACATACAACAAGAAGCACTGGATACTACTGCTGCAATGGTTGCTTTTGCAGGTGCCAATTTTGATTCAGTTATCACATTGAATAAAGAAATTGATGTCAAGAAGGAGGAGCTCAAGAAAATTCAAGAGCAGCTGGTTAAGGCCAATGAAGAACATGGAGTTGACATTCGTGAACTGAGAAAATCATTTGAAAATAAGATTGAAGACCTTCAAGAACAAAATGATTATCTTCAAGTCCAATTGCAAGATGTTGAAGCTTTGGAAACTGCCAATGCTAAGAAGATAGTTGTGCTTGAACAATAGCTAAAGGATGCAACTGCAAGTGCAGCCTCCTCTTCCTTTTCTAAGTTCACTCAGCAGGAATTTAAATATTTGGCCAATCAGGTGAATGAGGAGCATCATGAACTCCTAACTGAAATGTTTAATGCATTGAATGAAATTCAGGAGACCCATAATGATTTTGAAAATATGTCTGTTATCTTTAACCAAGAAGTGGATAGGAGAGAAAAAGATTCCAAATCCAGTAATGACATCGTTGATTGGTAGAGGTACGTTAAGGATAAACCAGATGATATTGCAATGTTGGACAACTTCAAGTTCAGGAAAGTCAGAACTTCCTTGAATGCCTGGAAGAATGTTCTTGACATGGTAGATGAAACAATAACCATGGCAAAAGCTATTTGTGGGAGGAGATGGTATGTTGTGGATGGAATCATGGAAACGTTGAAATTTACTACAATGGATCTCATAGAGGAGGCTTGTCCCCCTAAATTGATGATTGAACAAGTGGAAAGTAGATGTGAGGAGGTCAAAGAAAAGATCTGATAGCTTGAGCATATTCAGATTGAGGATGTGGATCAGTTCTTCAAGTAGCTGATCAGCTTGGAAGGCAAGGTCCGCATCTATCTGCGCACTTGGAATAAGCTTGCTAAAAATGAGATGGAGATATTCACATGTGATGCATAGCTGGGGCTTGAATTGCACAACTATCTCGATGTTGATGAATTGTTAGAAATTAGGACCAAGTGGCAAGCAACCCTTGGCTATCCTTAGTTTAGTTGATTTTGTAATCCCTGTTTTCATGGGATGGCTATCCTTTGTAATCAATTTCTAAATATTATTTAAAGGATAGAAGTCTCATGGGTTGGGGGGGGAATAATTGCCAAAGAAGGACTGGAGAAACCCTGGTTCACTTGTGATATTGTAATTTGTAATTTTTTGTAGACCAATGAATCAAAGTTAGTTTATTTTTGGCATCTTCTTTGTTTATGTTATGAAACTATAGTATTTTCATTTTGCAATCAATAATTAAATACACTGATATACAATCTGGATTTGTCTTAATTGATGATCTGTGTGTTTTTTAATGTTTTAAGTGAATTTATTTACTTAAAACACTTATCTATTTTTGCAAATGATTAAAAAACATTAGTAAATTAATGTTAATTTTTCAATTAGCATTTCTGTACCTTGTTCCCTAAGGTTGACTTATCCACCTTACCATGTTGTGAGGGGGTAAGGTTGATTTATGTACCTTGTTCCCTAAACCCTTGTTCTATTAACCTTATGATAAAACCAAAACCCATACCCCTACGCCATATTCTTAGTGGGGGATTAATTATTATAAATTTTAATTAATTTGGATATGTAGGGGCAAATCATGATTATGGATTGATAAACATGTTCCTTTGGGATAGCCACTTGGGATCCAAAAGGAGAACACGGGGTTGCCTTGGTGATCCAGGTGGAAGTGGGGCAGGCTATTGTATGCACGATCGGGGTGGTTGGACATCATTCCATGGGGATGCGCGTAGAGCACGGGGGGTGTGACTGCTGAGTGAGATATCTCTGGTTAATGTTTGGATCTCAAGTCGGGGGTGAACTTGGGAGTTGAAATAGTACAGGCTAGACAAGTTCCAAGGTTTGGTGGAGTGTGGCTCACATGTAGCCAGCCAGTTGCCACATTCATGTGAAATTCAGATAAGTGTATCTGTGTATGAATTATAATATTCATGTATTTAATTATGCTTGATATGTTCAATCTGTGGAATGAATGTGTAAATAAATGTAAGCCATGAATATTGTATGTTAATCCTGTTAGAAGGTTATATTCATGAATGAGGTTTCTTTCAATTGCATAAGCTATCTGTTGTATTAATTTTGTATGTGAATGATGAATGGCTAAACCCCATTTATGTAATACATGTATGCTTATGCTATCACAACCTCATTGATGGATGGATGCCTCCTGTATGTTCTTAGAATGATAGACATAAGCTTAGTTATGAAGCTGTTAGATGCTTAATAACTTAACTTAGCAAATTAACTTAATATGATGATAATCACTGTTATGTAATTGCATAATGTGAAACAATATGAATCAAGTAAAGAAATTAACTGATGCATAACCTGCATATAAATCATATGAATGATAAATCAAGCACACAAATTTATATGTTTTATGATTTAACAATACAATTTAAACAGAGTTACTAGATGTATGTATGAAAAAACAAAATGAATCAAGGAAACTTTATACACAACAAAAGAAAGGAAAAGAGAAACTAACTGAAATTCTTTTAAGATTGTAAAACATTACAATTCTCCAAGTAAAGAGTTTCTCCAATTCTCTCCTTCGATGGTTCCCCCATTCATCTGAATTGCCAAGGGTGGACTGCCACTTGCCCTTTTGGAAGGCTACTTTTTACACTTCCAATACTTAATCTTGAAATTTTAAAACAGATTTTAACAATTTCAAAATTTGATTTTGCATTTTCGGAAACCAAACTCGATACTTTACAAGAATTATAATCACAGTGAAATTGAACATACTAGTACAAACAAACATTCAAGTATATTATTTAACAAAATAATTTCATTTTCATTTTATTCACAATTGGCTCACATCGCTCACACCATTCAGGTGCGGCAAGCAAGGCCATAATCGATCTAACAAGAATGTGCCGTTGACATCTTCGCAAGTATAAGTTTTTGTTATAATATAGTTCCCTTCCTCGTTAGAAACATGTTTTTCTTTTGAGTCCTCGACAATCATTGTATTTGTCCGATCCCAACCATGGATCAAAGTGTCCCAAATTTTACTTAAATGCTTGCAGAATACATTAGGATTTCCATCACCCTAAAAACCCTCTCTGGCTACAAAAGAACAATCTTTCTATGTTAAAATTAATCTAAATTGTTCCCTTTTCAATCCTATTCTTTGTAATAATCTAGGAAAAAACTCGTCAACATTTTTTCATTCAGCAAATTTCCAAACCCCAACCTCAAAAATACTAAAGCATTTTTCAAAAAATTCCCTTAAGCCTGGCCATATAAAATAATACTTTGTTGATGTTTCGATGTCTGGTGGTTGTCGCAATCCGAGTTTCTTTTTTCTATGTAATGCGTGTAACAAAATGCCATTGAAATAAAAAATCATCAATGGTTTAGTAGAAAAAAATCTTCTAGTACTATCTGCAAAAAAAAAACACACACACAACCCAGTCAATAAAATATTATGGTTCAATGTTTCTAAGTATATTGCTTTCATGTTCAACAATTTTTTAAACGCATTACCAGATACATGGTACGATGTCCATAAATAAGATGAGAACTGTGCAATAAAACTTACATAAATTAAATGTAGGAGTTGTAAAAAATATACAAAACACTAAATGAATTTGTTTTGTATAATATGAGGGTCACTTGAAATTGAATGTGTTTAACCAACGCCCCATTTTTTAACGAGGTCTAAGATAATTCAACAGAGAACACAACATTTTTTTTATAGTTATATCTCTCTCTTGTGAACCGTCAAATTTCCAACTAGTTGGCATTTTCAAGCAGTTTTTCTTGCTATTATCTGTTGATTGATATTGCCCTCCATCTATAAACAACATGTCTGTTTGTTTATATATATATCCATATTGGATAAGTACATCCTTGAACGACTTTTTGTATATGTTCTGTACTTCACCAACATTATAGTATGCATACATTGAGTGATTATAAATAGTACTAAGTTTACATTGCTCTCGAACCCAAATAAATACAAATTCTTCATTTTTCAACCATTCAAATATACGAAGGAAATTTTTAATTTCCATGTTGTCGAGCAAGGAAAACCACAGAGCAACGTCGAAATTCTCTCTGGAAACACTGATAATTTCGGGCTTGAACATGCATGTATAATAACGATAGCAATTATGGAAAAAATGAGGTTTTTTGGAAGAATCTTCAATGTTGGATAACATTCGAACTCCAAAGAGAAATCCCTCTACTCCCAGGACCAATAGTTTCTTTTGCGGTGATATCCTGACTACATACAAGAACATTGACTATATATATAACAACAACAACAAAACTTTGTTCCTGAAGTTAATGATGACAACCATGCAACTGTACATGAAGATGTTGATTTCCAAATATTAATACAGAAATCACTCAAAATTTCACATATTCAAATGATTTAATAAAAGCATCACACTAAACTAATAATATGTTACATTCAGATGAAAATAGAAACATCTCCAGAAAAAATAGAAAGCACATTGAATGATTTAAATTAGGCAATGATAGATTACATGTAGAAATAGGCAATGATAGGTTACATTTGATGGTTGTCACTCAACCAGGATTCATCTGGGAGAAGGCATTGAAGGCTCTAATATCAGCTGATTCATGCATTTTACTTAAATGATGCCAAAGTCGATGTACCAATTCAGTATCTGTCCTAGCGGACGATTCAATAAAGAAATTACTCAAAATACAGTTTTCAAATGGAAGTGCTTTCTCACCATCACCCTCCAAAACAATCATTGATGTATTACTTTCCGAAGTTTTCATTGGGAACTCCGTCCACACACTCCATATTTTTTTGTGTATTTCCTTCTTGGTCGTTGGTATATCTCTCTCGAAACCAAATAATAATAAAAATTGCTCATATGATTTATCTTTATCGCCTGCCATCAAAAATTTTGTAAGCAGTGGCTTCCCCTCATTGACACTACATTTAGATGACCAAATCCCAACATTGAATTTGGAAACAAGTAATTCCAAAAATTGAGTGGCATGTGTTCGTGACTTAGATGAATTTCTTCTATGTTTAAGTTTAAATTCAGAATTTGAATTCTCTTCCCCCTTTCTTACTCTTTGCCCTCCAACAATATTTTTTTTATTTCCTTTTTTTCTCTTTTGGAGTCATTTTTGTGACTTTCTTGCGAAATAGAAAACCTTCCATTTCTACTATCAGTAACATTTTTTATGGGGAGTTGCACATAAATATTGCTTGTTCTTATATATTTCAGAATAAATTTGTTTTTATCAATTTAAGTAGAAAATATTCATAGTCTTTTACCTATCAATGGCAGGCCAACATTTGACGGGTGAGTAACATTGCTGGAGACACCGCGTTTTGACACCAAGCCCTCTCCAGGTTCAATATTGTCCAAGCCCTCTTCTGGTTCTTTATTGTCCAAGCTCTCACCTTGTTCATTATTGACCAAGCTCCCACCTGGTCCATTGTTCTCCAATATGATTTGCTGGCCAATATCCAGGGACATCGTCGATGCCAACTCTTGTTGTGGATGATCCACATGTTGACCTGGAAATTTGCAGGTATACATTTTATATAATTTTTTGCAAGTATTCAAGGTCACTATCCCCTTTCATAATTTAGTTGATTTAACCACTATCTTTGAAAAATAATTTTTTACCTTCTTGTCATGTTTGGTAGTTCTTTGTGGATTCTCTATCACATTCACTTTTGTCATCGGATAGTATAATTTGATTGGAGGATACTTGGGTATGCTCTACATTTGAAGTTGTAGTAGAATAGGAATTTAAAGAAGTTTTGAACATAACCGACCAAGAAAAGTAAAATAAAATCAAAGACATTTGAAAATGTTAATAGAAATACCTTGTTTTAGAAAAGTAAAATAAAATCAAAGACATCTGAAAATGTTAATATAAATACCTTGTTTTATACCCAATTCATGATAGAAACTGTTCATGAACAACTCTTGTTGTACTATCTCCACAATAGAAATAACTACTCTTTCTAGAGACCTGATCAACGAACAAAGAAGCCTACCTCCTGCATATAAAAAAAGAACTATGCCTTGAGAAGAGACATTTTGGAAACTATGTGATCCCAGAATCCTTGTGTCCTTTCTTTTGCAAACACATGGCTTCTCGCACTATCGTTATTAACCTTGGGACGAGGTAAATCAATCATCGGTAGGCCCTCATCCTTCCAATGCATATCAATTCTAGAAGTAGATAAAATATCCTTATCCATTCCAATGTTCCAACACTGTTTAATAGAGAATCCTATAAACAAGTCCCTGGAGAATTATCTATAAACTCCTTTGTAGGATTCAGTGTAACATGTTTTTTTGATTTCTTGCTGAAAATTGTGAAATCTTTAGAAATCATACAAGAGTTTTCCATATCAGCTAAAAAAATACAAGTACATGCCTCTTCATTTGTTTCTAAGTAGTACAAAAGTGCAAGCATGTCTTGTTCTGTCCATGGACTATCACAATTACACATATCCACAACAACAAATTCATAGCTAATTGTCGCACCAAAAAATGGAATTGATCCAAGTGTGTTGACCAAAGATTCGGGATAACAACATTGACAAGCAAACTGTGAGCTATTTTCGACGTCATCAATGGAAATACCCATCCTCTCTTTATTGATATATAGATTCAATATTTTTTGAGCATTAATTGGTATTTTGGTACCATTATCCACTTCAGATTCGCTCTTTCTCTTTTTACTCAGAGATTTTGCTTGCTTTTCGGAGCATAAAATACTCCACAGTTGCTGGAGATGGTTTGGTGCAATTTTATATATTTCAATGACGTTATGGTCAGTGACAATATGTGATCGATCAATTTGAACATCATTAACTTTGAAATATTCAACGATCGAATGCATGGTTGACCTCTCGTCCTTGATTCGTTTGCAATATTGATTTAAAGTTTTCTGCGTAAACGTTTTTCTCGACTGATGTGCTCATCCAAACCAATTCGTTGATTATATTTTCCACCACAGTGGTCAATTCATCTTCATCAAGATCACGCAATGGTCTAAAAAAATTAGAGCCATAACTCTTTATTTTATTTTGAACAAAATCATCCTGAGTGATGCTCTTGGGCGAGCATGGCAAGGAGCCACTTTTGTAAAGCTCGAATACAGACTACCATTTGCTCCACAATCGATCCGATGTCAAAACAAGAGTTAGCTTGTCTTTAAGGCTCTCCTTTGTTTGAACAAGAAATATATCCATACATTCATCTTGGAAAGACTGCAAACATATAAAATTGAATATTCCAGTTAATTTTCTAATTTCATAACACAGGAAGAAATCTAAAGACTTTGATTGATAAGAAGAAAAATTCTATACCTGCCAAGCATCACTGGAAACGTTTCCCTTTCCCATGTGGGATGGAGTACCGCAAGATATCCATTTCTCCCTTGCTTTTACAACTTGAGAAATGAATGGAGTGTCTGCAAATTACTTGTTTGAAAAATTGTGTTTTTTGCATAATTTGTTGATGATGTGTTGAGGAACGTTTCTATGTAGAAGACGAGTTGTTCAATGTCGATACCTTGAATGGAGCTATTTATATTGATCATCTGCAATGATTATTTTCTGCGCAGAAATATTATGTTGCCCATCTAATATATAAAAATTTACTGATGACAAATTAATTTATTCTTCATTTCCAGAAAAGAAAGGCCAATGTGGTCTCCTTATCGAAAGGCAATAGAATAACATCTCTCAATGTTGTTGTAAATGTATGGAGAAGAGATACAACCATATTTTGCATGAACTCCCCATCATCCTTACGATATTGTAAGTGCGGAGGTGCAACAACACATCTTGTTACGTCAATGGAAAAAAATTTCTCATTGAACAAAAATAATTTGATCTACTCTTGTTGAACTTCTTTTGAAATTTCGAAGCTCTTAGTCGCTTTCCGCATCATCGCTTTAGAAGGACTTCCTTTGAGTTGTTTGAAGGAAGACTTGTCCACATCTTTTACAATAAATTGGAGAAATGCTCTTCTATGGTACATAAGAATCCTTTCATGGCTTACCTTTATCGACCTTTTATTAATATTCATGTAATGGAATATAGAGGAAGTTTCCACAGCCAACATTCTTTTCCTCCATACCGAAAAAATTCCATCTTCAAGGATGACGTGATATCAATTCCAGAATGATTAGAAACATCATACAAGGGCAAAGCCCACCCTTTTCACACAGGAAATCGGATTTGGATCGGGACCACTTTTCATTAGATTTGGTCGATAATTACAAACCATAAGATCAAGCTGTAGAAGGCAACACGTTTCACCATCGACTGCTTCAACTTGAACTCGCAATGTTTCATCAGATTCAACGGGATCCGCATATGTCAATATTCCAACTCTAGTCTGAGCTCCCTCCTCATCTAAGCAGAATAGATATAAATTCGGGTACAAATTATCTGGTTCTTCCATCTCAACATACCATCCATTTGTGAATGGCTTAAGGTAGTGATCTTTTGTCAATTTAAAGAATGGGATTTCCTGGTATTTACGGAGACTCAACAACGCAGCCATGCTTTATCTGCAAAACAATAAATATTAAGTAGTCAATATAAGAATGCATACAATGTCTATAATTATAAATTAGTGTTTTAATATTAGATGTATACTTGCAAATGTTCATGCTAATGATCGATGGTTAAGGAACGACCCCTCATTTTCAAAATCAATTGATTGATTAAGAACAAATCTACTAGAATTATCCATGAGAAATCGAATGCACATTTTATAGAGTTGTTTGAGATAAGGATCGATCATAGAACGAGCGATCATCATAGAAAGGGCAGCCGATCCTTCTTGTTTATGTGTATGAGTTTATGACATGTTTTGTATTCGAGTTTATGTGATTTTTTGTACTTAATTTATATGTATGTGAATGGTAATTACACATTGATTAATTGGACTACAAGTGCTTGATTGTGAAGAAGAAACACATAGTTTGACGAATTCGTAGCTAACTGGTTAATACAGTAGAGATTCAACATAGTTCTGTAGCCAAGTGCGAAGTCATCTGGTGTTTTATCCCATTAGTAGATGTTAAATAGAACATAAGCGAAGATCGTAACCACATCTGTGCATCACCATGGTTAAGAGAATCTTGATTATGCAACCCCCATATTCGCTTCAGGTTAGACTTCAACCTATTTAGAAGGTGATGCCGATGGGGTCAGTGAAAGGGGTTTTGTTGTGTGTACATTTATCTTGTGAATGAAGGGTCGACCGACCCTTATTATGCTCAGTCTTCTTTCAATGTTAACCATTCTTCATGTACATGAATTGACACCCTTGCCTTCAGAGGTTGAATATTTTTACAATTCCCTCATAAATGAAGGGTAGGCCAACACTTCTTGTGCCCAGTATTCGTTTCATAATAGTTCTATACAGCAAGAAGGGTCGGTCAATCCTTCTTCTATTCCCCATTCTGGATACAAGTGAATTCACAATTATCTACTAAAGGAAGGGGCGACCGATCCTTCTTGCCAGATTTCAGGAGTTAGGATAATTTTTTTTATATGTTATAACTTATCTAATGTCCCAATCACCATGGTTACAGAAGCTTGACAGAGATCGACGACGACAAGCGTTGTTCGCAAAAGTAACATAGGACGGTTTAAGTGTGGGCAGAGTGTTGCTATCCCACAAGCAAGTTGGAAATTAGATCAATACGCGGAAGGACATATCTACGGACAACAAGTACTTCGGTGATTTGAGATACGTGAGGAAATGGACTTTTCATATTTGCGAAGTTTTGGTAGGGACCGCATGTTTTGACGGTGTAGATCTGGCGGGGAAAGGCATTAGCGGCAGAGGTTTAGTTCGCAGAATGAACATGCACGGAGTATTGACACGTTCCAAATTCACGAACCTCGGTAAAGGCCACACCTTTGGACGGTCAGGATGCAAACAGGGGCCAAATCGATAGTTGATAATAACTACGCAGATCTAAGGTGCGAGGAAGGCAGCGTTTGAGAGATTGAAAACTGCGGAAGGCCGTGGAGATAAGCATGGAAGGAGATCAATGATATCAGATCGATCATGCAAGATGGATGACTCAGATAAATTCCTTTATCACTAGAGGTGCAAGAATGATAGGAAATGATAGATAATATAAAAAATGGAATGCACAGGAATCTAAGTACTGTTTGATTCAGTTGCCCCCTTTCTCCCTTAGTCGAGGTCAAGGGGAAAAGTTAATTTAGATAGACTCAAATAGACTCTAACACCTTGGTGATTACACATTCTATTTGGGACCAAGTCCAACAAAACTGATGCAATAACTAAACAACTAGCTCAAAGAAAACTTCAAAGAATCAGGTAAGAGAGCTACAATGGAAAGTCACATGACATATATGGACCAAATTTATAATCATTTTGAATCTTTGATATATAATAAAATATAGGGGTTTAAGCTTGCTCCCATGCATGCAAGAAAAATTCCCACTTCCAAAGGTATATTCTTCCTCAATGAGATCAAATGAGCTAAGACTTAAAATTGGACAAAAGTATATGCAGGCCACCCAATAATTTGAAAAGATTTATGGTATTAAAAATGGAATTTACATGCATTGAATAGATGGAAACCTTAATTAAGCTTGGACAATTATTGGACAACAAGATCTACAAATCATACAGAGATAACAAATAAAACTTATTAAAGAGTATTGATTGGATTGTTTCTCATCTCTTCTTTTCCACCAGACCAAAGCATTTTGACTGTAACTAAATGGCTACCTTTCCTTTATTAAAAATTTCCATGCAATGAAGGGGCGGCCTACCCTTATTCTACCAAGTATTCTTTTCATAATAGTTCTATACTGCAAGAAGGTTCGACCAATCTTTCTTGTGTTCAACATTCTGGATACCGATGAACTCCTAGATATAGGTGTTCACAATTTTATACTAAACAAAGGGGCGACCGATCTTTCTTGTTGGAGGTCGAAGTCGGGATAAATATTTTTTATATGTTATAACTTAGCCAATCTCCATTCCCCACTATTTACTTAGGAAGTCAGGAGTCGGGAATTGTTGTCCCATCCCGTAATTTGCATTGCGGGTTGCAGGATAGCAGAAATGATGGAATGTTTTAAGAAATCTAGGTATCCGCAATCCGTAATATATTTGTGTCTTCGGAAAAGGAGATGAAATCCTCATGTGGGGTGCAAGAAGGGTCGGGCGACCTTTCTTGTGCCAAGTATTCTGTTCAAAATAGTTCTAGGATGCAAGAAGGGTCGGTTGATCCTTCTTTTGTTCACCATTCTGGATATAGGTGAATTGTAACATATAGGTGTCTGCAACTCTCTACTAAACGAAGCGGCGGGTCAGAATTATGGAATTGTTGATATGTTATAACTTAGCCAATATACCGATCCCAAATATTTATAGCGGAAGTCAGAAGTCTAGAATTTTTGTCCCAGCCTAGGTGGGTTGAATATTTTTACAATTCACTCATAAATGAAGGGTCGATCGACCTTTCTTCTGCCCAGTATTCTATTCAAAATAGTTCTAGACTGCAAGAAAGGTTAGTTGATCCTTCTTGTGTTCACCATTCTGGATACAGGTGAATTGTTGGATATAGTTGTTCACAATTTTATAATAAACGAAGGGGCGGTCAATCCTTCTTGTCGGAGGTTGGAAGTCGGGATAAATATTGTTTATATGTTATATCTTATCCAATCTCCATTCTAGTATGAATTCTGCATTAATTTGGAAGAAAGAACATTAACAATATTTAAATGTGTGGATCGGAGCATATAAAATGAATTCTAACTCAGATATTATAGTCAACTACGAGGAAAAGTGATAAGATGGTGTAACACGAAATACATTCACAAAAGAGAAATTAAAAGACTGAAGAAAGTAACAACATATGAATCTCTCCTTCAGATATACTTGTACTTCTTCTCTTCATTAAAGTATTCAAAAAATATTACGTAACTGTATTTTTTGCTCTCGGATCCAATCCCTATTACTTTGTAAAATCAAAATTTATACAAAACATTCTTTGAATTCTTCGCTAAAAAAAGAAATTTCAAATAAAAATGTCTGATGTAACATTCGAGCAATTAACAAAGGAACCACAATGTCATTTAAAATTAAGACACCTGAATATTTATTCCTGACATAACCTGTGTTTTTTTTTCCCAAATCTTTCAACAATTTTCCATTGCTCTTGAGTTGGGATTTCATAATCCATCATTTCTTTCACCATCGCCTCCAATTCTATGCATTCTGTGTAACATACATCTGGCAGACCCTTCTTAATCATTACAAATTGTTCAAGTATTTCAAAATCATCGGTCAATTTATCAATTATTGTCTTTCCGGTTAATCCTTTGACCAAACATTCAAATTTCGAGTGATCCATGCGAGCCTGTACTATCAAACTGTGATAATTTTCCTCGGTCTTTATTTTTCCATTGGCACTCCAAAAAGAAGGTAGACCACATTCAAAAGGCCCTAGAAATAATTCCTTAAAATTTTGAACTTCAAGGACCATATGTTGCGCCATGTCTTCTACTTCTTTAACACGATCATGCTTGCCAATAACTCTTCTTGCCGAAATGATGATTGATAGTCTATCTTTGATTCCAAAACTTTGCATATCTAATTGGGTTAGATTTTTTAACAAACTGACTATATTTTGAGCTGTTTCTGAAGGCCTTTTGCGTAATGTCTCATTTTCCACTTTACACCTCTGGAGAGTTATGTTTGTTATAGCATCTTTATCTGCTATAAAATTCAAATAAGACCATAATTTGATGACTTCCACTAATATCGCATCCCATATAAGGTGTTTAGCTCCATGTAATGGAATCCGACCTATCAATTTATCTTTTAATTCATCAACTTTCTTTTGCAGTTGATTTCTATCAGTCAAAGCCTTTATCTTTGCTCCAAAATTTCAAATTACTTCCTCTTTCAACTTCTAGTTTTCTGCTATCAACTCTTCTATCTCTACATATTTTAGACTAATTTGTGACATAGAACTGGTCAGTTCCTCAGTGGAGTACTTTTCCATTTGTCCTTCATCCGTACATAGAGATTGATCCCCTCGCTTCTCTTGCGCTTGCACAGTTTTAATCTAATTGGTATTCGACAATGAAATTTGTGACACCAATTCAATCCTTTGTTTTTCCCAAGCATGCTTTTCATCTTGTAACTTTAACATTTTGCCTTTGTGATCCATCATTTCTTGATATATGGATTCCTTTTCTTGCTGTAATGCTGTCAACTCTGGAGATTGCACATGTTGATTATTTGGCACCTTCAATTTTTTCTTGAGCATTTGAATGGTATTTTCTTTTTCATTAATGAGCCTTTTGGTACACTGGTTGTTCCCTGGCTCGGTTTCCATGGTCACAAGGTCCACTTGTAGTCTTTTAATCTGGATCGAATTTGCTTTGTTTTCTGCCTTCTCTTGCCTCAATTGACTCTCCAGCTTTGCTATTGCATACTGCAATTTAGAAAAATTTTAAGTGAATTGCAATAAATCAGAATACATAACATCTCCTGTTTGTTTATGCAATTGAATCTTACCTGGTATATTAATCGCATCAAGCTTAACTTCCATTTCATAAACTTCCTCATCGTTCACCATTGCAAACCTTATAGTGTTTCTTCTTGGATCCGTAGCTGTAAGAAGGGAAACTTTTTGTTCTGCCAGCATTCTTACTTGAGGGTACAATTTTTGAGTTTCTTCGAAAGACTGTTTCCTCTTTCATGTATATTGTGAAAGGACATCAAATCTGGACTTATACTGAGAGTTACTTCCAGATTCCTTTATTTCTGAAAAACAATATTGCTGCATAATATTTGTAGGTGACTGCGAAATCAAACTGGTTTTTTCTAGAACAAGAAAATGTCGTTCCTCCATACTAATAATTTCCAACTGTCATTCCACTTTTGATTTCTTCCTTGAAAATTCTTCATCGAATTCCATACTATCAACTTTTGAAGTACTTCTCTTACTGGTGATATCAGATTTAGCTGGTGTCTCAACCAACATTGCCAAATTGCCTGTATGTTCCATATTCGCCTCTTTATTATCTTGTTCAAATTTGAATAAATTTTCCATTTCTTTTAATCCCTATACTATTTGATGATCAAAATCCTTGTTTCCATTTTGATGTCTCCTTTGCGATATAATTTGATGAGGATCATAATTAATCCTTTCAGCCTCTTGGAAATCCATAATCTTCAGTAATTTTTCTACTACATAGAGGGATACCTTATTCTTAATGATGAATGGACCAACTTTAAAAGGGTATTTCACATCCGATGCTTTTTTGAAAGCACATAAATGTTCTTCTTCTAAATGCAACCTTTGTCTAGTAAATTCCAAGGAAAAAACACTCGCTGTTAAAAAGGATGGCAACAGATATGGTGCTCCAGTAAAACCATACACCCTAATTATAGTTTGTTCTTTATATAAGAAACAATCACCTGTTTGGCCTTCTGGTGTAGGCTGCAAAGTTTCTTTCATTTCTTCTAACACTCGAGGCATTTCAGCATTAAAAATAATTCTGTAAACTTCTGCCATGATTTTATGGGTGAACTCAAACATATTGACCTATTTAGGAAGGTCATGAGAAAAAATGGTACCAAGAAACTTGGATTCCAAAATGTTTGAACACACGAATAGGTTCAGGAGATATGACTGATATCTGAAATGCTTGAACTTGTTGAAATTCACCAACTAGATAGGAATCGCTTTAGCTAGGAATTCATCAAAATTAAGACAACACACCGGACTCGACTGTGACTCTGGTGAAATTACTTGGAGAAGGAAACCTAACACAACTTTCGTGATTGACTTATCACTATCTAGACCTAAAATTTGACTTAACAAGGACAAAACTAACTGGGTATCTCCCTGAAAGACATCAATACTCAAAGGGAACGATAGGTTTTCATGCGACTGGCCATCTTTCAAGACTTGTAATAAAAACTTGTCTTTTTCTGCAGGACTACAGTTTCTATAAAAATTTGCCAAATTTTCTTCGTCAAACGACTCAGGGATTTTGGGAAATGTTTCAGGTAAACGTAGAACCTCACGGAGAGTCTGCGCATTTACTAGGCATAGAATTTTGGTCGTATTTACATTAATGATTACCCTTTCTCCCTATGAATAATTCGTTGCACACCAACAAATAAATTTGGGGAAGTGTAGGGTTTGTTCGACCCAAAAATAGTACAGAAAAGAACCAAAAACATTAAATACATCCTTTTCCTATGACTTAAACTCCATAAATTTCTCCTTAGACTACGAAATACTACACACAGACAAAATAGAGTCGAAAATATCCATTTCACTGTCAACTACAAGCTTCTCGTTTTCATATGAACTTTCATTCAAGGAAAGAAGGTCTTGGGTTTTCTCCATTTGGGGAACAAAATCTAGACACTGAGGGTTTTGAGCTACCTATGAAGTGAGCTTCTTGGGTGTTGTTCCAGTTGACGTAGACAATGATGTGTTTCCCACGAGTTCTTTTCCTCCAGGCAATAAGCGACATTTTTTTTTTACAACTTCGAAAAAACCTTTTATAGAACATATGATTAGGTGGTTTCGGAACTTGCAATGAGCGGTTTAAATTTAACCTCTTTTCATAGTGGACTCCACCAATGCTTGCCACGTGGTAAGCAGTTTAATTTCTGCTCCACCTTTTCCAAGTTTAACCACTGTTCACTTTCTAGCACAGGAACCCATTTCCACCGTTGATTTGCTTCTGGGTGGGTCTGCATCATTATTCTCCCACGTTGCTACACGTTTGCAACTTTTGGTGTGAGTCGTCCAATTTGTTAACACATTTTCCACCTTCGCCCTTGGAGTGAGAGACCGTAGAATAGTGACAATATTTGCATTGTTCCTATCTATAAATATTAATAAGCAATGTTATATTAATGTTAAATAACCCAAGAATCCATATAGAATAAATTTAAAAAACATAAAGACAAAAATGCTAACAATATGACGAAATCACTTGTTTGATCAATTATACCAATTCTAGACATTGTTTGTAGATGGGTTTGTAGAAGATCTAATGTAACATGGGAATAAGTGGATGAAGAAGAGGGAGAGATGACCATAAGAGATAAGTGAAGTCTAAACAACAAGATCAATCTTCCAAGATGGCATTGAGATGAAACATTAAATTAGGAAAAGAAGGAGAGATCACTTGTCGTAGCAATAACATCTAAGGTTGGTGTTGTTTTTTTACACAACCCATTTCATATTAGTTGCATAATTCTATTATTCATGTAGTGTCCCTTTTTAATAAATTTTTTAAAATTGGAAAATTGCAATTTTTGGCCATTTGACCCTTAGACTATTAATGACTCGAATGCTTCCAAATGGCTCCAAATGATTTTGATTTTGGTATGAAGGTGTTTGAAAGGTATTATGACATAAAAAGTGACAAAATTTGCATCGTTCCTCTCTACAGCTTTTAATAAGCAATGTCTAACCAAGATAAACCAAGAACCCATATAGAGGAAATTTTAGAAACATAAAAAATACCTAACAATTTGAAAAATATTCATAACTGTTGAGGTGTAATATGACACATTTATGCAGATATTATAGGCTTGGAAACTTCCAAAATACTTCAGCCACTTGCATTTACAATTAGAGAATGAAAGGAAGAATTACTAGGAAAATCTATGTCGAAGTCCCCAAGGGTAGATGGCTCCAAAAGACCCTTTAAAGGATTTATGAAGGGTATTAATACATAAAAAGGAACCTCATTGGTGATTATAGACTAATATCAGAATACTTCTACAACATCCATTTAACTTCAGGAGAAGTTGGGGAATTTTACTAGTCAAATCGAGATTCAAAACCCCCAAGGGTAGGGGACAAAGATGGCTTCCCAAATATTGTAAGACCTTCCCAAATTTCAGAACAGAGACATGGTACTGATAAAATACTTCAATTATCTCCCCAATGCATCATCAATTAGTTTCTATAGGATTCTAAAACTACCATAAATCAAATGTTTGTATACATGTCTTCACATACTAGGGGGAAATGCTAGTAAACTTCACCACTGGTTATGAAATTTGAGATTTAGGTTCAAAGGACTTGTGAAATGTTAATGAAACTTATTCATAACATTAATGACACTCCATACATCAACAGAATCACAAATATTGACTTATACAATTTGAAATAATGTCTCTTCAAGCTCCGGCAACAAGATGTAGGGAAAATGGCACCATTTATGCATTGTTTGGTATTTTTACATAGTTTCACTTGGTATTTTGACATAGGGAAAATGGCACCATTTATGCATTGTTTGGTATTTTTACATAGTTTCACTTGGTATTTTGACCTGAGATTCTTCTGAGCATTAAATACAGAGTATATATATCATAATACAAATAAATGGATATTCTTGGACCATCAAAAAAGCTACTCTCCTTCTTTGTTCTTGTGACTTTTATAAACTTCTCAAGTCCTCCATGGGTACATCTCAGGACTGATTACACTGTCTCTGCAAAAACTTGTGTACCCTACTGTCAACCCATCATATTCAGTTCATCTCATCATCTTCATATCATCTCATCATCAATGGAGCATCATCTGCTGGAACATATTCTGCTGTCAGCAACCTCGTCAGTTGGAACACCGTCTACTGGAACATCCTCATCAGCTAGAACATCTTCTACTGCCAGCAACCTCGTCAGATGGAACACTATCTGTTGGAAGATCCTCATTAGCAACACCATCAATTGGAATATCTTCTACTGTCAGCAACCTCGTCAGCTGGAACACCATCTGCTGGAACATCCCCATCAGCAGCACCATTAGCTGGAACACTTGCAACAAACATCGGTAACTAAATACTGATGCTGTCATTCATCCAGTACTGATCTACACCTCCATTCTAGAAAATAGTGCATCATACCCAAGTCACTTATCTCGAACTCAACATCAAGCTTCCTCTTCGTATCAGCAATCAACCCATCCTCACCTGTCACAATCAGGTCATCCACATACAGTAGGAGTATCACTGGATTGGCTTTTTCAACCTTATAGTGAAGGTTGGAATCCGCTTTACTCTTGGTAAAGCCCAAACTAGTCAGGAAGCTATCAATTCTTCCATACCATGTCCTGGGTACCTGTTTCGAATCGTACAAGGATTTCTTCAGTTTGCACACATGAGTCTCCCTGTCATGTGTCTAAAACCCGAGTGGTTTCTCCACATATACTTCCTCTTCCACTACACCATTAAATAATTTTGTCTTGAAATCCATCTAGTGTATCTTCCATTTCATGATCTTCTGGTTTTACTTCATTCATTGTTGTATCTCGATTCCTGAGTACTTTTGGTTCTTCAAAGTCTTCTTCTTGAATTCATAAATCTTCTAGCTGAATCATCGTCACTTGTTCTTCGAAATAAGTCTCTCTTGTAGGTGATGGTACAAGGTCTTTCCTATAAGACAAGTTCAATTGCATGATTAGAAACATATCATAGTTTTTAGAACAAATTCTTACACATAAAAACATATGTCATATAGTCATGAAATTATCTTAGCCAATGCTTCAATAAAACATTTATCCATATCCCATAACTTTCTAGATGCCTTCCATCTCTACCAGAACATTGTTAAGAGTGTGCACTACTCCAACATGTCAGCAAAGAGGTTTCATTCTAGATAAGTAGCAATGGAATGTTGTACAGTACCATAGACTGCTTAGTACCCATTACTTGCATATAAGTAGTATCTTGTTCATAATATACTGCAATTTTTTTCTAACATGCATAATATACATCCTAAATCTAGGAACATAAGTATGTATATGAGTGAACAACATTATTTAAGTAATCATATATTATACAAGAAATAATAATTCAAATACTTATCTTTGTTTGGTTGTTGGGTGGACTCCCTCTCAATCTTTGCTTCCTTGTAGGAACTACTGGAGTCTCTAACAGAGTGTTCTTCTTTTTGTGGGAGCTACTTTTGTTCCTGGGACAATCTCCTTCTTGTGATGAGGATGCTCCCTCTTGTTGTAATTCTTCTTGGTGTGTGTTGTGAGAGCCTGGTCTTCACTACCCATGTTTTCTTTTCGAGCTACAATTCGAGCTTCTTCCTGTGAGCATTCCTCCCACAGCCTACTGCACGTGATGATCTTCTTCCTAGTACAAATTCCTTGGATGAAGGAATCACATGACCTAGGAGGACCATTCAAGGTGGTCATCACTATTTCTCCATTCTCTATATCTTCTTCAATGGATTCAAGTTGTTCTTTTATCTGATAGACCCTTGTAAAGTGTGACCGCATGGTCTTTGCATCTTGTATCTTGACATTCTTTAATTGATTCCTCAAAGTCATCTTCCGATTTATGATCTTTCATTTAAATAGTTTGGTCAAGGATTCAAACATCTCTTTGGGTGTCCTTAGGGATGACACATGTGGTATGAGATGGTCCTTGATAGAATCTGCAATGATCCTCTTGTATTTGACCAAGTTCTTCTTATGTAAGGCCTTATCCTCATCTCTCTTTGGGACTAGAACCTCTTAACTTATGTAGGTATCTAATTCATTCTCTTATAGGATTAACCCAATCCTATACTTCCATGTTTGGAAGTTATCATCCCCTTCAAGCTTATCCTCAAGCTTGGTGTGGTGAGACATATTAATGAGAAACTCAAATGGAAATAAAAGATTTAGATCTTACCATTGGATTTGGAGTTGTCTAGGGTTTGACAGAGAAACCCTAAAATTACAAACTTGGAATTTCAAACTTCTAACTAGATAGGGAGATGCAATTGACTGAGGTGAGCAAGTTGGCGTGCTTAGATTTTGAAAACTCCAAAAATTTACCCCTCAAAAGTGACCTACGAATTTTGGATCCGCAATTTTTGTCAATATTTGGTTTTCTGGTTTTCTGTCCAATGCACAATGGCCTCTCCAATTACCAATTAGGATGGGAATATTTCACCCTCAAAATTGGTACTAACGTAAGTAGAGTAAACACTCCACTAGCATGGACAAGGTACAAGCTCTCCAAATTGCAAAGATGCAAATAAAAATGATCAAAAGCTACTGTCCTTCTTTGTTCTTGTGACTTTTATAAACTTCTCAAGTCCTCCATGGGTCGAATTCCTTCCAAAGGATTCATTCCAACTCAATTTGGGAAGAGATTCCAATGTGTGCAACTTGTCCAACAATTCCTAGTCTACATCTTCCCTCATTTCGAATGGGTGTCTCTTTGGCTTCCCTAACTCCCTTGTGTGCCTTCTTGGAGGCTATTTTTATCCCTAACATGTCATATATTTCAGATGTCGGCATTCAGGTCTGATTTGTGTCATAGGTGTCATAGCATCTTCATCATTGTTGTCATACTAGAGGCTAGGGAATCTAGCCCAAGTGTCACAATTCTTCTAGGATGCCTCTTCCTCTTCCATGGGACTTATTCTTCCACTTCCATGGGACAATGATATAGGTATAAGGACATACTTACATGTATAGGTTGATGGAAACCATGATACAATGGCAGTGGAATATTTTTCTTCTTATTCATATTAGGGTGGCAAGATAGAGCAAGGATAAGAGATTGAAGTCTCTGTTGGGTTGGTTCTTGTGATCTCGGGGAGTTGGGGTTTCCATCCAGTTCCTGCTAGTAAAACTATTGAGTTGGACTTTACTGAGGTCTGGAGCCCTATCTATAGGTTGGAAATTATGAAAACCAAGGGGTTGTATCCTCGTTCTAGATGGATCTAGTAAACCGAGGAGTTGTAGCTTCCTTCAGTTTGGAGCCTTAGCTATAAATTAGGGTGTTGGAGCCTTCTTCGAGAGACTCTGATAGGTGGACCGAAGATCTCTAGAGCACATGGATGAACATGAAAGTCTCTACTCCGCAGATGGGGTTCGACTGTTCTATGGATCAAATTTTGATCTGATTGGATTATAAGAATGAGACTCCATTTAAATGCACAAGGTTTTGATATCTGAAAATTTGTTCTAAATGATTACATCACTCTAAAAAGACTACAAACAACTGCATCCATGAAGGAGCTAACAAATAATAATGCAATGGAAATGGATATCATCTTGCATGGAATACATGATCACATGAAAGATAATTTTGGAAGGTGTTCATCAAGTAAAGTCCTATGGGACAAGGTACAAAATCTTTGCACAAAGGGACCCCATTCTTAGCATTATTTTTGTCCCAAGTACCTAAAATGATCAGGTAAATAGTTCATGAGATTTGGACTCCAAAGAAGGATTAAAAAGTATAAGGGAAGTAAGCTTACCTTAGGGGGGCTACAAAATTATGCTGATAGGCCCAAGCACTTCAAATATTAAGCAGAGGCGCTAGAGCATCAACTACACAGGACCTTAGGCGATGATGAGGGCGCTATGCGGCAGGTGTTGGTTTATCCAACAATACTAAGAGGTGGGGGGGGAGAATCAGTATTGCCTTTTTCAACCCTTTTATATAAAATTAGTATTAAGAAAAAGTTAAATAATCATTCCCAACGTGAATAAGACAATTAAAAATTTGAACACACCGATTTATCATGGAAACCTGAAAGGTAAAACCAACAAAGCTTTCCTGTTAGTGAGGTAATCATATACAAAATTGTTTTACAAGCACCAAATCGATGTAGAATTTAATCTCATGGATTCTTCTGCCACTATAGAAAGGATGCTCCTACACCCCTGGTTTTCTACCCGCTAAACAGACAAGGATGCCCCACCACCCTAACTCTCTAGCCACCACTGGAAGGAGGCAACAATTCCCTTAGAATGCCTGAACCTTCCCCAAGAACCACCCAACAACCCTCTAATTTATAATAGTTTTAACTTCAGTTTTTCAGATCTTTAGTGGCAGCTCGAACTTTTGTAATGCTTCATCTATGTCATTAGGCTCTTTCTTGCTTCTAATATGCAATTACGAAAACTTCAAAGACACCTATGGTCCTCTTCATACATTTGACTTGTATGGTTATATATCTTTTCAAAGAACTTTATTAAGGAAAATCATGCCTCTTAATAAAAAAAATATTGGATCCTTATAATGGCATCGATTCATCATTGATCTTCATAGTCTTTCAATCTTGTTTTAATTAGTAATCAATTACTATTTTGCAGAGTTAACCAATTTTGACAATTCTCCTAAGTTGGCAATTTGGCCAAACTATTCTCCAAATATACCATTGTCAAACGTCTCTTAACAAGATTTACTAATATTTATCATTTTAATTAACCCTCCAGCATCTCTCAATAGCTAAATGATTCAAAACCATTGGATCTTTGTCAATCCACATCGACGGTGGACTTCAACATGCGCTTAGCTAGATTTCATATAGAATTCACATCGTAACATGTGCTTTAAACGCTGCACAACTTAACCCAGCGTAACTATCCTGTAGCGTTGGATCGCCTCATCCAAGATCGACGGTGGAATTCAAAAGTTTATGAGCCCAATTATGAACCTTTTCCATCAATATGTCTCATCAGTTAAATCAAAGGGTAAGGTCTACCAGTTCTCAGGTAACGTCTTTGACCCTTAATGTCCTATAAGTCGCTATAACAGTATTTCAATTGCTTTGATCATTAATTACGATGGCTCTGGATATTTCCTGCGATCTATGTTTTGGTTTCGGATCGTGTTCTGTCTTTTTTTATCATTTCCGCTCGTTTAAATAAGATCTGCTCCTGTTCGCTCAAGCTTGTTGAATTGTTTTTCAAAATTAGCTCTGTGTTCAACTCTTTCTCCTTCCACTGGCCCTCCTCAATGGCTGGTTGTTAAACTCGAAGAAAAGGAAAGTCTCCGGATTCTGAACATTGCTCTACATACCGGCCCCGAGATGCTCTACGGGAAGGTTTCTTACAACAGTTCTTCAAGAAAGTCTCCTTGTTTTATAATGGCAGAAAGTAGCACTCGCGGAAGGACCAGAATCACCGATGCAGACACCCGCATCAAAGTCGAGAATTTGGAGAAGGAGATCCAAGAGATTCAGCAAAAGATAGACTCGATGGAGCAAAGCATGGAAACCGGGCTAAAATCAATGGAGCAAACCATGGAAACCAGGCTAAACTCGATGGAGCAAACAGCGGAAAGAAACAAAAGAGAAAGGGAGGGCTTTTGTCCAATGCCCTGCATTTTAAAAAATTTAAACTCTGTGATGATGTCCGGATCCTATTTGAATAAAATATATGCAGTTTTTTGAATATTAATTTTAATTAATTTTCTTAATTCTTTGGTCTTCTCTAAATTCCTAACCTCTCTTATTTATTGATTATGTTTGGATTTATCCATTCTGTTTCAATTAGATAAAGTTTTGAATTTCTTTTGGATGATAGGTTAAATAACGGAAAACAAAAAATCTAGGCCATCAATTCGACATAGTGATTATTTACTGGAGAAAAACTCTTTGAATGTAGAAAAACTCCAGGAGACATGTTAACAAATCATATTTTATTTCATTTTTTCAGATTGAGCGAGGAACCATATTTTTCTTGGAAGTGCATTTTAGCTATTTTTTATAAGATTTGAAAATGGAGTTGTGTTGATTTTCAAAGTACTAATGTTTGTAAATTAACTTACTTTACTTTGCATAATGTTTAATGGTCATGGCTTAAATTTCATGTTTGAAAACAATAATTTTTAATAAAACATTATCAATAGGATTATTATTAAAAGAGTATTATCGAAGGTCATGTATTTCTTGGTTTTCCCTCGATGTTTCTGCTCTTGCATTGGAAATACTATAACTTAAATCCATACGTTTATATTGAAAGGGTAACTTTAAGATCCATAATATTCTTTTAAAAAATAGAAAAACTAATGGTAAAAAATATATATATATATGCCACGTGTCACAATCTAAGCGATCCACGTGTCAACCTCGAAGCTAGATATCGACATTTTAACAACAAAATTTATAGAAAGATTCCTTGAAAGATTTTGCTGGCAAGTTGAAACTTGTGTTTAATGAAAGGGTGTTGGAAGTAGATGCTGAGGAGAAAGAGCGTCCGCTCCTTCCTCTAGGGATGTTTTCTAGCAGTGGAGAAAATAGATATCGCCACTCTAAACACAAATTTCATAGGAACATTGCTTCGCACAATTTGCTTGCAAGTGGAAATATTCTCAGAGAAAGAGCGGGTGCTCTTTCTCCAAGTCATCTATTGTTAAAAATCCCTCATAAAGGAAGGGGCGGCCGACCATTATTCTTCCCATAAATCTATTCATAATAGTTATAGGATGCAAGAAGGGTCGGTCAATCCTTGTTGTGTTAGCAATTCTGGATATAGGTGAATTGTTGGATATGGGTGTTCACAATTATATGTTAAACGCAGGGGCAAATCCCTACTATTTACTGCGGAAGTTGAAATTCTAGAATTCTCAGATTGTCCATCATAGATTAAATATTTTTACACTTATCTCGTAAATGAATGGTCGGTCGACCCTTTTTGTGGTAAGTATTCTGCCAATGTTCACTGTTATGGATATAAATGAATAAACGATCTAACCTTTGCAGGTTGAATAATTTTACATTGCTTCTCCAAGTTGTCATTTTTTACAAATCCCTCACATTTTTACATTGCTTCGCACAATTTGCATGCAAGTGGAAATATTCTCAGAGAAAGAGTGACCGCTCTTTCTCCAAGTTGACTATTTTTACAAATCCCTCATAAAGGAAGGGGCGACCGACCCTTCTTTTGACCATAACTTTATTCATAATAGTTCCAGGATGCAAGAAGGTTCGGTCAATCCTTCTTGTGTTCACCAATATTTAAGACATCCCTGTACCAGACATGATAAATTTGCACAAGGAAACTGGGGAGGTTATATGTGCAAAGTTGCTAAAAGCTGCCCTGGAGCTGTCCAAAGTGCAGGCCAGCAAGAACAAGGTTTAGAATCAGCTTAGGCTGGAAAAGGTGGAAAATAAGTCCTTGAAAGCACAAACCAAAAATCTCCAGACTGCATTAGTGGCTATTGAGAGCCAAGAAGACAAGAGGGCTAGAGTGCAAAAGTTTTTGGATGAGAAAGACCATGAAATTCATACGTTGTTGACTTCTCCCTTGTGGGATCTATGGCTGAAGCAAGCCTAAAAGACATGGAAGTGTAAAGGTTAAAGAAGCAAAACATAAATCTGAAAACCTTGATGACAAAGGCTGAACAACCTTGATGACAAAGGCTGAACAGGAAAAGGAGGCTTGGGAAACCAAGTACCGGGAGATAGAAGTAAAAATTGAGGAGTTGGTAAAGAAGGCCACAGGTCAGACCTCCCTGCAGGAAGAAAAGTAGGTCATATGGGATAATATTATTGTAGAGGCAGAAAATCTAAGGCCATATCTTGACTTCATTTTGGTTTGAATAATCAAGGAGGGAACTGATACCACAACTGGATGGCCGGATCACCAAGGATAGCCTCTATGAACCCTAGTAGCCAATCTCTCACATCAGTCACTTCAAATGTCGGTCAAGGTAAGATCTCGCACATGGTCTCGATCAAGGTAAGGTCTTGAGTTTGGATTCTCGCATAAGGTCTCTGACTCGTAATATCATACAACCCTCTTTGAAGTACTTTTATATTTAATTTCGATGCTTGTGGCTAATATTTCTTCAAATCTGTGTTCAGGGTTTTTGGTTCCTTTTCGCTCATTTAAATTGGATCTGCCCATGTTCCTTGGTTTTTGTTGAAAATACTATCTAAAATAGCTCTGTCTCTGGTCGTTTTTCCCTCCACTAGACCTCCTCATCGTTTGGTTGTTGAAGTTTTAGAAAAGGGCATGCGCCAGATTCTGACCAGTGCTCTACTTAGTAGCGGCGATCTCCCGTACCAAAAGCTTTCTTATAACAATTCTTTAGAGCTAGCTCCATGTTATATAATGGTAGAAGGTAGCAGTCGCGGCCCTGTTGGAAGGACTAGCGCCATTGATGCACTCACCCGAAGAATGGAGAAATTAGAAAAGGACATGGAAGAGCTTCGGCAGAAGCTGGAGGGGAAATGTGATAAAGAGGACCTGGAGTCCGTGAAGAATTCAATCGAGGATACCATGGAGCAAAAATTTGCAGATAACAATGTGGAACTGATCGCATAGATGTGAATGCTCCTTGATGAACAACGCGAAGCCATTCAATGTCTCCAGCGTGAGGGGATCCCAACAGATTCTGTAGGTTCTAGATAGTCCCCTCCATCTAACAACCCATCTTCCTCAAGGGAAAGACCAATGGAGACTGGTTGAGGGAACCACGCGGCCCACTCACCATGGTCTCTTGATATTTACTTGTCTGATTAGGTTTACTTGTTTCATTTTCTGTTACTTTTCCAAGGCCCTTCTGTTCGTCTATATTAATTTTTGGTATGCACACTATGATATTTTTTGTAAAATAGAAGCTCATGTTATTGAGGTTCTAGGGAGTAGGATTCTATCATATTAGTGATATAAACATTTGATGTAATCAACATCAAATATTGGTCTATTTGGTCTATAGTTGTATATCGGTAATTGTAATAAAAAATATTGACGAAGATATATTAATGGATATACTATTTATGTATATTCCTATGGCATTTAAATCTATTTCTAAAAATCTAGATATATCAATGGATATAAGATTTGCATACATTCCTTGGGCATTTAAATCTATTTCTATAAGTATTCAAACACTTTGGATCTACAAGTAGAACGCTCTGGTTAAACTTCTTTCTTGTGGTAATTTGTAGGATTACTTAATTCTTCCACTTCTCACTTTGCTACAAAGTCTAATAAGTAAAGCATGACTAGTTTCATAGTTTTCACATGAGTTGTTGGTTCAAGAAGAAAGTCTCTTTGAAATCCAATTTGTAAAAAATGGATACTTCTATTGAAATATTGCATTATGAATTCTCAATATTCAAATCACTATAACACTAGTAACTATTTGTTGGGCTTGTGATTTGATTTCTTAAATGTAGTGCAATATTATTTTATATTTTGTTGATTGTAATGTTGTGATTTCTCTGTTATTTGATTCTATAGTATGTATGTTTGACTATTCTAATTTAAAGCACATTAATAATTATATAGTAAAGTCATTATGGTTCTATAAGTAAATTACCATCTTGTTGGAACAATTTCATGACTATTCTATACAACACATCTCTTGTTCTTTCAATCATAGAGTTGATTTATTGTCAAAGAAGGGATTAAATTTGGCAGATGGTATTCTTCAGGTTACCCCTTTCATTGATCACAATCCAGGGGAAATGTTTTATGTTCGTCTTTATTAATTAGGCTAGCCTTTATGATCCATTTTGTAAATTCGATTCACCCGCTTTAGGGGATTTCTGGTTAAGATTTCCTCTGTATCTGTGTTATTTTTATGATGTTATCAATATATATGGTTATTATGGTATATTACTGAATAGTAGCAAGCATTATCAGATTTATTGTAAAAGACTGCATAGTCTGTTTTCAAAGATTCTATCCTTGGGATAGGTTTTATTGTAAGTTTCCTTGATTCACTTAATGAATAAAAAGGCACTTTTTTTCGTTGAAAAAAAAGGTTCTATTAGTAAATTAATCCTGAATTAATCTGTTAACTCTTCACTCTTAGATCAAACATTAATCAATATTCTAAGAACTCTTAAATCTTAGATCAAACAATCAATAAAGTCATTTTGGTTCTTTTCATGATTGGGCTTCATGATTGCACGCAGACAGGGTTGGAAATTCATTTTATCTTTACCCTTCAAATCAAATTTGTATGACATTTTGAACTCTTACTTTAACCATCACAAAACGTTAAGTTTCAAGACATTCCCTTCAATAGTAAAAGTGTTATTAAAGAAATTACCTTTCATTATTGAAATTTTTATTAAAGATTTTAATTTTCAATCAAATATAGTAATAAAAATATCTATCCATGCTTTATTTAGTTAATCTTATATTCTAAATATTAAGACTCATGCATGCAAGATAGATTCTCTCATTGACACTAATTTAGTTGAAGAAAACAAACAATTTAAAAATACAACATAAAAAGCAACTTCCCTTCAAAAAAAAAATCGAATGAAAAATCATCGAAAATTTTGATATTAATGAAAAACTATATATTGAAAAAAAACTGTGCATTTTTAAAGATGAAGAATTAACTTCCTCATTATTTTGAGACACCTTGGGCTCCGTCAATTACCCTGTTTTAAAAATTACTTTAAATTGAAGATTCACATATTTAGTTTGTAAATTTATTGTTTATAATTAAACAAAAAAATACATTCATTTTACTCCTGAGTTGGTTACTCCAAACTTTTACCGCCCAACTGATATAATCTAAAGATGGAACTACATCAACTGTTGCTAGAGTCAAACGAAATCATTTTTATATGTTATAACTTAGCCGATTGACTTGTTATTGAAACAATGACTCAATATTTTAGACATTGAACTTTTCACCTTAAAATTTTGAACATTTACAAATGAAAATTGCATTTTTTATTTGAAATTCACACTTTTCAAATAAGAACTTGTATTTTTTTTATTTTAAATTCACACTTTTAAAATCAAAATTTGTATTTTTTGATTTGCAATTCACACTTTTCAAATCAAAATTTGCATTTTTTTATTTGAAATTCACACTTTTCAAATCAAAATTTTTATTTTCTGATTTGAAATTCACACTTTTTGAATTGAAATTCATAGTTTAATAGCAAAAAACTGCAATTTTAAGGTTCATAAGTAGTAAAATGTGATGCACCTGCAACAATTAATTAACAAGAATATGCGAAATAGCAGAAATGACAAAACTCAGAATCACTTTTATATTGATCACAGGCCACTTCGAGGGGGAAACCTCCTTTGAGCAAGCTCAATACAATTAACTTCACGGTGCCTTCATAGGACTCAACACACACTTATATACTAATTCTAGGCACCAATACTATGGGTCAAAACCATGGGCCGTTACAAACTATGGATCAACAATACTACGGGCGACTTACAAAGCATATGCGCCAACAACAATAACATAAACTATTGATCAACAAATACTACGGAACGACTTACAAAGCATATGCGTCCAACAACAACATACTAACAAAGTAAAGACATGGGTTCCTAACATCCCCTCCCCCTTAAAACAAAGCTTTGTCCTCAAAGCTTTAGATGTGGAAATTGTTGTTGAATCTGAAGGAGTGGTTCCCATGTAGCATCCTCTGGTTGCATGCCGTGCCACTGAATTAAGACCTCTGTGATAGAGCGAGAGCGAAGCTGACGTGTGCGCCGATTGAGGATGGCCTCTGGCTCCAAAAGGATGGATCCTTCATTATCCAGTTCGAGTAAAATCGTTTGTCCACTGATGTTGGTGCCAAGAACTTTCTTCAGACAAGAGACATGAAAGACTGGATGAATGCGGGAAGCAGGAGGAAGTTCCAATTTATAAGCAACAGACCCAATCTTTTGAAGAATCCGATATGGCCCATAGAACTTTGGAGCGAGCTTATGACGCCCTTTTAGTTTCAAGGATGATTGTTTGTACGGCTGGAGACGAAGAAAAACCATATCGTCGACTTGAAAAGTGCGCTCAGAACGGTACTGATCAGCTTGTTGCTTCATGCGATTTCTTGCCATGTGAAGATTGTTCCGCAAAATGCGAAGAATCTGATCGCGGTTTCGAAGGAGCATGTCAACTTCCTGAACTGGTGAACTGGTGGGGGTGTATGGAAGAAGAGCTGGAGGTTCCTGACCATAGACTGCTTCATATGGGATCATTTTAGAGGCAGTGTGGTAAGAGGTATTGTACCACCATTCAGCGAGAGGGAGCCATTTTGCCCACTGATGTTGTTGTTCCGAGGTGAAGCAACGAAAATAAGTTTCCAAGCATTTATTGACAATTTCAGTCTGACCATCTATTTGTGGGTGATACCCTGAACTCATCTTCAGTTTGGTGCTAGTGTGGCGAAATAGTTCTATCCAAAAATGACTGATGAAAGTCGCATCACGATCCGAGACAATGGAAGAAGGGATGCCATGAAGATGAAAGATTTGGTCCAGAAAAATTTGAGCGATGGAGGAGGCTGCATAGGGATGGCTGAGAGCACAAAAATCACTATATTTGGAGAGGCGATCAACCACAACGAGAATCACTGTCTTCCCACCAGATTTAGGGAGCCCTTCAATGAAATCCATAGAAATATCTGTCCAAATCCGTGTAGGTATGGGCAAGGGTTCAAGCAATCCTGGAAGGAGTGTTGTTTCACCCTTATTGCGCTGGCAGGTATCACATTCGGCCACCATCTGTTGAATTGTCCTTTTCATGCCCTGCCAAAAGAAGTTACGCCATGCTCATTCATACGTTTTGAGGAACCCAGAGTGCCCTGCCGATGGAGAAGCATGGAGTTCATAGAAGACAGCCTGTTGAAGATCTGTGCTCTGGGGAAGCACCAGACGATCCTTGTATCGCAGAGAAGCACCATCCCAAGAGTAATGTGGTACAGCATAAGAGTTGTTGATCAAGCGTTGGATGATTTGAGATAAGGAGGAGTCATTGACATAACCCTGTTGAACAGATTGCAACCAATTTGGAACAGGCATAGAAATAGCTGAAAGAGAACCTTGGGCCTCAAATGTGAGAGAAAGAGCATCTGCCACAATATTGTCTTTACCCTTCTTGTAAGTAATCTCATAGTCATAACCCATGAGTTTGCTAACCCATTTCTGTTGTGCCGGGGAGGAGACACGCTAGTCCAAGAAATATTTCAGACTCTGGTGATCAGTCTTGATGCAGAAATGATTCCCTAATAGGTATGGGCGCCACTTCTATACTGCATGCAAAATAGCCATCATTTCCTTCTCATAGGTAGAGGCAGCTAGATTCTTACCTGAAAGGGATTTGCTGGTGAACGCAATGGGGTGTTCATCTTGAAGGAGAACAGCACCAAGTCCATTGCCGCAAGCATCACTCTCAATAGTGAAGGGCTTTGAAAAATCGAGCATAGCTAGCACAGGTGTAGTACACATAGCTTGTTTTAGTTTGTCAAATGCACACTGAGCAGCAGGTGTCCATGTGAAGGCATCCTTTTTCAATAGAGCAGTTAATGGAGCTGCAATCTTCCCATAATCATTGACAAACTTGCGGTAGTAGCCATTCAACCCCAAAAAACCACGAAGGCTCTTGAGTGTCTGAGGACGCGGCCAATTGTTCATGGCATCGATTTTGGCAGGATCCACACGAACCCCTTGTGCTGAGATAATGTGCCCGAGATACTCAACTTCCTTCTATCCAAAAACACATTTAGACTGCTTGGCATGGAGATGATGGTCAGAGAAAAGTTGCATGACAAGATCCAAATGATGGAGATGTTCATCCCATGTTTTACTGTAGATGAGGATATCATCAAAGAATACCAGAATGAATTTCCGCAAGTAGGGTCGAAATATTTTATTCATTAAGGCCTGGAATGTGGAAGGAGCATTAGTGAGGCCAAAGGGCATGACCAAAAACTCATAATGGCCATAATGTGTACAGAAAGCTGTTTTACGGATATCATCCTCATGAACCCGAATTTGATGATACCCAGAACGAAGATCCAACTTGGAGAAAAAGTGAGCCCCATGAAGCTCATCAAGAAGCTCATCAACAACAGGAATTGAAAACTTATCCTTGATGGTGAGGTGATTAAGTGCTCGGAAGTCAATGCAGAGGCACCATGACCCATCTTTTTTGTGGACAAGAATAACTGGAGAAGAAAAGGAACTAGTGCTTGGGCGAATAATACCTTGCTTCAATAAGTCCCGAACGAGCATTTCAATCTCTGTTTTTTGGTGAAATGGGTAGCGATAGGGCCTGATGTTGGGAGGAACGCTGCCAGGAAGGAGCTGAATATGATGGTCTTCTGGCCTGGAAGGTGGCAATCCCACTGGTTCAGCAAATACACCTGTATATCGATCCAGAATTTGTTGTAGATCCAAAGGAGTAGTGGAGACCGCTGATGGTTGCATCTGGATGGAATGGATCTGAGCGATGACACCATGTGAATTCTTCTTGAGGATTTTTTCCATGCGATGTGAACTGATGATGCTGAGAGAACCTGGTTGTAATCCTATCAATGTGTGTTTGTGTCCATTGAGGAAAAACTACATCCAAAGTTCAACAAAATCCCATAAGATAGGGCCAAGTGTGCGTAGCCATTGAGCGCCCAAAACCACATCACATCCGCCTAAGCGCAAGGCAAACATGTCAGAGCGCAAGGTATAATCTCCCATAGAGATATGCACATTTTGACACTTCCCTTTGCAAGGTAAGGTTCCCCCAATGGCAACCATGACTTCAAAGTTGGAGCAAGGATGGATAAAACAATCAGCTTGTTTGGCGATCCGAGGGTCAATGAAATTATGAGTGCTACCAGAATCAATGAGTATTGTAAGAGGAAGCTTCTTGAAGTAACCCTTGACCCGCATTGTTTGGGGGGTGGTGATTCCAGCTAAAGCATGGAGAGATATCTCTGGCTGGTCATCCTGAGATGGAGGGTCAATAGGCGGTTCTTAAATGTCGACCAGAGCATCCAATGTTTATAGATCTTCATCACCAATTTCAGAGGCAGGCAGAGACTCCACATCCAAGAGATAGAGCTTTTGCTAAACACATCTATGTCTCCGAGTGAATTTCTCATCACAATTATAGCAAAGCCCCTTTTCTCTACGTGCTTGCATCTTTGTTTCAGACAAACGCTTGATAGGAGTCGGTCGAGGAGCCTGCGGTATAGGTGGTCGCTGAGAACCCATATTTCGAAAGGGAACAAAAGCGGGCTTGGAGCGTTGTTGGGCTGCAATCTTGTCTTCTGCCAACTTAGCCAAACCTAGTGCTTCCATCATTGTGTTGGGACAGAACATTTTGACCTCAGAGCGGATGGCATCCTTTAGACCACTAATAAAACAACTCCTGTAAAAGTCATCAGACAATCCTTCGGTGTGGTTGGCTAGATTCTCAAATTCGGTTTGATACTATCTCACAGTGCCAGTTTGGCGAAGTTTAGTGAGGGCTCCTGTGAAGTCATCAAAATCACTAGGACCAAATCGTTAAAAAAGGAGCTGGCAAAATTCTGGCCATTTGGGCTCTGGATGAGCCTTGATCTACCAACGGTACCATTGGAGAGCTTCCTGTTCCAAATGAAAGGATGCCAACGGAACTTTGTTGACATCAAAAGTATTATGCAGACTGAAATACTGTTCTGCACGATAGATCCATCCAGTTGGATCGGTACCATTGAAGCGAGGAAAATCAAGCTCGAAAATTGCTGAAAGAAGAGAACCCATTGTCTGCTGAAGACTTGGATTGCCGTTTTTTGTTCATAGCTGAATGTTCAAGATGGAGACCGAGAAATTTTTCATCCAGATCCTGGAGTTTGGCTTGGATGGCTGCAAGTGCGTCCTCCATGGTTTTTGCTCTTGCACGGTTGACAACCATAACCAGGATTTTTTTTTAGAAGAGAACCCATTGTCTGCTGAAGACTCGGACTGCCGTTTGTTGTTCATAGCTGAATGTTCAAGATGGAGACCGAGAAATTTTTCATCCAAATCCTGGAGTTTGGCTTTGATGGCTGCAAGTGCGTCCTCCATGGTTTTTTTCTCTTGCACATAACTAGGATTCATGGTTTTTGCTCCTGCACGGGTGACAACCATAACCAAGATTTTTTTTTTTTTTTTTTTTTTTGACTGGGTAGGAAAACCAAAACAGAAACTACTTCAGTAAAGGAAAATCTGGACTTGGGAAAAAATCAGAAGGGTAATTGGGGTTTGACTAGGTTTTGGACACTGTTGGATAGACAGGGAAGCAAAAATGAGGATTTCAGAAGCGGGGTGAAAGAATGGGAAAATTTGGTAGAGAGGAACAAAGAAGCAGAATTCAGAGAGGAACTCTGTGGTAAAATTTGAAGGTGATTGGGTGAAATCTGAGGAGGTTATGGAAAACCCTAAAAATAGACAAATGTGGGATTTCGGGCTTTAGGAAGGGGAATTGGGGATAGGGTCCTTGAAATATGCAGAATGGGATGACAGGGGTTCCCCAAAAATTTCAAGGGAAACAGAGTGAAAATAAGGGAGATATGGAGAAAAAACTGAATTTTATACCTTTTTTTTTTTCCAGACTGGAGCGGCTACGGCTCGAAAGGGATCTGGAACAGCGCCAAATGGATTGGAAACCGCTGAATCTGGAACGGCTTGCAAAATGGATCTAAAACGGTGCAACAATGATCAACAATAGTTCAGTTGAAAGTAGATATGGACCCCAGGTATGTGCGGCTTCCTAATAGTTCAGGGGTTTCACTCAGCCACCAATGCTGTCTTACGGCTTGCGTATTGGGGCAGTACCCCTCACTCCACGGCTCGGGTAAAACTGATAACCGATTTGCCACAAACGATAGCTCTTGGTTTACCTCACGGGTGGGAACTAGTCAATCAGGTAGGGGTCGTTGCCCTTTTCGCTGGCAGGTCCTCTCAATGGGCCAGCTACTTCGGGGTTCCTGTGGTACTCCTCGCAATGAGTTTTAGGGCTTATGCCCAAGTACTTCCCACAGTTAAGCGGATAGGGATTATTCCCAAATCCAAACCTGCAACAGATGCGAAAAAAAATTTGGCAGAAATTTCACCCAGCAAGCCCAAGAAAGTGCTCTGATACCAGATGTGATGCACCTGCAACAATTAATTAACAAGAATATGCGAAATAGCAGAAATGACAGAACTCAGAATCACTTTTATATTGATCATAGGCCACTTCGAGGGGGCAACCTCCTTTGAGCAAGCTCAATACAATTAACTTCACGGTGCCTTCATAGGTCTCAACACACACTTATATACTAATTCTAGGTGCCAATACTATGGGTCAAAACCATGGGCCGTTACAAACTATGGATCAACAATACTACGGGCGACTTACAAAGCATATGCGCCAACAACAATAACATAAACTATTGATCAACAAATACTACGGGACGACTTACAAAGCATATGCGTCCAACAGCAACATACTAACAAAGTAAAAACATGGGTTCCTAACATAAAAAAACACACTATTCGAATAGAAAAACACATTTTTCAAAGCCAATATTGCCACTTTCAGAACCCATTTTTGCAGTTTAGAAAGGTTGATATTGACACTTTCAAAGTCTAAATTCATGCTTTCAAAGTCTAAATCCCTTTGAGGGAAATTAAAATATTCAAATTTTATGTGTTCTTTCTTTTCAAACAGTTCTCAGAATTTTATGTGTTCTCTTTTCAAACATACATATTATAGAGTTAAATAATAGAGAAATCTCAACATTACAATTAACAGAATATAAAATAATACTGCACTACATTTAGGAAACCAAATCACAAGCTTAGTTAGAACATTTAAAAATTGTTTGTCCCGAATCCCGATGGCGCTAATGGTAAATGATGGTAGTGATCTTGTTGTTTGCGACAAGACATAATTTCAACTAAAGGATGATGTGATTATTTTCTTCACGCACATTATATAAGCCATCATTCACCATTAGCACCGTGAAGATAACCATCATTTCAAAATTTCATTGTATAAACCATCGCCATGTCACCATACATTGTTTTCTCAAGGCATTGATTGGAGTGATACATGTACAATTACTCGAGCAAAATGTACATTCGGTACAGATGATTTCTATGACCACCATCCCACCATACTCTGATAATTGTTCTTCCCCATCCGTAACATCCAAGTCAATTCACCAATTCACTAAATAAATACTAAAGCATACCTGGTATCACAGCAAAATGAAATCTTCGGGAATTCATGGCACTCTTTTTTACTGCCTCTGTTCCATTTCCTTTATTGTTTTATCAGAAATACTTGAGTCTTATAGTCGCTCTCTTCGTGATATATGAGCATTTCAACAGAGTTCCCTAACAAATCCTCACGACACCATGATATATGGAAATTTCGAGCACTGTCGAAGCCCCAAGACCAGGATTTGTCTCTAATGTGACTCATAGCTTCTAGTTGAAGCTTCTAGTGGAAGCAAAAATAGAGTATAGCTTCTAGTTGAAGCCAAAATAAAGTCTGTAAATTATCTGTAGTTGAAGAGTATGTGTTTGTGATCTCAGGCTCTTAGTCCTGAAATGTATTAAGAGCCCAAGCTCTGTAAAAGGTGAAGATCGAAGTAAATTTCATCTATGTGTAATGCGGAAAAGTTGGACTGTTTTAACCCGGAATAACTTCTACTGATTTTTATGTCTTAGTAAGAAATTTTCTAATATAAATCCTGTAGTAGAAGAGTCTGTGTTTGTGAGTTCAAGCTCGTAGTCATGAAATGTATTAAGAGCCCAAGCTCTGTAAAAGTTGAAAGATCAAAGTAAATTCAATTGCCAGGAATAACTTCTACTGATTTTTATGTCTTAATAATAAATCTGTAACAGAACATTTCAATTACCATGTATTTATATTTTTATCTAAAATCTGTAACAGAACATTTCAATTTCCAGGTATTTATATTTTTATCTAAATCTGTAACAGAGCATTTCAATTTACAGGTATTTATATTATTCAAACAATAAATCTGTAACCATAAAGCTAGTTTTTCAATTGCCAGGTATTTATATTTTTCAATATCTCATAAGATGGGCGCATGAAACCACTTAGGTTTGATGGCCGATTATAACATGAAACATAGGCACAGAACATCAAAACACGGTCTTTGCCTTTGATACCTTTGTTTTTGGAGGATTTAGGTGTCAATATTTCCAATCCATAGGTCTCAACGATTGCAAGTATCTAGATCAACGTGAATGACCAAGATAATAGGGTGTACTGGCAGCTAGAGATGCACTGATAGTGCGAGAGCACAAATGCTACTATAATTATTCACTTCCTCTTGTAGTTCGCCCAAGCATATTTAAAACATAGTGTTTAATAGAGACTAAAACGTAGCATGGATTCAGTGGTGCTCATAGGAGAAAATATTTTATACGAGTCAATATTATAATTAAACTATATTTCTAATACTCAATGTGCCAAATCAAATATGCCACGTGTCACAATATGATCGTTCCACGTGTCACCCTAGGATACTAGATATCAACATTTAAACAATAAAATTTATACATGTTTTGCTTCAAAGAATTTGTTGGCAAGTGGAAATATTCTCAGAGAAAGAGCGGCTGCTCTTTCTCCAAGGTGTTCTATTGTTACGATTCCCTCGTAAATGAAGAGTCGGCCGACCCTTATTATTCCCAATATTCTTTTCATAATAGTTTGACACTACAAGAATGGTCGGTACATCCTTCTTGTGTTCTCTATTATTGATATAGCTAAATTATTGGATAAAGGTTTTCACAATTAACTATGAAAAGAAGGGGCATCCGATCCTTCTTGTCGGAAAACTAAAGTCAGGAGAAACCATTTTTATATGTTAAAACTTCCAAGGTGTTTTATTTTTAAAATTGCCTCATAATTGAAAGGTCGTCCGACCCTTCGTATTCCCAATATTATTTTCATAATAGTTCGACACTACAAGAAGGGTCACTTGACCCTTATTATTCCAAATATTCTTTTCATAATAGTTCAACACTATTCACATTTTGCATTTTGAAATCAAAATTTGCATTTTTTTATTTGAAATTCACGATTTTAAGGTTCATAAGTAGTCAAGAAACACACTATTCAAATAGAAAAACACACTTTTCAAAGCCAATATTGCCACTTTCAGAACATGATTTTTCACTTTAGAAAGGTTGATATTGACACTTACAAAGTCAGGTTGATGTTGACACTTTCCTTTGAAATTTTCTTGCATTTTTCAGTGTTTTTGTGAGCTTCGGAAAGCACTGAGTTTTTCCAAAAGTTACGTTCTTTCTGCAACCCGCAATCGGCAATCTGTAATGCAGATTGAGGAAGCTTGGTTTTCGGTTTTGAAACATTTTCTTTCCGTAACCCGCAATGCAGATTGCGGATGCAAAAAAATTCTTCAATAAGTGTGGTGCTTTACATTCGCAACTTGCAATTGCGGATTGCGGGAATAGTCTTAAAATAGTTTTGCACTTTGCGTTTCCGCAACCCACAACCCGCAATTGCGGATTGCGGATTGTGGAAAGAATGTATATATTTATTAAATAAAACCCTGTTAAATTTTGAGCATTAATTCACAATACTCTAGGATCTTTACTGAGAGAATAACATGTACAATATATCAATGCATATCAATAATAACAAGCATGTCAATCATCACAAGAATAAAAAGCATGAGAGACAAGAGACACAGAGTTTCCGTGGGGAAAACCCTAAGGTGAAAAACCCCACAACTTCCTCAAAGATAGAGAGAGCAATGGCTCAACCAAAGTACAACCAAAATACACAGAGATAGTCTCCTAGTAGCAGATTATCCTCCTACTCACTAGTGTGCCACTTTCTGAGTGAAGGAAGAATGAGTTTCCGAGTGATCCAAATAGAGATCTCTCGATCTCTATTTTTACTTGTTCTATTTTCCCAGTGACCTTATGGGGCCGACTTGTCTAGCTAGGTACATCAATCATATATTACATAAAATAAGGGCCGACCCCACACATGGTGGTCTAATAAACCATCGGCAAGTTCATACACTTGCGACACTTGTCAATACACATGACGACACTTCCGTATAGAGGAATGACACATCTATATAGGAGTACAATAATATATAAATTAAATACATGGATGAAATACATTCCGAAGTTACATATACATCAACACTCCCTCTTAACTAGGAAGGTATTTCTCGACACAGATCTGCTAGCACAAGTCTTTTTCTCTAGATCATCATCATCGATGCATCATCCTCAAATCATCATCATCATCACTGCTGCTGCTATCTCAAACAATCTCTGTATCTACTCGTCATAGGAAGTTCTACAGAGCCAGTCCTTTTTCATACTATATGTAAGCCCACCACCTGCAGGTCTTCATTATCACTGGCCATATTGTGGAATCCTCGAGACTTATTACGTGCGTCACAAAACCTGGCGGTAGCATCCTAGGATGTTACGAGTACACAGCTCTACCTGTCGAATCTCCCAGGAGCACATTACATGTGACCCATCACAAAACCTGGCTGAAGCATCCCATGTTGTTACGACCACATAGCTCTACCCATTGGATCTACCAGGAGCACATTACATGTGATCTCACCACAAAACTTGGTTGAAGCATCCCAGGCTATTACGAGCACACAGCCCTACCTGTCGGATCTCCCAGGAGCACATTACATGTGGTCCACCACAAAACCTAGATGAAGCATCTGAGGCCTTTTTCATCCTGTCTAGATCTCCTAGGAGAAAATTACATGTGATCATGGCAAAACCTGGCTGAAGCATCTGAGGCCTTTTTCATCCTGTCCAGATCTCCCAAGAGAAAATTACATGCCATAGGACAAAACCTCGCAAGAGCATCTTAGGATGTTACGGGTACACAACTCCGACCTGAAGATATCCCAGGGCACAAATTACATGTCCTCTCATAGCAATGTCCCGAAAGAGCATCCTAGGCTGTTACGGGTACACAACTCCGACCTATAGGATCTCCTATACATGCTCATTTGCACAACCTGATCCACAGCCACAAAGTATCATCCTGATACTCACCATACATCATCCTGATGTACACATGATCATCCTGATCATCATCACTGCATCGTCCTGATGCATGTCATTTGGAGAAGCTCGTCATCCACGATCATCCTGATCATGCAATGCATCCACCTGATGCATACCAAGTATCTACCTGATACATATCATCATATACAATGTATCTACCTGATACATACATAGATACATGATCCACACAATGTATCCATCAACATACATGATCTACCTGATCATACCTGATACATATACAGATACATGGTCCAAGCATCCAGCATGATGCGTACATACATAAATGATCCAACTGATCATATCCAACATCCAACATGATGCGTACATACATAAATGATCCAACTATTCATATCCAGCATCCAACATGATGAGTACATACATAAATGATCCAACTGATCATATCCAGCATCCAACATGATGTGTACATACATAAAAATGTAAATGATCCAACTGATCATACAGGGAAAAAACTAGAACATCATCCTGATGCTCGTCATCCAGTACTTACATCCACAGCCATGTGAAGGATCCCCCTTCCACCATGCTAGGAATGGATACAGCAAATGTCTCCATCACTTCTTCCTCGAAGTGTCGTCGATCCAAAGAACACCAAGCCTCTCTCTGAAGTACTTGAACTTCACTCTGGCTAGTGGCTTCGTCAACACATTTGCAATCTACTCATCTGTCACAACATACAGGAGCTTCACTGCTCCTCTCTGCACCATATCCCTGATATAGTGATATTTGATCTCTATGTGTTTCGACCTGTCGTGAAACACTGGGTTCTCAGACAGCTTCACACAACTTTGGTTATCACAAAAGATACTAGTAGCATCCAACGAGAGATCAAATAACTCAGACAGTAGCTTCCGAAGCCATATTGCCTCACAACTAGCCGAACAGGCTGCAACATACTCTACCTCGGCTATACTCAGTGCTACATAGGACTGCTTCCTGCTAAACCAAGAGATCACACCTGATCCCATACTGAAGCAGCACCCAGATGTGCTCTTCCTATCTGCAGCACTGCCTGCCCAATCTGAATCATAACCCTGTAGGTTAAACTTTTGATTCACTTCATACTTGAGCCCATAATCAACTGTACCCTTCAGGTACCTCAGAATATTCTTTACAACAACCAAGTGAACACTCCTCGGATCCATCAGGAACTGGCTCAATGTGTTCACCACAAAGCAAATATCTAGTCTCGTGTTCGTCAGGTACATCAAGGACCCAATAATCTAACGATACATAGAGACATCAATCGGCTCAGATGAAGCATCACATAGAATCTTCAGATTCGATGCCATAGGTGTGGCCATGGCCTTGCAATCCATCATCCCAAACCTCTTCAGTATATCTACAGTATACTTCCCTTGTCCAGGGAAGATCCCATCTGTACTCTGCCACACCTCCATACCTAGAAAATAGTGCATCATCCCCAAGTCCTTCATATCGAACTCGGCAGCAAGCTTCCTCTTTGTATCGGCAATCAATCTGTCATCTCCTGTTACAAACAGATCATCCACATACAGAAGTAGTATCACTGGATTGCCTTCCTCAACCTTGTAGTAAAGGTTGGAATCCACTTTACTCTTGGTAAATCCCAAACTAGATAGAAAACTATCCACCCTACCATACCAAGTTCTGGGAGCTTGCTTCAATCCATACAAGGCTTTCTTCAATCTGCACACATGTGACTTCCTGTGATGTGTTCAAAACCGAGTGGTTGCTCCACATACACTTCCTCTTCAACTACACCATTCAAGAAAGATGTCTTGAAATCCATCTGGTGTATCTTCCATTTCATCACTTTTATACTTCTCTATAATGCCACCTACAACATGCTTGATTTGTATATCCTTTTGGAAGTCACTACGGACTTTTCTTCAGGTCTTGGTACTGCATCCCAAACATCATTATTCATGATCGACGGATCATGTCATTCTTCCATTTCTTCATCCCAGATCCTGGGAACTTCAATAGATATCTTTGTTGCTGGAAAAAATGTTGTAGTCCTTCTTTTGTAGGTGAAGGTATATGGTATTTCATACAAAACAAGTTATATTGCATGATTAGAAGCATCTCATAATTTTTCAGAACAAATTCTTACACATAAAGAAATATGTCAAACAATGATGCAATTATCTTAGCCAATGCTTCAATACAACATTTATCCATGTTCCATAACTTTCTAGATGCCTTCCAGTCTCTACCAGAACATTGTTAAGAGTTTGCATAGCTCCCAACATGTCAGCAAAGAGGTTTCATTCTAGATAAGTAGCAATGGAATGTTGTATAGTGCCATAGGCCTACTTACCCATCAAATGCATATTAGTAGTAAGTTGTTCATTAATGCAATCATTCTAATATGCATAATACACATCCTAAATCTAGGAACATAAGCATATACATCATTGAACAATATTATTTAAACAAACAAACATGCAAGAAATGACAATTAAAATACTTATCTTTGTTTTTTTGTTGGGTGGACTCCCTCTGAGTCTTTGCTTCCTTGCAAAAGCTGCTGGAGTTCTAATCTGAAGTAGCTTCTTCTACACCTTTCTGTTGTGGAATGTAAAGAGATGGTCAACTCCCTCTGAATATATGCATCCTTGCAGAAACCACTGGAGTGTGCTCCCTCTTGATCTTTTCTTCCTAGATTACCTGTTCTGGAACTTATATTCATTCTCGATCCCTATGCATGCTTATTAGCATCATCATTGTGTTATCCTCGAGGTCTCATACATAATCAAACATTCATTAGTATAATGTTAATATTATCAAAACACAATAATCTCAAGCATGTATAGTCAAGATCATTTCAAACAGAAATAATAAGCATTCTTATGGTTAGTCATAAACATAATATACCTAAACCCATGATTACTCAATCCTATGACTCTTCTAGTTAGTCATATCATCAATTAAGGTAAGAAACATAATATGCAAAAGCCCTAGATTACTCAAACTTGTAACTTCAAGAGTAATCATTATCAACCATACAAAAGTATACGATATATATAACAAAAACATACCTGGTCATCATATTTGCTAGTTATGTGTAGCAATGTGTTCTTGTTCTCTTCAATGACCTGCATAACTCATTAGTTAACCTTTGCAAAAAAAAATTATACATACCTCTATGTGATCCATGACTATGGATGAATCTTTGTCTTCATAGCATGTTCAGGTTGTCCCTTTAATTTGTACAATCCTCCCTCTTGCTCTCCAATCACTACTGCATCATCTATGGTCTTTCCCTTTGGCCACATTAGAACTTGGCCATCCACAAATGCAACCCTCATACCTTTTGCATCCAATGCGGATACGAAGAGTAGGTTCTTCTTGAGCCCAAGTACATACAAAACATCTTTCATCTTCAAAGACTTCCCAGATTCTAGATTGTAGGAGGCCTCACCACTTCCTTTGATAGGGTATTGGTAGTCATCCCCAAGTTTCACCTTATGGGGTGACTCATGTTTAGATAGATTAGCAAAGGATGCTTTAAACCCAGTCATGTGTTTTGAAGCCCCACTGTCAATAAGCCAATCATTACAACCATGGGAGATAGTACTTGTGAGAGCAGGAATTAGAACATACTCTTCTTCGCTTGATGAGCTATCATCACTTTCTGCTCTAGCCTTCTTCTTGGGAGGTTCATCATCCTCGGCAGCATGAGAATGATACCTTCTTTTGCTGCCCTTCTTCTTCTTGTTGAAGTTGTTGTTGTCCTTCTTGTTCTTGGGACAATTTATGGCAATATGTCCTTTTTCATTACAAGTGAAGCATATTTTTCTTTAAAGTGATGTGAAGATTTCTTGGAGTGAGATGGCTCTCTCTTGGACTTCCCTTTCTTGGTGTGAGCTGTGAGAGCTTGATCTTCATTCCCCATATTTTCTTCTCATGCCACAAGCCTTGCTTCTTCTTGTGAGCATTCTTCTCGTAGTCTGTTGAAGGATACCAACTTCTTTCTTGCACATATTCCTTGAATAAAGGAGTCCCATGACCTAGGTAGGCCATTTAGAGTGGTCATGACAACTTCACCATTCTACACCATTTCATCCACTGCTTCTAGTTGTTCCTTGATCTGGGAGACCCTAGAAAAATAAGATTGAATGGATTCTCCATTCTGAAGTTTTACCCCTTTCAATTGGTTCTACAGAGTCATCTTTCGATTTATGTTCTTCCCTTCAAATAGCTTGGATAGTGAATCAAACATTTCTTTGGGTGTCTTCAGAGATGACACATGGGGGATGAGATGGTCCTTGATAGAATCAACAATGATTCTCTTTGCCTTGACCAAGTTCTTCTTATGCAATATCTTAGCTTCTTCATCCTCTGGGATAGGGATGTCTTCTTTTACATATGAGTCCAACTCATTCTCTTCCAGGATTAACCCAATCCTATACTTCTAGGCTCGGAAGTTATCAGCCCCTTCAAGCTTATCCTCAAGCTTGGTGTGGTGATACATCTTTAAAGAGTACTTCAAATGGAAATAGAAAAGATTTAGATCTTACCACTTGATTTGCTGAAAACTGGATCTAGTCCCGGATTAGGGTTTGTCAGAGAAACCCTAAAAATTCAAAATGTGAATTTCAACTTTCTGAAAGGATAGAAAGATGCGCCTTGATGAGTTGATCAACCTGGTGTATTCACAATTTGAGATCTGCAAAGCTACACCCTTCATAAATGCCTTTTTGTCTTCCTAGGTTCACTAAGGAGGACCCTTAATTAGGGTTTGAGTTTTTCAGAGATCTACCCAGCCAAAAATCTCAATCCAAAGCTCTAAACTTCGAATTTTGCAAGGAGCTTCCAGCTATCTCTTCGGATTCCAGAAATTCCTATTTTGTGGAAACCCTAATTTTTAGGGCCAAATCAGAAAATGCTCAGAATTGAATTCTGATTGGACAGATAGATTCTCCTTGATGAGTAGAGTCAATCTACTATACTGCTTTTCCAAAATCTGTGGAGAGAAACCCAATAAACAGGAAACCCTTGGTCTCCATCACTGCACAATGTCTTCTTCTCGGGTTAGCTCTGATACCATGTTGAATTTTGAGCATTAATTCACAATACTCTAGGATCTTTACTGATAGAATAACATGTACAGTATATCAATGCATATCAATCATAACAAGCATTTCAATCGTCACAAGAAGCAAAAGCATGAGAGACAAGAGACACAAAGTTTCCATGGGGAAAATCCTAAGGTGAAAAACCCCACAACTTCCTCAGAGATAGAGAGAGAAATGGCTCAACCAAAGTACAACCAAAATACACGGAGAGAGTCTCCTAGTAGCAGATCCTTCTCCTCACTAGTGCGCCACTTTATGAGTGAAGGAAGAATGAGTTTCTGAGTGATCCAAATAGAGATCTCCCGATCTCTATTTATACTTGTTATGTTTGCCCAGTGACCTTATGGGACCAACTTGTCTAGATAGGTACATCAATCATATATTACATAAAATAAGGGTCGACCCCACACATGGTGGTCTAATAACCCATCGGCAAGTTCATACACTTGCGACACTTGTCAATACACATGACGACACTTCCGTATAGAGGAATGACACATCTCTATAGGAGTACAATAATATATAAATTAAATACATGAATGAAATACATTCCGAAGTTACATATACATCAACAAACCCCACAACCCTTCTTTTCCTTCCCGCATGTTTACGTTTTAACTGTCGATTTGTCTTGATCCAGCGGATGAGATTACACTGGGTGATTTAAATGAAGTTTAGTTTGTCTGTTTTCCCCTCTACTATTTTTAAAAATTGCAATTAGGCTCCTAACTGCGATTTTCACCTTCGGCCGAATTTGAAGTCATAGTGATTGATCCGACTAATCCATAATGATAAGTTGTTTAGATTTGACATCAAATCATACGTGATATAATTAAAATTGTACATCTTAATCCAAATTTTGTTGCCGTATGCTATATGTTATTTCGTTACAGATGTGATAATTGCATTTCTCAGACCGAAAGGTTTTAATCATGGAAATTCATTATAGTTAATTATTATGGGATCTTTATTGCTCTTTTTAAACACAAATACCAATATGGGCAATTTGTTAGTCGTCATTTTCCATAGAAAAAGTCTTGTTATTCAATTTCCAAAGATTTCTTGTGAACAAGATGCAAAAAAGTCACAAATCTTCAATGACTGATAGATTTTGTGGCGAGAAAGAACTTGAGACTGTTCAATATCATGAACCTCTATCGCCACCTTTTAAAGCCGATGTTTTGGATGATGGCATGTGAGGCACCTGCAACAATTAATTAACAAGAATGCGCAAAATAGCAGAAATGACAGAACTCAGAATCACTTTTGTATTGATCACAGGCCACTTCGAGGGGGCAACCTCCTTTGAGCAAGCTCAATACAATAACTTCACGGTGCCTTCATAGGTCTCAACACACACTTATATACTAATTCGAGGCGCCAATACTATGGGTCGAAACCATGGGCCGTTACAAACTATGGATTAACAATACTACGGGCGACTTACAAAGCATATGCGCCAATAACAATAACACAACTATTGATCAACAAATACTACGGGACGACTTACAAAGCATATGCGTCCAATAACAACATACTAACAAAGTAAAGACATGGGTTCCTAACATCCCCTCCCCCTTAAAAAAAAGCTTTGTCCTCAAAGCTTTAGATGTGGAAATTGCTGTTGAATCTGAAGGAGTGGTTCCCATGTAGCGTCCTCTGGTTGCATGCCGTGCCACTGAATTAAGACCTCTGTGATAGAGCGAGAGCGAAGCTGACGCGTGCGCCGATTGAGGATGGCCTCTGGCTCCAAAAGGATGGATCCTTCATTATCCAGTTCAGGTAAAATCGTTTGTCCGCTGATGTTGGTGCCAAGAACTTTCTTCAGACAAGAGACATGAAAGACTGGATGAATGCGGGAAGAAGGAGGAAGTTCCAATTTATAAGCAACGGACCCAATCTTCTGACGAATCCGATATGGCCCATAGAACTTTGGAGCGAGCTTATGACGCCCTTTGAGTTTCAAGGAGGATTGTTTGTACGGCTGGAGACGAAGAAAAACCATATCGCCGACTTGAAAAGTGCGCTCCGAACGGTGCTGATCAGCTTGTTGCTTCATGCTATTTCTTGCCATGTGAAGATTGTCCCGCAAAATGCGAAGAATATTATCGCGGTTGCGAAGGACCGTGTCAACTTCCTGAACTGGTGAACTGGTGGGGGTGTAGGGAAGAAGAGCTGGAGGTGCCTGACCATAGACTGCTTCATATGGGGTCATTTTAGAGGCAGTGTGGTAAGAGGTATTGTACCACCATTCAGCGAGAGGGAGCCACTTTGCCCACTGATGTTGTTGTTCAGAGGTGAAGCAACGAAGATAAGTTTCCAAGCATTTATTGACAATTTCAGTCTGACCATCTGTTTGTGGGTGATACCCTGAACTCATCTGCAGTTTGGTGCCCGTGTGGCGAAATAGTTCTGTCCAAAAATGACTGGTGAAAGTTGCATCACGATCCGAGACAATGGAAGAAGGGATGCCATGAAGACGAAAGATCTGGTCCAGAAAAATTTGAGCGACGGAGGAGGCTGTATAGGGATGGCTGAGAGCACAAAAATGACTATATTTGGAGAGGTGATCAACCACAACGAGAATCACTGTATTCCCACCAGATTTAGGGAGCCCTTCAATGAAATCCATAGAAATATCTGTCCAAATCCGTGTAGGTATGGGCAAGGGTTCAAGCAATCCTGGGAGGAGTGTTGTTTCACCCTTATTGCGTTGGCAAGTATCACATTCGGCCACCATCTGTTGAATTGTCCTTTTCATGCCCTGCCAAAAGAAGTTACGCCGTGCTCGTTCATATGTTTTGAGGAACCCAGAGTGTCCTGCCGATGGAGAAGCATGGAGTTCATAGAAGACAGCCTGTTGAAGATCTGTGCTCTGGGGAAGCACCAGACGACCCTTGTATCGTAGAGAAGCACCATCCCAAGAGTAATGTGGTACAGCAGAAGGATTGTTGGTCAAGCGTTGGATGATTTGCGATAAGGAAGAGTCATTGACATAACCCTGTTGATCAGATTGCAACCAATTTGGAACAGGCATAGAAATAGATGAAAGAGAACCTGGGGCCTCAAATGTGCGAGAAAGAGCATCTGCCACAATATTATCTTTACCCTTCTTGTAAGTGATCTCATAGTCATAACCCATGAGTTTGCTAACCCATTTCTGTTGTGCCGGGGAGGAGACACGCTGGTCCAAGAAATATTTCAGACTCTGGTGATCAGTCTTGATGCAGAAATGATTTTCTAATAGGTATGGGCGCCACTTCTGTACTGCATGCAAAATAGCCATCATTTCCTTTTCATAGGTAGAGGCAACTAAATTCTTACCTGAAAGGGCTTTGCTGGTGAACGCAATGGGGTGTTCATCTTGAAGGAGAACAGCACCAAGTCCATTGCCGCAAGCATCACTCTCAATAGTGAAGGGCTTGGAAAAATCGGGCATCGCTAGCACAGGTGTAGTACACATGGCTTGTTTTAGTTGGTCAAATGCACACTGAGCAGCAGGTGTCCATGTAAAAGCATCCTTTTTCAATAGCGCAGTTAATGGAGCTGCAATCTTCCCATAATCCTTGACAAATTTGCGGTAGTAGCCAGTCAACCCCAAAAAACCACGAAGGCTCTTGAGAGTCTGAGGATGTGGCCAATTGGTCATGGCATCGATTTTGGCAGGATCCACGCGAACCCCTTGTGCTGAGATAATGTGCCCGAGATACTTAACTTCCTTCTGTCCAAAAACACATTTAGACTGCTTGGCATGGAGATGATGGTCAGAGAAAAGTTGCATGACAAGATCTAGATGCTGGAGATGTTCATCCCATGTTTTACTGTAGATGAGGATGTCATCAAAGAATACCAGAATGAATTTCCGCAAGTAGGGTCGAAATATTTTATTCATTAAGGCCTGGAATGTGGAAGGGGCATTAGTGAGGCCAAAGGGCATGACCAAAAACTCATAATGGCCATCATGTGTGCGGAAAGCTGTTTTAGGAATATCATCCTCATGAACTCGAATTTGATGATATCCAGAACGAAGATCCAACTTGGAGAAAAAGCGGGCCCCATGAAGCTCATCAAGAAGCTCATCAACAACAGGAATTGGAAACTTATCCTTGATGGTGAGGTGATTAAGTGCTCGGAAGTCAATGCAGAGGCACCATGACCCATCTTTTTTGCGAACAAGAATAACTGGAGAAGAGAAGGAACTAGTGCTTGGGCGAATAATACCGTGCTTCAATAAGTCCCGAACGAGCATTTCAATCTCCGTTTTTTGATGAAATGGGTAGCGATAGGGTCTGATGTTGGGAGGAATGCTGCCAGGAAGGAGCTTAATACGATGGTCTTCTGGCCTGGAAGGTGGTAAGCCCACTGGTTCAGCAAAGACACCTGTATACCGATCCAGAATTTGTTGTAGATCCAAAGGAGTAGTGGAGACTGCTGCTGGTTGCATCTGGATGGAATGGATCTAAGCGATGACACCATGTGAATTCTTCTTGAGGAGTTTTTCCATGCGATGTGAACTGATGATGCTGAGAGAACCTGGTTGTAATCCTGTCAATGTGTGTTTGTGTCCATTCTCGGAAAACTGCATCCAAAGTTCGGCAAAATCCCATAAGATAGGGCCGAGTGTGCGTAGCCATTGAGCGCCCAAAACCACATCACAGCCGCCTAAGGGCAAGGCAAACATGTCAGAGCGCAAGGTATAATCTCCCATAGCGATACGCACATTTCGACACTTCCCTTTGCAAGGTAAGGTGCCCCCATTGGCAATCATGACTTCAAAGTTGGAGCAAGGATGGATAAAACAATCAGCTTGTTTGGCGATCCGAGGGTCAATGAAATTATGCGTGCTACCAGAATCAATGAGGATTGTAAGAGGAAGCTTCTTGAAGTAACCCCTGACCCGCATTGTTTGGGGGGTGGTGATTCCCGCTAAAGCATGGAGAGATATCTCTGGCTGGTCATCCTGAGACGAAGGGTCACTAGGCGGTTCCTGAATGTCGACCGGTGCATCCAGTGTTTCTGGATCTTCGTCACCCATTTCAGAGGCAGGCGGAGACTCCACATCCAGGAGATAGAGCTTTTGCTGAACACATCTATGTCCCCGAGTGAATTTCTCATCACAATTATAGCAAAGCCCCTTTTCTCTGCGTGCTTGCATCTCTGTTTCAGACAAACGCTTGATAGGAGTCGGTCGAGGAGCCTGCGGTATAGGTGGTCGCTGAGAACCCATATTTCGGAAGGGAACAAAAGTGGGCTTGGAGCGTTGTTGGGCTGCAATCTTGTCTTCTGCCAACTTAGCCAACCCGAGTGCTTCCATCATTGTGTTGGGACAGAACATTTTGACCTCAGAGCGGATGGCATCCTTTAGACCACTGATAAAACAACTCCGGTAAAATTCATCAGACAATCCTTCGGTGTGGTTGGCTAGATTCTCAAATTCGGTTTGATACTCTCTCACAGTGCCAGTTTGGCGAAGTTTAGTGAGGGCTCCTGTGAAGTCATCAAAAGCACTAGGACCAAATCGTTGCAAAAGGAGCTGGCAAAAGTTTGGCCAGTTGGGCTCTGGATGAGCCTTGATGTACCAACGGTACCATTGAAGAGCTTCTTGTTCCAAATGAAAGGATGCCAACGGAACTTTGTTGACATCAAAAGTATTATGCAGACTGAAATACTGTTCTGCCCGATAGATCCATCCAGTTGGATCGGTACCATTGAAGCGAGGAAAATCAAGCTTCGGACCACGGAAATTGCTGGAAGAAGAGAACCCATTGTCTACTGAAGACTCGGACTGCCGTTTGTTGTTCATAGCTGAATGTTCAAGATGGAGACCAAGAAATTTTTCATCAAGATCCTGGAGTTTGGCTTGGATGGCTGCAAGGGCTTCCTCCATGGTTTTTGCTCCTGCACGGGTGACAACCATAACCAGGGATTTTTTTTTTTTTTTTTTTTTTTTTTTTTTTTTTTTTTTTTTTTTTTTTTTTTATTTTTGGACTGGGTAGGAAAACAAAAACAGGAACTACTTCAGTAAAGGAAAATTTGGATTTGGGAAAAAATCAGAAGGGTAATTGGGGTTTGACTCGTTTTTTGGACACTGTTGGATAGACAGGGAAGCAAAAATGAGGATTTCAGAAGCGGGTTGAAAGGATGGGAAAATTTGGCAGAGGGTAACAAAGAAGCAGAATTCAAAAAGGAACTCTGTGGTAAAAATTGAAGGTGATTGGGTGAAATCTGAGGAAGTTATGGCAAACCCTAAAAATAGACAAATGTGAGATTTCGGGTTGTAGGGAGGGGAATTGAGGATAGGGTCCTCAGGGATGAAATATGCAGAATGGAATGACAGGGGTTCCCTGAAATTTTCAAGGAAAACAGAGGTAAAACAAGGGAGATATGGAGAAAAAACTGAATGGAGCGGCTACGGCTCTGCTTGCAGAATGGGATCTCCGGTTTGAAGGATTCTGGAACAACGCCGAACGGCTGGATCTGGAACGGCTTACAAACTAGATCTGAAACGGCGCAGTAGTGATCGACAATAGTTCAGCTGAAGGTAGATATGGACCCCAGGTATGTGCGGCTTCCTAAAAGTTCAGGGTTTTCACTCGGCCACCAATGCTGTCTGACGGCTTACGTATTGGGGCAGTACCCCTCACTCCACGGCTCAGGTAAAACTGATAACCGCTTTGCCACAAACGACAGCTCTTGGTTTACCTCACGGGTGGGAACTAGTCAATCAGGTAGGGGTCGTTGCCCTTTTCGCCGGCAGGTCCTCTCAATGGGCCAGCTACTTCAGGGTTCATGTGGTACTCCTCACAATGAGTTTTAGGGCTTATGCCCAAGTACTTCCCACAGTTAAGCGGATAGGGATTATTCCCAAATCCGAACCTGCAACAGATGCGAAAAAAAATTTGGCAGAAATTTCACCCAGCGAGCCCAAGAAAGTGCTCTGATACCAGATGTGAGGCACCTGCAACAATTAATTAACAAGAATGCGCAAAATAGCAGAAATGACAGAACTCAGAATCACTTTTGTATTGATCACAGGCCACTTCGAGGGGGCAACCTCCTTTGAGCAAGCTCAATACAATAACTTCACGGTGCCTTCATAGGTCTCAACACACACTTATATACTAATTCGAGGCGCCAATACTATGGGTCGAAACCATGGGCCGTTACAAACTATGGATTAACAATACTACGGGCGACTTACAAAGCATATGCGCCAATAACAATAACACAACTATTGATCAACAAATACTACGGGATGACTTACAAAGCATATGCGTCCAATAACAACATACTAACAAAGTAAATACATGGGTTCCTAACATGGCACTGGTAGTGAAAACGAAGACTCTGAAATTCAATCCATGTATATATGACTCCCTCAGAGGAAGAGAAGCAATATCACTAAGAAACATGTTGATTGAGATGATATAGTCATGCGGGATTTTATTGATTAATCAAGTGCCTGTGACTCCACCAATTCCCCTGAAGGAAGGACAAGTGGTTGATTTTTCGGTTTTTTAGGACATTATCGATCTTCACGAATATTCTAAGAACCATCTTTCAAATTCCGTCACAGATAGCTAGTGCATTGTCGGTATCTTCCACAATTTTTTATGGGATACTTCCTGGAAACCATGTGATGAAAATCTTTTGGGAATTTTGTGAAAAGGGTCGATATTAGTCGCTCCTGAGGATGTCTTTTAGTTTCGATTTGTAATCCCTGTTTATGGTAAGTCTATCTTGTGTAACTATTTTTGTAATTATTATTTAAAGGGTAGAGGTCTCATGGGGTAGGGGGGATAAAATCAGCAAAAGAAGGCTGGAGACACTCTGATTGATGCAAAGATTGTAATTTTTTGCAACTTTGAAGTAATACAGTTAGTCCTTCTCTTCATTCCTTTTTTGTTCATTGATCAAATTTCTTTGATGAATGTTGATTTTCACTTCAGATTATTTATGAACACTGTTTAATTTTTGCAATCAATAATCCATACATTGATCTACAGTTTGGATTTATCTATTTATGCAAATGTTTAACATAAATTAATAAATTCATGTTAATTTTTCAATTAACATTCCAGCTACAGGGTAATATTGCATGTGCCTAATCCTTAAAACTACTATCAGTGAATTTCCATTTCTTGATTGTGTTTTGGTTAAACTCGCATTAGTAACCTCGCTATACTCAATGTTCCAAATCAAATAAAAAATAGTAACCTCGCTATACTCAATGTGCCAAATCAAATATGCCAAATGTCACAATATGATCATTCCACATGTCACCCTAGGGTACTAGATATCAACATTTTAACAACAAAATTTATAGACATTTTTCTTTAAAGGCTTTGCTAGCAAGTGGAAATATTCTCAGAGAAAGAGCGACCGCTCTTTCTCCAAGGTGTTCTATTGTTACAATTCCCTCCTAAATGAAGGGTTGGTCAACCCTTCTTATTCCTAATATTTTTTTCATAATAGTTCGACACTGCAAGAAGGTTTGGTCGATCATTCTTGTATTATCCATTATGGTTATATCTGAATTGATGGATAAAGGTTTTGACAATTAGCTAGGAAAAGAAGGGGCGGCAGATCCTTCTTGTCGTAAAACGAAAGTCGAGACAAACCATTTTTATATGATATAACTTCGAAGGTGTTTTATTTTTACAATTCCCTCATAATTGAAGGGTCAACCAACCCTTCTTATTCCCCATATTATTTTCATACTAATTCGACACTGCAACAAGGGTCGGTCGACCCTTCTTAATACCAATATCCTTTTCATAATATTTTGACACTGCAAGAAGGGTCATTCGATCCTTCTTGTGTTCTCCATTACGGATATAACTAAATTGTTGGATAAAGGTTTTCACAGTTAACTACAAAAAGAAGGGGCGTTCAATTGTTCCTGTTGAAAAACGGAAGTCGTGATAAACTATTTTTATATGTTATTACTTCCAAGGTGTTCTATTTTTATAATTCCCTTGAAATTGAAGGGTTGACCGAGCCTTCTTATTCCCAATATTATTTTCATAATAGTTTAACACTGCAAGAAGGGTCGGTCGATCCTTCTTATCTTCTCCATTATGGATATAGCTAAATTGTTGGATAAATGTTTTCACAATTAACTACAAAAAGAAGGGGCGTCTTATCCTTCATGTCGAAAAACAGAAGTTGGGACAAACCATTTTTTATGTTATAACTTAGTCGATTGATTTGTTATTCAAACAATGACTGAATATTTTAGACATTGATTTTTTCACCTTAGAATTTTGAACATTTACAAATGAAAACTGCAATTTTCAAATAAAAAATTGCATTTTTTTATTTGAAATTCACACTTTTCAAATCAGAAATTGCATTTTTTTTATTTTAAATTCCCACTTTTCAAATCAGAAATTGCATTTTTTTATTTTAAATTCAAGTTCACAATAATTTAAAGTCATTGAACATTTTAGATTCTCTTCATCCTTAATCAGATCATCTCCTTTGCAGGAGTAATAAAATACTAAACTTTTATTGGAGCTTTGACTTGTAGACATAGAAGCACTAGACTCATCCCCTACAACCGCAAAAATAATCAGTCATTATTCCTCAAACATGTAAGCTTTGCATCAGACTGTTCCATCATTCTGTTGGAATATCAAGCAATACTGAGAGGGGGGGTGAATCAGTATTTTCACTATTCTTAAATTTTATCACAATTAAAACTGAAGGATGCACCAACACCCTGTTTTGTCAGCTACAACTGATTGGATGCACCAACACCATTAACAGGATGCAGCCTACCCTGGCACTACCCTTCACCCCTTGTCTGTCTTCTTCAGATTTCCAAAATTTATTTCCTTCAATTCTTGGTAGTTATATTCTTACAGTTAAGGTCTTAATTTGCAGGTTGATAATGAAGAAAAGAAAACAGTCCATTAATGTTGGGCATTGGTCATAAATGAATCCAATATCAATTTTAGCATAAAATTGGTGAATACTTAGATGCGATAAACCAGAGCATAAACATATGAATTCTGATTTAATATTACTTTCATCCAAGCATGAAGAATAACACAATGGAAAAGATTTACTGGAAATAACAATTAACAGAGAAAGAGAGGAAATTTGCAAACTGACATAATTTACTACAAATAACAATTAACAGAGAAAGGAAGGAAATTTACAGATTGTCATTACTAGAAATAACAATTAACAGAGAAAGGAAGGAAATTTACAGACTGTCATTAATGAATATTTTTTTCATCAATGGTACAATTATATTTAACACATTCCATGTATAATTTAAAAAACAAGCAACTCATGCATGCCTTCTCAGACACACTATAATGCTAATTAAAATTTAACAGTGATCGACACGAAGGTTCGACATGTTCTCTGAAGTGGTTGAACTGAGGACCTAGTCGGGAGGCCGACCTAAGATCCTCATGAACAATACCTTTCTTCATTCTGAAGAAATCAAAAAATAACTGGAGTCGAATGAGCAAAACGTTGATGACTATGAGCTGGTATCGGATACTCCCTTGGCTAGAAATGGGTTTATCTAGAAGAAGAAGTTAACAGCATGGTCTAGTACAATACCATACAATGTCTCAGTGCCTCCTATATTTGGCTCTCTAGCCTATATATATATTTTACAAACGGTTACATAATGACTCGTAGGTTCACTAACTTACAATACTAACTGACTCAACATGTGGTGATCAACATGAAGGTTCGACATGTTCTCTGAAGTGGTCAAGCAGAGGACCTAGTCGGGCGGCCGACCTAAGATCCTCTAACATCTTCCCCACGAACAATACCTTTTTCATCCCGAAAGCTGGTACCCGATACTCCCTTGGCTGGAAATGGGTCGTCATGTTTGTAAAGCATAGTCCTTCCTTCTACTTGCCGCTACTTCTTCTTACTACGGCAAGTCGAAGGCAGAAGGACTGTGCTTTCCAGACATGAAGGACTGTATTAAAACAACATTCAACGACTGCTGCAAGCCTAATGTTGACGACTACAATAGCGCGTGTTGTGTTAGAGAAGAAAGCTTCCAAGACTGCTAATCTCCCTATGTTCCCTCCTCGTTGCATACCAATCAGTTATTGAAAGAAGAGTGATGGAAAGAAGATGGACGAAAACGTGATTGGTGCCAAGGAACATAATTGTGAATCAAGTATACCAAGTATACCATATATTAAAGTGTGCAATTACTTCCCATGATTGTTTTTAAGAAACAAAATTGTTTATGTGAATCAAGTATACCATATATTAACCCCAGATGCGGGTGTCGCCATGATACAAGGGGCCACGTGTGGGAGGAGCCTTGACCCAGGAGCCCGTAACATGGAACGTGTTCCCCATGTACCACCTCCCTCCCTTCCACCTTTCTGCCCTCACACGTGCGGCTTTATGGCTCCTTCTCGATTCTTCGCTCGCAAGTCCCTTCATCGGCTAGCTCACTGCAACTCTAGTACCTCTCGACCTCACCTCAGCCCTCTGCACATTCAAATCATCCCTCTCCTCGAAGCAGCTCCATGTCTACTGGGAAGCTGTCCCATTCTCTCTGCTTCGTCTACTGGGGAGCTGCCCCATTCTTGAGGAATAATTCCATGTCTACTGGGGAGATGTCCCATTGTCTCTCGTTTTTTGTAATAGCTATCTAAAGTGTTTTTTATATGATCTAGGTTAGACTATTTTTTGGTCTTGGCCACACCGTTGGAGGCAAGTTTTTTGTATAACACTACAAGTTGTTCCGTAATACTCTTGCTAGTTCTAGTTTTTTCTCTTACTATAATACATTCATGTATTGATTATGAAATCTAACATGGAAACTTTGATTTGATCTCTCCTCCCGACTCGGTAGAAATGAGAAGTATAGCTTGCGGTTTGTGGAGAAATGAGAAGTAGTTGGAGATGAAGATGGTGTAAGGAATTTATTGTTGAGTTGTTGAGTAGAAGTTCCTCAATGAAGTTTAAAACCGATACACTCCAAATCAGGTAAATATAAATATCTAGCTGGTAAATATAATGAAGTTTATATTTACCTGATTTGGATTGTATTGGTTTTAAACTTCGTTAAGGAACTTCTACTCAGCAACTCAACCATAAATTCCTTACACCATCTTCATCTCCAACTACTTATCATTTCTCCACAAACTGCAAGCTATACTTCTCATTTGGACCCTCGCTAATATAACATCCACGTTGTTGGTTCAGAAAACGCAGGAACTTAAAACAATCCCCAAACTTTAAATGGTACCATTAATATCCTTAATATTCATTTAAAAAATCTTTAAACTAGTTTTAAAAATCAAATATGCCACATGTCGCAAAATTTATAGAAGTTTTGCTTCAAATACTTTGTTGGCAAGTAGAAATATTTTCAGAGAAAGAGCGGTCGCTCTTTCTCTAAGGTGTTTTATTTTTACAGCTCCCTCGTAGATGAAAGGTCGGTTGACCCTTCTTATTCCCAATATTCTTTTCATAATAGTTCTACATTGCAAGAAGGGTCGGTAGATCCTTCTTGTGCACTCCATTATGGATATAGCTGATTTTCTGGATAAAGGTTTTCACAATTAACTAGGAAAAGAAGGGGTGGTTGATCTTTCTTGTCGAAAAACAAGGATCGAAGACAAAAGTCGGCAGAAACCATTTTTATATGTTATAACTTACAAGGTGTTCTATTTTTACATTTCCCTCGTAATTGAAGGGTCGACCGACCCATATTATTCCCAATATTATTTCCATAATAGTTCAACACTACAAAAAGGGTCGATCGATCCTTCTTATTCCCAATATTATTTTCATAATAGTTCGACACTGCAAGAAGGGTCGGCCAATCCTTGTGTTCTCCATTATGCATATAGCTTAATTGTTGGATAAATGTTTTCACAATTAACTACAAAAAGAAGGGGTGGTCGATCCTTATTGTCGAAAAACGGAAGTAGGGACAAACCATTTTTATATGTTATAACTTTTTACCTTAACATTTTGAACATTTACAAATAAAAAATTGCATTTTTTTATTTGAAATTCACACTTTTCAAATTAGAAATTGTATTTTTTTATTTTAAATTCACACTTTTCAAATGAAAATTTTCATTTTTTTATTTGAAATTCACACTTTTCAAATCAAAATTTGCCTTTTTTATTTGAAATTAGCATTTTTTTATTTGAAATTCACTTTCTAAATTGAAATTCATAGTTTTATAACAAAAACTGCAATTTTAAGGTTCATAAGTAGTCAAAAAACACACTATTTGAATAGAAAAACACACTTTTCAAAGCAATATTGCCACTTTCAGAATCTGTTTTTGCACTTTAGAAAGGTTGATATTGACACTTTCAAAGCATAAATTCACACTTTCTTAGTCCAAAATTTGCCTAATATGTCCAAGTTTAATGAAATTGGCGTTCTATCTAAGGAATTTTGTAAACACAGAGTTCTACCTAGAAGAAGGCATAATATTCTTCATAACTATCTAAACTTATGAAAAATGAGTTATCCCACATGCATCATGTAGTAAAATTCTCATGTAACCATTCTTTATATTAGAGAGGTGGAAAACTATTTATCCCACATGTATCATGGGATATGATCTTCCATTCCTCTAGCATATAGAGGTGAAGCAGACCCATTGGGTAGATGAAAACATTGGAATGCTATTGTGACATGAAGCAGACCCATTGGGTAGATGAAAACATTGGAATGCTATCATGACATGAATTCAAGATTGAATGTGATGTGATGCTTATGTGGGGATGCCAAGCATTGTAAGAGTGAAAGTTTCCTGAAATGTCTTCTCTGTTTAATTTTTTGCATATTTTGATGATTATTTGATACTTGTGTTGATGGGAGATTAAAATAATAGGATTTTGATTATTGATTTACATGTTAGTAATTTGTTGTTATATGTTAATGCATATTTATAAATTATAACATAGTATCAAAGTTTGTTATTAAGCTCACCTCGTTTAGTAATGTTTTGTTAAAAATAAAATTACACATATCAAATGTCAATAATTTTTACTAGGCCCTCCTTCTCTTGTAGATGTTCCATTAGATTTGGACAACCATTAGGGTTTTACACTAGATTTGGGCAACTTCAACATCTATGAGATTTTTTTCTAAAACCTAATCTCGTCATTATTTTTCAGAATTATTTTTGAGACATATTTAGTTTTTAATTGATTTGTTTTTAAAATCTGAAGTAGAAATTCATAGTATCCTTACTTGTTATGAACGATCTCCCTTTCTTGCAAAATATATGTTCGTTTTTTCTTTATGTACCCATATTTTTCACAGTTTTTCTTCCAAACAGTTTCGACATATGTTGGTTTCTATCTAGATAGTCATGGATGTATGCAGGTTGATGTTGACACAGTTGCGTATTCAACATACATAGTCTTTCATCCCGATAGTCATGGACATACACTATTTCATTTTAGAAAGTCACGTACATGTGTAAGTTCTTGTCTAGTAGGTTGTGGATATTTTGTGAGGAATACACGAGTTACAGTCTCAAAAACTACGTACATATGCTCTTTTCCTTATTGACAGTCGCCTACATACGCGGCTTAACCTACATGAAGTCGCATATACCCCTTTCCAAAGCTAAAATTTGATTGTAAGTTGATTATGTTGATGTTTTATCAAGAGTTTGCTTGATCAGTAAGTAGGTGCATCAAGGTTGTGCCATTGGTGAGTGTTTACTTAATTTTCCTTGAAGTTCCTGCCATTAGCTTATTGTTCTATTTGCATTAATTTTCAGTTTCTTAGATTTGATCATCGTGATTTAAAGGTTGTTTCTATTCTTAAGTTACTTTTCACTAAATTTCTTGTTTGGAAGATGATTAGCATGTTCAAGAGAACAAATCTCTAAATGCATGGTGATAACTAGAAACCAACCAATGCTAAAGACTTAGCTATTTGGTTGCCATATATTTTTCATCTATATATGATATCAATTTTTAGCATCCATAGTTTTGCTCAATATTTATATGTTCTTGCAAACTAACCTTTTTTTGTAAAAGAAATTCATGTTTATCTTTCATGTCTTGATTTTCTTTAACAGTGTGGGATTATATGTTGATTTATGCTTTATACTTGAAAGTTCATTTATGCAGATTAACACTATGTTTACTTCACCTTTTCCATAGGGGTACTTGTTAAGAGTTTGGAAACAACTTGGTTTTGCAAATTCTTCCTATCTTGAGTTTCTTAACATATTGATGTTATCATTTATGGTCATTTGAAATTGATTCTTAGCAATAGAATGTGTCTTCTACCGACACATTATTGAGGATCTGATCGCATTTTTTGATGGATTCTTAGGTTGTTCCACTCTATAGCTTATCCTTGACAACAACAAAATTTGAAGTTCTCTTTGCCAATTTATCCGGGATGTTTGAAGTTGTCATTAAGCGGGGTTGTAATACAATGCCATCTTTTTATAGTTGAAATATAATACCATGTAATGCCATTTTCTTTTAGTTGTAAATTCATGATGATTGTTTGTTGGACACATTTACCATTTTATAGCCTAACTGATACATTTGCATACATAGTGAGGTATACTATAGATACACAGTGAGGTATACTATAGGGTTCATCTTTCAGCTTGGTTGTGATGACTATCTCTTGGACACATTTCCCATTGTATATCATATCTAATATTTATACATACCATGAGGTGTACTACAGATTTCTTTCATCTTTCAGCTTGGTTCAAGTGTAATTTCATTATCAGTAAGAAGCAGCTACTATTTTCATCAAATCCATGAGGCGAAGTATGTTCATCTTCACATATTATTGGGAATTCTAAAAGTTGAGATCAAGGAGGATTGTTAATGTAATTCCATTTTGCTCCATTTGTGTTTGATCCCTCTAGTCATCATTAAGGGGTAATGTTGGAATGTGTAATAATTCCTAGTGGGCTAATTTGTTGTTCTACAGGCTTACCTAATGCATTTTGTAAACACAATGTGTCCTACATAGAAGAAGAAGGAATAATATTCTTCATAACTCTCTAAACTTATGAAGAAAGAGTTATCCCACGTGCATCATGGAGAAAAACTCTCTTATAGCCATTCTTTATATAAGTGAGCTGGAAACTATTTCTCCCATATGTATTAAGGGATATGATATTCTATACTTATGGCATAAATATTAAAGGTGAAAGAGACCCATTGGGTAAATGACATCATTGGAAATTCATTGTGACATGAAGTCAATATGGAATGATTTGTGATGCTTATGTGGGTATGCCAAGCATCGTACGAGTGAATGTTTCTTGAAGAATAAGAATATTGACCTTCTGTGGATGTTTCCCATTTCGAGTTTTACCACATAAAATATGTCCTCTCTTCTCTCTTTCCTTTATTGCATATTCTATTGATTATTTGATGCTTATGTTGATAGGAGATTAGACTAGAAAGACTTCAATTATGCATTTAGATGTTAGTAATCTATTGTTATATGTTAATGCATTTTTATCTATTCTAACACTAAAAGCTAAAGGTCACCTCACAAATGTATAAATAAAACATGCGCTCAATGAAATTTAATCCATCCTTGGAGTCTTTCCCAATCCCAAAAATGGTATCAAATCTTGGTCTTTGTCATAACTTCATAATTGCTTTTAGACTATCCCCGCTTTAGTTTATCCTCCCTCGAATACTAGCTCCTTTATTTTCCTTCATACATATCAGTCAAGTGTTTTCTCTCTTCACCTAATTCCAGTCTACATGCCATTACTATTACCATCTCCATGCTTATAATTCTCATATTTTCATATTCCTCCATCTTTACGCGCCTCCTTTACTTAATGCTCACTGCACCAACATAAACCCTAGAACCAAAAAAATTGATCTTCATTGCAAAATGTTTGTTCCTCATTTTCTTTTGAGTGATCTTGATGCTTCTTGGATTAACTACAACCTCAGTGAGTTATTGAGTACATGGAGTACATCCAGCCTCGATGTATTGACTTGGATCTTTCCATTCTGTGCCCCTCATTCTGCAAAAGTATTGTTTGAGGCATTGTTCTAGAAAACTCACGCACGTGAGGCTGAGCATTGAAGTTTCGATCCCCATGACACGTGCACACAAGTGGTATTGTCGATGGGAACTTATGTGATGATGGTAAACAAGTAATATCTCAACATGAAATTAAAGATGGTGAAGATCCAAGGAATCTCATTCAAATTTATGCAACCTACCTTCAGCATCTCTCGACATCCAAATGTAACTTGAGAGAAGTTGGGATTTGCAGTAAAGATTTGTGTTTGAATGTATTTTTGTTTAAAGGAAGGTCAATTTAGACAAGACATTGATTCTGAGTTTTTTTTCATATTTGAAAATAAAATAAAAATTGGGGGATACAAATTGATGGAGTTTGCAATTATTTTGTATGAAGGGTATATGCTAGAGGTTTTATACTAGTTTTTATTCTTTAACAAATCTAAGTTAGCAATAATGTATTTCTAGGATTACCCATAAAATCCTATAATAGGTCTAATAAGTTTTCCAAAACTAAAGGATTTTAAGGGGGTAGTGCTTCATTATTTTACACTCTTGTCACCTACTTCTTGAATTTCTTATCTCCAAAATTGTATTACATATATTATCATTATTATTATTACAATGTTTGTATCACAAAGAAAGCATTGTATTGTAATCTATTTGCGGAGACTATAGACCTACACCTTGTATTGCTTAATTGTGGAAATTGTATCACAAGGACTACATTTTGTTGTAGATTAACTTGCAATTGACTGTAGTGTATCTTGCATATTTGTAGAGATTGTATTCTAAGCTTATTGTAGTCTTATTGCAAAAAATATATTGCAAATTGTAAATTTTTCCAACATGCATTCTCTAGTTTTCATTGTTGGACTAGTGTTAGATTTTCAACATTTAATTCAATCTGATCTAGGATCTTAACTGAAAGAACAACATGTACATCATATCAAGCATAAGAGACAAGATACAACAGACACAAAACATTTCACTGGGGAAAACCAAGAAGGTGAAAAACCCCGCAACTTCCTCGGAGATAGAATAAGCACTAATACAAAGATCACAAAGATGAAACCCAAGATATCTACAGCAGCTGCTCCTCCTCCACTAGTATGCAATCCTCCTCTCTCTCACTAATACGAAGTGAGTGAATGAGAGAATGTGTCAAATGAGAGAGTCACACTCTCTATTTATACTTTTACTTTCACTTGACTTTTACTCAACAAGGTCAGCCCCAACTTAACCACTTAACATAATACTAAGTGGGATGACCCCACTAGGGTGGTCTAATAACCCTTTAACCCACATGACTCATACAAGGTCGACCCCATCAAGGTGGTCTAATAACCCATCAAGTATAAGTTACGACACTTACAATATAACTTGCGACACTTGCAAGTACAACTGACGACACTTCCAATCGGAGGAATAATACATCTATGTTGGGGATACAATAAAGTAAAAATACAATATACAATTGAATATATTCCGAATTTACAAATACATCAACACTCCTGTAATGACCCTTTTTCAAAATTTTATTAAAATGCCAATTTTTCCACTTTTCCCCAATTTCGACCTTTGACTAGTTTTACTGTTTTGACCTCCAAATCAACCCAAATGCTCCCAAATCTTCTGTAGGAGTGTATGAATGGTATTTAGACTTGAATATTAGGTTCAGGGATGTTTTATGGCCCTCCAAATACTGCTGAAAACTTTATTTGTATTCTGATCAATATAGGTAATTTTGACTAGTAATTTGTGCATCAAATCCCCCCGGGGTAACACTGCAAATGGCCTTCCAAATGCCTCCAAACTCCCACGAATTTATGAAAAAAGGTATGTAATGTGTTAACTATTTGATTAAGGTCTCATATGCACCATTAATTGATTTTTATTACTGTTCTAACTCTCTCACATTCAACAGCAAAAACCCCCAATTCGACCCTTAGGGAAATGGCACTATTTCACCTCTCAATACAAACAAGGTGAGTAAAAATGCTTCAAATGCTCAAGTACAATACATGAAACTTGTATAATATATCCATGGAATTATATTAATCACAAATATATCATAGAATCATCCATCCATTCGAAATAATCAACCTTATAGTGTCATACATCAAAGCATTGGGGAAACGGACATTGTTTGCTCATTAATCAATAATTTTGCATACATTCAATGGGTATTTCGACCTGAGAGTTTCTGAATATGAAGAACAGAGGATATGAAGCTATTACAATCATAAAAATATCATATGAATCTCTCCCAATGAGTGCAATATCTCACCCAAAGCGCAATACCTCAAGGAGCCCGAATATGCCTTCAAAATTGGAAATGGTGGAGAGAAAGTGCGGCACTAAACCAAAACATGAAAATTCCTGTAGCTGCTACCTGCAAATAAAATTCCATTAAAGCACCATGAAAGACCTAAGTGGCCTCTCCAAACACCAACTTGTATGGGAATCTTTCACCCTCGAAATTGGCTAAGGCAAGAAACTAGTCATCCACTAGTTCTCTCTTCACAAATGCAATTTTTCTCAAATCATCAAAATCCATTATCGTACTTGATTTCTACATTTTATAACCAACATTATCCTTCAAGGGGTCAAAATCCTCTCAATAGATTCAATAATTTTCCATTTAGAAAATATTCCTCATTTGCCACTTGTCTCCTAGTTCCAACCTTCCATCTTCTCCCAAATTCGAATTTGAGTCTCTTTAGATTCCTCCAACTCCATGAGCGCCTTACTTGAGCCTATTTTTGGGGCTGACATGTCATAATGGTCAGGTGTAAGAAGTCAGGTCTGAATTTTGTCATAAATGTCATAGATGCTTCATTATTGTTGTCATAAAACTAGGGAATCTAGCCCAAGTGTCCACTAGTCTCCAATTTGACTCTTCCTCTCCCATGGAGGTTACTATTCCATCCCATTTCGACCTAAGATGCTCAATTCCATGTGTTATGACTTACCAACTCACCCAAGAGTGTTCACCTTCCCATGAATTCGAATTGGCAAGAGAGAGCTACCATGTGTCATTGAAAAATCAAGCTAGTGTGGGTCCCACCACCTCCATATGTCTCCAAAACCACTTGCCACCTAGAATTTCTCTTGAATTTATTTATTCATCATATTGATTAAATGCTTGAACCCTTCTAATGTCTAAATATCATTTATTAGCTTCCTTATTACCATCCCACATGTGCCCATCCAACCTAGGAAACTAGTAGGATTGATGGGATTGTCTTACTATGCACTTTTTTGAATGGGGACATTACAACTCCCTCTTAACTAGGAAGGTATTCTCTTGACACAAATCATCAATACATATAGGCATAAGTCTTCAATTCTGGAGCTGGATCATCGTCACTGGATCACGGAGCATCATCGTCACTGCTGTTGTACTCGTCATCTCGATCACTGGGCTATCTCTCAATTATTCTCGTCATAGGAAGTTCTATAGAGCCATCCCTTTTTCATGTTGGTTGTAGGCCTAGCCTCTTGTAGGTATTCATCATATTTGGCCATCCTGTGGAATCCTCAGGACTAATTACGTGCGTCAACAAAACCTCGAAAGAGCATCCCAAGACTTTTACGAGCCCACTACTCAACCTATCGGATCTCCCAGGATCGTTTACATGCAACTGCACAACCTATCCACGACCACAGAGTATCATCCTGATACTCATGATCATATTGATCATATCATCTCATCTTCCACGGAGCACGGACCAGATGCACATCATAGAGCACTTACACCACCAACATGGGAGAACACATCTACCACCATTCGGGGAAGGATCCAGCCCTTAATTTTTCACCATGGGAGAACACATCTACACTGTGTGAAAAATGGATTCATCCCTTACATCTACACCATGGGATAACACATCTGCACCATGTGAGAATGGCTTCAACCCTTACATCTACACCATGGGAGAACACATTTGGACCATGTGAGAATGACTCCAACCCTTACATCTGCACCATGGAAGAACACATCTACACCATGTGAGAATAGATCCAGCCCTTACATATGCACCATGGGAGAACACATCTACACCATGTGAGAATGCCTCCATCCCTTACATCTGCACCATGGGAGAAAACATCTACACCATGTGAGAATGGATCCATCCCTTACATATGCACCATGGGAGAACACATCTACACCATGTGAGAATGGCTCAGCAATTACATCACGACCATGGGAGAACACATCTACACCGTGTCGGAAAATCTTCAACAATTACATCACGACCATGAGAGAACACATCTACACCGTGTCGAAAAAGCTCGACAATTACATCACGACCATGGGAGAACACATCTACAACCATGTCAAAAAATCCCAAGTGCATCTGCGTCTTTCGGACTCATGACACATGATCCAACTGATCATGCAATGCATCCACCTGATGCATATCATCACATATGATCATCCTGATCATCGTCTTAGCATTGTACCGATGCATATCATTTGGAGCATCGTCCTGATGCTCATCACACATGATCATCCTGATCATCATCATAGCAATAACTAGAGCATCATCCTGATTCTCATCACACAACGCTTACATCCACAGCCATGGGAAGGATCCTCCTACCACCATGCTTGGAATGGCTCTTGCAAATGTGTCCAATCACTTCTTCCTCGAAGTATCTTCTATCTGAAGAACACCAAGCCTCTATCTAAAGTACTCAAACTTCACTCTGGCTAGTGGTTTAGTCAACACATCTACAATCTACTCATCTGTTGCAACATACTGGAGCTTCACTGCTCCTATCTGCACCATATCCCTGATATAGTGATATTTGATCTCGATGTGCTTCGACCTGTCATGGAACACCGGGTTCTCTGACAACTTCACACGACTCTGGTTGTCACAATAGATATAGGTAGCAACCAACTAGAGATCAAATAAATCAGACAGTAGCTTCCTTATCCATACTGCCTCACAACTAGCCGAACAAGATATGACAAACTCTGCTTCGGCTGTACTCAATGCTACGCAGGATTGCTTCCTGCTAAACCAAGAGATCACACTTGATCCCATACTGAAGCAGCACCCCGAAGTGCTCTTCATATCTGTAGCACTTCCTTCCCAATCTGAATCAACATAACCCTTCAGGTTAACCTTTTGATTCACATCATACTTGAGCCCATAATCAACCGTACCCTTCAGGTACCTCAGAATATGCTTTATAGCAATCAGGTGAACATTTCTAGGATCTGTCAGGAACTGGCTGAAGGTGTTCACCGCAAAGCAAATATCTGGTCTCGTGTTCGTCAGGTACATCAAGGACCCAATCATCTAACGATACACCGTGGCATAAACTGACTCTGATTAAGCATCACTCGATAGCTTCAGGTTCGATGCCATAGGTGTTTCCATGGCCTTGCATTCCATCATCCCAAACCGCTTTAGGATCTCTACTGCATACTTCCTTTGTCCAAGGAAGATTCCATCTGCACTATGTTACACCTCCATACCTAGAAAGTAATGCATCATACCCAATTCCTTCAACTCGAACTCCGCAACAAGCTTCCTCTTCGTGTCGGAAATCAATCTATCCTCACTTGTCACAAACAGGTCATCCACATACAGTAGGAGTATCACTGGATTTCCATCCTCAACCTTGTAGTAAAGGTTGGAATCCCCTTTACTCTTGGTAAATCCCAAACTTGACAAGAAGCTCTCTATACTAACGTACCATGTCCTAGGTGATTGCTTCAAGCCATAAAAGGCTTTCTTCAATCTGCACACATATGAATCCCTATCATGTGTCTCAAAACTGAGTGGCTACTCCACATACACTTCCTCTTCGACTACACCATATCTATCTGGTGTATCTTTCACTTCATCACTGTAGCCAGAGCAAGTATTGTTCTGATGGAAGTGTATCTGGCTACAAGAGCAAAAGTCTCTTCATAATCTATCCCCTCTTTCTAGGAGAAGCCAAGAGCCACAAACCTTGCCTTGTATTTCTCTATGCTTCCATCTGCAACATGCTTGATCTTATAGACCCACTTGGAAGTCACAATAGACTTCCCTTCTGGTCTCGGGACCACATCCCAGACATCATTCTTTATGATCGACTAGTATTCCTTGATCATGGCATTCTTCCATTACTACATCCCAGATCCTGGGAACTTCAGATTCTTCAATAGATAGTGAACGTCGTTGCTGGAACAAAAGTTGTTGTCCTTCTTTTGTAGGTGATTGTACACGATCTTTCCTACAAGTCAAATTCAATTGCATGATTAGAAACTTCTCATAGTTTTTCAAAACAAATTCTTATGCATAAAGACATATGTCATACAGTCATGCAATTATATTAGCCAATGCTTCAATACAACATTTATCCATATCCTGTAACTTTCTAGATGCCTTCCATCTCTACCAGAACATTGTTAAGAGTGTGCACAACTCCCAACATTTTAGCAAAAAGGTTTCATTCTAGATAAGTAGCAATGGAATGTTGTACAGTACCATAGGCCACTTACCCATTACTTGCATATTAGTAGTATCTTGTTCATTAATGCAACTTTTCTACTATGCATAATATACATCCTAAATGATAAGTATGTACATGGTTGAACAACATCATTTAAGTAATGATATGACAATTCAAATACTTAGCTTTGTTTAGTTGTGGGTGGACTCCTTCTCAATCTTTGCTTCCTTGCAGGAACCACTGGAGTGTGCTCCCTCTTGATCCTTTCTTCCTTGCAGGAACTACTGGAGTGTGCTCCCTCTTGATCTTTGCTTCCTTGATTATATGTCCTTGAACTTATATCCATCGTGGACCACTATGCATGCTTAAGTGTGCACTAGTGTCATCATTGTGTCATCCTCAAGATGTCATACATAATCATACATCCATTAGTATAATCTCAATACTATCAAAACATTATGATTCTAAATACTATTAAACATGTATGGTCATGACCATTTCATACACAGGTAATTTATCACAAGCGTTAGTATTCAAGGTTTCAGGGAGTACTTCTTTTGCTCATGCATATTTTTATTTGACCATTGGACTCTTCTAGTTTGACATATCATCAGTCAAAGTAAGAAGCATAATATGCATAAACCCATGATTACTCAAACCTACGACTTCATGAATGATCATAATTAATCATACAAAAGTATACTTATATGAGATCCTAACACAAAGTAGGATTCTAACTCGATATAGGAAAACATACCTGGATTATCATGCTTGTCTAATATACCCAAACAATGTCTTATTTGTTCTCTTAGATACCTTGTGCTAGCGACCTGCATATCTCACAAGTTAATAATTGTAGAACCAAGTTATACATACCTCATAAGTAGAGCTTCTATGTGATCCATGATTGTGGATGAGTCTTTGTCTTCATGTCACCATGGTCATATATTCTTGATCTAAAACTTTATTTGTCTTTCTTGATGTACCCTTCATGTTAGTGGACAACATCATCCTCATACAACACCACAGTGTATTAGTACAATCATAAGTGTCATAACCCTAATCAATGAATGCATTCTATCATTCACATGCATTCATACTTTTACTAGGGTGATAAGACAAGTCTAAAATTAATCAAGATTGTACTAACTTCAATAATATGAAGACAAACATATCATAAACTTAATCATGAACAAATTTCAAAACATACCTGTATCTCCTCAAGTCATACATGTCGAGATTGCTTGTAGTCTTCTTATGTAAGGCCTTAGCCTCATCTCCTTCTAGAACTGGAACTTCTTCACTTATGCAGGTGTCCAATTCATTCTCTTCTAGGATTAACCCAATCCACTTTGATTTGTTGAGACTAGATCTAGACCTGGATTAGGGTTTGTTAGAGAAACCTTAAAAATTCAAATTTTGAATTTCAAACTTATGAATGGATGAAAAGATGTGCCTTGTTGATCTGATGAAGCTGGTATACTTCAATTTTGAAAACTGCAAAATTTGACCCTTCAAAATTGCCTTTGAAACTTTCGGATCTTTTGGACAAGATCCCGAACTAGGGTTTGATAAAGCCCGGTCTTCTGCCCAACCAAAAATTTGATCTTGTACCCTAAGCTTCGATTTTACTGAGGAGCTTCCAGTCGTGGTCTCAAATTCCAAAAATTTCAACTTTTGCAGAAACCCTAATTTTCCACCTTTCTGATCAAAATCCCGAACTAAGGTTTGATGATGCCCGGTATTCTTCCCAACCAAAAAATTTGATCTTGGTCTCTAAATTTCAATTTTGATGAGTAGAGAAATATTATGCTGAGATCACTCCAAAATTCCACCTCTATCAAAAGCCCTAATTCCCTGCAGCAGTGACAAGCCAAAAATGAGAATGCTCAGAATCCAATTCTATTTCATAGAACTATGTGCCTTATTGTTTCTGGTGCATCTCTGAAATTTTGGATCCATAGGGTCTAAAACTTTGGTCCGAGGTAGCCTGACCTATCATCTTTCCAACCCCATAGGTCTAACCTCAAATGGATTTTCTGAGAGAGAGATATGCCAAATGTCACAACGTGAGCTGTTTTTGCGATGAAACAGTATAGAAAAGTTGTACGGCGTGCCATGTGCCACTGTTTCAACTTCGGCCTCTGAAAAGCGTACCTGTGAAACTACAGTCTGTGCCCTTACTTCCAGTTTTTACGGAATTCCATTTGGATCTTCCTAAACCGAGATATGACCTTTTTTCCTAGGTCACCTGTTTAGGACTGCATTTTGGAAGAGGCAGAAACCCTAACTTGTACGGATCATATCTCACAAAGTACAATGAATATGAGGCTGTCCTTCGGACACAAGGTACATGGACATTTCATATTTGACTTTTAGATGTTTCAAATCCTGAACCTTCACCAAACCGGAGTTATAGAGAAAGGTCCACGATGACTCATTTTTACCATACCAAGCCCTAGCTTCCAATTTGTCGCAAGTGCAACAAGTGTCATAAATGCCATACCATGCCTTCCTTCGGGCTAGCTCTGATACCATGTTAGATTTTAAACATTTTATTCAATATGATCTAGGGTCTTATCTGAAAGAACAACATGTACAACGTATCAAGCATAAGAGACAAGAGACACAAAACATTTCACCGAGGAAAACCAAGAAGGTGAAAAACCCCGCAACTTCCTCAGAGATAGAATAAGCACCAATACAAAGATCACAAAGATGAAACCCAAGATATCTGCAGTAGCTACTCCTCCTCCACTAGTGCGCACTCCTCCTCTCTCTCACTAATGTGAAGTGAGTGAATGAGAGAATATGTCAAATGAGAGAGTCACACTCTCTATTTATACTTTTACTTTCACTTGACCTTTACTCAACTAGGTCAGCCCCAACTTAACCACTTAACATAATATTGAATGGGCCGACCCCACTAGGGTGGCCTAATAACCCTTTAACCCACATGACTCATACAGGGTCGACCCCATCAAGGTGGTCTAATAACCCATCAAGTATAAGTTACAACACTTAGAATATAACTTGCGACACTTGCAAGTACAAGTGGTGACACTTCCAATCGGAGGATTAATACATCTCCGTTGGGGATACAATAAAGTACAAATACAATATACAAGTGAATATCTTCTGAAGTTACAAATACATCAACAACTAGTACTAACTAGCAAGGATAATTATCTAGAATGGTCAAGGAAGATCAAGAACATGCTCATCTTCAACGATCTATGGGATGGCATTTGTGAAGGAGATATTATTGACAAAGTGGATGGTCTTACACTTACTACACCGAAAGAAACTACAACAAACAAAGAGCTTTCCATATGGAAGAGTGGAGAGAAGAAGACATATGCATTGATCACCGCTATAGTAAGTGAAGAGTTGAGTCACCACATTTCATCTTCTAATAACTCTTTTGATGCTTTGAATAAGTTGAAAAAATTATATGACTCACACTCTAAATTGGAGATAATTTAGTTGTTGTTGAAGCTCTTCAACCTAGAGTTGAAGGATAATGATCCCATGGTTGTTGCATCTAAAGGTTAAATCCATCAAGTAAAAAATTGAACCACTGGTGTGAAGGTATATATTCCTCTCACTACCCTTATCAAGTTTCTTTACCCCAAATATTTTCACTATCTTGAGTCACTTCAAACTAGTGACCAACAGATAGACCTCAAATTAGACACTCGGGTGGAGAAGATTGGAAAATGAGAAAAAGCCTTTGGAAAGAAGCCAGTTCATCCCACTAGAAAGATTGTATGCCTTATTCAGAAGGGGAATAATCAAGAACATGATTCTTCTAGAGGAGATGGTAGAAAAATAGGATGTAGAAGAAATCATTTCAGAGGCAGGGGTAGACACAACCATGCTAAGAGCTCTTATCTACAATGTGTCCATTGTGGCAAGAAATGATAGGAAAGAAAGACATGCATAATTCCAAGGGATAATATCATAGAGAAAGAGCTGAAAGAGGATAGAGGCAAAGGTAAAATCACGAATCTGGTAAAGCTCCTAAATTTGTCCATTTAATTGTTGCACAGTGTAATGTTGGAATAAATGGAGTTATGTTAAATACTTTATTTGTGTCTTAGAGAGATACTTGGCTTCTTGACACTAGTGCAACCTCCCACAATGTAGTATATTTTGCAAATAAATCCAACCTCAAAGCAAAGGAAATTTCCACCATTAAGATCAAATTTCCTAGATTCATTGACTTTTTGTTGCATAATGTTCTCTGTCTTGCAAAGTTGCAAAGAAACTTGATGTCTATTGTGCAAATTCAATAGCAAAGCCATTCCATTCACATATCTCATGGGAATGTTTGCATAATGAGATCATATGACAACCAAGTCATCATGATTGGGTATGAAGAAGAAAAATTGTTGAAGTTTAAAAGCACATCTACAAGGGAACATCATTTTGCATACCACTCTCACCATGATGGATGTATACTGTCTTTTAGTCTTTTATGGCATGCTAGATATGGGAACAACAACTATTATAGTCTTCATTTGATAAAGAAGAATGTTGTCTTTAGTTTTTTCACCATGATTCCAAAGAAGCTGAAATAGTGTGATGCTTGTAATTTTGGAAAACATACTAAACAACCTTTCCATGAGTCAAATTTTAGATCATATAGAAGATTAGAGTTGATACACTCTGACTTATGTGGCCCCATGCATGTTGCTTTTGCAAATGGTAATAATTATATCATGGAATGTATTGTTGATTACACTAGGATGTGTTGGGTTTATTTATTGAAGCACAAATCTAAAACATTTGAAACATTCAAAAAATTTCATTCATGGATTGAATACAAAGCACAATCACATATTAGCACTCTTCATACTGATAATCGAAAAGAATACACTTCTAATGAATTTGAAAATTATCTTCATCAACATGGGATTATGCATCAACATATGTTACCATACAGGGTATTTTTTAAGGATTCTAATATTATACATAAGTATAGTATCCTAGGCGATTATTTTGGATTGAAAAAAACATGTATATCATATGTATGCGAATATTAAATATGAAACATACAATTTACTACTGAAATGTGTAAATTTTGGCGAATATTATGATAAAAAAACACATTTTATGTAAATATAGGCGCTATTAGGGACTAAAAATGACCAAATAGCGAATTTATTTTTTGAAAAAAACCCGAAAAATAGCCAATTGGCAAAATTTCGCCCTTAAAAATTACCCCGGTTCCATATAATCCTTAGCAGAATGGTGTAGTAGAAATAATGAATAGGAAAGTATTAAATATGGTATGCTCCATGTTATTTTTCAAGAATGTGAAATTGATGTTTTGGAGTGATACAATTTTTTGTGCAATATATTTGAGAAAAAAAAGTTCATCTCATGCTCTTACCAATAAGACTACATATGAAATGTTGTATGGCCACATTCCTTCAGTGAGGCATTTTATGTTCTTTGGTTCCACCTGTTATGACTTAATAAAGAAGCTTGGTTCAAAGAGTCGAAAGTGCATATTCTTGGAAAACTCAAACACCACCAAGGCATATTGTCTTTACGAGAGATGAATAAAAATTTTATGCTTTCCAGTGATATCATTTTTCTCGAAATGAATAAAAATGACAAGTCTATTGAGAGCTAGCTTGATTATTTGGATAAATTTTTTTGAATATTGTAACTTCTAAGAATATTATATTTGTACTTTATTATTCCGGAGATGTTTCATCCCTCCGAGGTAACCCTATTATCTATCCGGAGATGTTTGTTCCTCCGATGAAGTATGGTAACCAGGGTTATTAGATCCACCATGTGGGGGTCGGCTCTAAGTTATTAAATTAAGGGTTATTAGACTTCATTGGGAGAGGTCGGCCCCATAAGGGAAATAGTCAGTTGGGAAACTAGTATAAGTAGAGGAGAATGCTCCTCACTTATCTCACACTTTCTTAGCTCAGAAAGTAGCGCACTTGTGTCTGAGAGGTATGCATAGGAGGTAGAGAAGGAGGTCAAGTCTTGGAGCACATCTTGTATTTTGGTTGATCATCTTATTGAGGAAAGCTTTGCTGGGTTTTCTACCCCATGAGGGTTTCCCAGGGTAAAATCTCTGTCTATCTTGTGATTATGTTTCTTTCAGTGATCTTGCTAGTCAAATTAGTTTAAACTTAACATGGTATCAGAGCTAGCCTGAATACAACATCTTTCACAAGGCAAAATTATCTTTCTCTCTCTCTCTCCCAAAATTAGGGTTTCTGCAAAAGTTAGTATTTTTGGATTCCGGTTGCATGGCTGAATAGCCCTTCTCAAAATCAAAGTTTTGAGCCCTAGATCGAGATTTTTGGTTGGGTAAAACTTCGGGAAAGTCAAACCCTAGTTTTACCAAAAGTGCAACAAGCCAGAAACTCTGTTGCAGATCCGGAAAGCAAAAGGAAGCACATCTCCTGGTAAGTGTTACTCTATATTTTGAAACTCCAATCTCTTGGACTCCCCCAAGAGAAGATGGCTCCAAGCACTAAGCTTAAAGACAAGCTAGAAGGTATAGAAAATTTCCGGGCATGGAAATACAGAATTGGTCTCATTCTTGAAGAGAATGATCTTGCTTAATATATCAAGGATGAAGTTGCAGAACCTGCTAAAGATGAAGCCAAATAAAATCATAGGAAGGATCTAATTAGGGCAAAGAGAATCATTGTTGATTTTATCAAGGACCACTTGATTCCCCAAGTGGCATCCAAGAAGACCCCAAAGGAAATGTGTGATGCCCTAGGAAGAATGTATGAAGGGAGGAACATCAATAGGAAGATGAACCTAAGAACTCAGTTAAAGAGTACCAAGCTGCACTAAGGAAAATCAATTCAAGACTATTTCACAAGGGTTTCCCAAATCAAGGAACAACTAGATGCCATTGGAGATACCCTTGATGAAGATGAACTTGTAATGACTGCTCTAAATGGTCTCATTAGACCTTGGGAGTCATTCATACAAACTCTGTGTGCTAGAAAAGAAAGTATGAAGTTTGATACAGTATGGGAGGATTGTGTTCAAGAAGAAGCTAGGGTATCAAATAGGGAATCCCTTCTTAAGGAGGATGACCAAGCCTTGGCTACTCACACCAAAGGAAGAAGAAAGGCTCACTTCAAGAAAGTTGACCACAAAGGGTATCGAACCCTCCATAGATTTAAAAGGAGAGGAGGACCAAAACCAGGAGGAGATCTCTCCTCAGTCCAATGTTATAATTGTCTTAAACTAGGACACATTGCCAGATTTTGTACTTCACAAAAGAAGAATTTTGTTCACAAAAGACATCATGCACATATGGCAGAAGATGATAGTGGAGAAGAAGAAGAAGAAGAAGAAGAAATGCCTCGAAAGAAATGATCTAAAGTAAAGAAAGTAGATGTGGAAGAATATGTTCTATTTTCTGCACTATCTGGATCTGTGTCACCTGGAGAAAATACATGGCTCATTGATAGTGGTGCTTCAAATCACATGACAGGTCAAAAGAAAACTCTCTCAAGACTTCAAGAAAAGTCTTCCCCACAAAAGGTATATCTAGGAGATGATTATCAATATCCCATCAAGGGAATTGGTGAAGCAAGCTACAAGCTTGATTCTGGAACACCTTTAAAGATGAAAGAAATTTTATATGTACCATGTTTAAAGAAGAACCTACTTTCCATCTCAACTCTAGATAAGAAAGGCTTTAGAATTTCATTTATTGATGGACAAATACTTATGTGGCCCAAAGGAAAATCAATTGAGGATGCAATTGTTATTGGTGAAGAAGAAAGAGGTCTTTACAAACTCAAGGGTCACCCAGAAGCTGCCCTTGTCCATGAAACCACTAGCCCCAGTGAGCTATGGCATAGAAGGCTTTCTCACATTAACTACAAAGCCCTACCCTATGTGAGCAAAGTGGTCATAGGATTACCAGACTTGAAGGTTGATCATAATGGCACATGCAAAGGATGTGAAAAAGGGAAGAATGTCAAGAACCCTTTTCCAAAGAGTGAGCTAATACATTCAGATGTATGTGGACCAATTCCCACCACTTCCCTAAGTGGGTTTGAATACTATCTCACATTCATTGATGACTATTCAAGGAAGACTTGGATATACTTTCTAAAAGGAAAGAATGAAGTCTTTGGAAAATTCAAAGAGTTCAAGGCCCTGATAGAAAATCACTCAGAAAAGAAAATCAAGATTCTCAGAACAGATAATGGTGGAGAATATACTTCAAAGGACTTTGAAGAATTTTGTAAGGAAGCTGGAATCAAGAGGGAACTAACCACTCCCTACAATCCCCAACAAAATGGGGTTGCTGAAAGAAAGAATAGAACTATCATGGAAGCTGTAAAGACTATGATACATGACCAAGATCTACCCATGTATTTGTGGGCTGAAGCAGCCAGGATAGCAGTCTATGTACAAAATAGACTATACCATAGTGCTCTCGAATTCAAGACTCCAGAAGAAGTGTTCACTGGAAAGAAGCCTAAGGTAAGTCATCTCAAAATATTTGGATGTCCAGTGAACATTCACATTCCAAAAGAAAAGAGAACCAAGTTGGATCCTTCTGGTAAGAAGGGAATATTTGTTGGATATTGGGAATCATCCAAAACTTTCAGAATTTACATACCAGGTTTTCATCATATGAAAATAAGTAGAGATGTAACATTTGATGAAGAAGCAGCTCTCAAGAAATCTAGGAAGTGCCAACTTGAAGAAGTCTATGAAGAAGATACACCTTCTAGAGTTACAGAGGTTGTGCCCATCCCTGAAGATGATACACCTGAAGATCATGACATGTTGGAACCACAAGAACCCCCCATTACAAGCTTATCTAAGAAAAGAAGGACCGCATGGGCTAGAGACATTATTCAAGGAGCTGAAAAATATGGAGCTCCTGAAGGCTCCACTAGAGAAAGAAAGAAACCAAAGCTAGTATCTAACTATGTGGCTTTGATGTGTGACCTTGTGGATCAACAACCTACTAGCTATGAAGAGGCAATTCAGAAGAAAGAGTGGGTAGAAGCAATGACAAAAGAATACCAATCAATAATGAAAAATGATGTTTGGGATATAGTTCCCAAACCAAAAGATAAAAGTGTGGTATCTTCCAAATGGATATTCAAGATAAAACATACTGCAGATGGTAGCATTGAAAAATATAAGGCAAGATTTGTAGCCAGAGGATTCTCTCAGAAAGAGGGAATTGATTATGAAGAAACATTTGCACCAATTGCTAGGTACACTTATATTAGAACTATTATGGAACTTGCATCTATGATGAAATGGAAATTACACCAAATGGATGTTAAGATAGCCTTCTTGAATGGTGCGATTGAAGAAGAAGTGTACATAGAACAACCACAAGGATTTGAGGTTAAATATGGAAGAACACATGTATGCAAGTTGAAAAAGGCTTTGTATGGATTAAAGCAAGCTCCCAGAGCTTGGTACGGAAGGATTGACAGTTTCCTAACAAGCATGGGCTTTACCAAGAGTAAAGCTGATCCTAATCTTTATATCAAGGTTATGGATGATGAACCTGTTATATTACAGTTGTATGTAGATGACCTTTTTTCTGACTGGAAATGAGAAACAAATTATAGTGTGCAAGAAGAAGCTCTCTTCAGAATTTGAGATGAAAGATCTCAAATTAATGCACTACTTCTTAGGTCTAGAAGTATGGCAAGAACCAAAAGGAATCTTTCTAAATCAAGGTAAGTATGTTGTGGGAATTTTGAAAAGATTTGATATGTTGGAGTGTAAAGCTATGGCCACTCCCATGGACTCTAACTTAAAGTTACTAGTTGATGACTCATCAGAGTTAGTAGATGTGACTCTATACAGGCATATTATTGGGTCATTAATGTATTTGACAAATACCAGACCAGACATATGCTTTGCTGTAAATACCTTGAGTCAGTATCTAGTGGAACCTAGAAAAGTTCACTTAATAGTTGAAAAGCATGTAATGAGGTATCTAAAGGGTACATTAGATTTTGGTCTATACTATCTTGGAAATCATGAACTCAGATTACATGGTTACTCAGATTCTGATTGGGCAAGAAGTTTGTCAGATAGGAAAATTACATCAGGTGGATGTTATGGTCTTAGATCTGCCATGATCTCATGGTTCAGTAAGAAACAATCTAGTGTAGCTCTTATTACCGCTGAAGCAGAATACATAGCTGCTTGCTCTGCTAGTTTTGAAGCAGTATGGCTTTGGAAATTATTATCAGGGTTATTTGACTTAGAGATGGATCCCACAGTGATCATGTGTGATAACCAAAGCTGTATTAAGATGACAGAAAATCCAGTGTTCCATGACAAGTCAAAACACATAGAGATCCGATATTTCTATATACGAGATATGGTGCAGAAAGGAGCAATTAAGCTCGAGTATGTGAGTAATAATGAACAAATTGTTGATATATTGACCAAACCTCTGTCTTGAGTAAAATTTGAGTATTTTCGAGACAAGCTTGGTGTGGTCCAAAAGGACCCTCCTCGAAAGGGGGAGTAATATGGACATTGATGATGAGTTTTCCCACATCGACAGTAAGGTCGATGATGAGGATACCTGCTTTATTATACTTAGGATACTTATATTACTTATATATACTTAGGATACTTACATTACTTATATTTCTGATTTATGCACTTGTATTACATATATATATACATGTAGTGATGTATTGATGAGAATACTTGTATTGTTACATGTATTGATGTATTGATGAGAATACTTGTATTATACATGTAGTGATGTATTGATGAGGATACATGGGGATTGTATCATCCCTGGACTTAAGTCCTAAAGTGATTTGTAGACACATGTCTTCGAAAATGAAGTCCTTAGTGGACAAGATGGGGACTGGATCATCCCTGGACTTCAATCCTAAAGTGAGCCGTAGACACATGTCTTCGAAAATGAAGTCCTTAGTGGAAAAGATGGGATTGGATCGTCCCTGGATTTATGGTCCCTTGAATTGAGTCATAGACATGATGTCTCCGAGAATGAATTCCTTAGTGGACAAGATGGGATTGGATCGTCCCTGGATTTATGGTCCCTTGAAATGAGCCGTAGACATGATGTCTTCGAGAATGAAGTCCCTAGTGGACAGGATGGGATTGGATCGTCCCTAGATTTATGGTCCCTTGAATTGAGCCGTAGACATGATGTCTCTGAGAATGAAGCCCCTAGTGGACAGGATGGGATTGGAACGTCCCTGGATTTATGGTCCCTTGAATTGAGCTGTAGACAGAGGTCTCCGAGAATTGATTGATAGGACTGGATCATCCCTGGACCTCGGTTCAAAAGGTACATGATAGGACTAGATCGTCCCTGGACCTCGGTTCAAAAGGTACATGATAGGACTGGATCGTCCCTGGACCTCGGTTCAAAAGGTACATGATAGGACTGGATCATCCCTGGACCTCGGTCCAAAAGGTACATGATTAGGATTGCTCATCCTGGAACTCGATCTGGATTGTATCATCCATGGACCTATGTCCTAAAGAGAGCAAGATTGATCATCCTATAATATGATCGTGTGATGACGATGTTGATGATCATGTGATGACGATGATGATGGTCGTGTGATGACGATGTTGATGATCATGTGATGACGATGATGATGGTCATGTGATGACGATGCCGATGATCATGTGATGACGATGATGATGACAATACTGATGATCATGTGATGACGATGCTGATGATCGTGTGATGACGATGCTGATGATCGTGTGATGACGATACTGATAATCATGTGATGACGATGATGATGATGATGTTGATGATCGTGTGATGACGATGCTGATGATCGTGTGATGACGATGCTGATGATCGTATGATGACGATGCTGATGATCCAGATGATGATCCAGACGCTACAGAAGATGAAGCCTCAATACTGATGATGCTGATGTTCCAGTAACTACCTAAGTTACTGATGATGATGTATTGAAGAAGATTCCGATGATTTATAGATGTATCATGTATGATGTAGTCGATGACTCCTTGCTCCTGCAAATGTTGTTATAATATCCTTCTCATTAAGGGGGAGTGTTGAATATAGTAACTTCTAAGAATATTATATTTGTACTTTATTATTCCAGAGATGTTTCATCCCTTCGAGGTAACCCTATTATGTATTCGGAGATGTTTATTCCTCCAATGAAGTATGGTAACTAGGGTTATTAGATCCACCATGTGGGGGTCAGCCCTGAGTTATTAAATTAGGGGTTATTAGACTTCATTGGGAGAGGCCAGCCCCATAAGGGAAATAGTCATTCGGGAAACTAGTATAAGTAGATGAGAATGCTCCTCACTTATCTCACACTTGCTCAGCTCAGAAAGTAGCGCACTTGTGTCTGAGAGGTCTACATAGGAGGTAGAGAAGGAGGTCAAGTCTTGGAGCACATCTTGTATTTTGGTTGATCATCTTAATGAGGAAAGCTTTGCTGGGTTTTCTACCCCATGAGGGTTTCCCAAGGTAAAATCTCTATCTATCTTGTGATTATGTTTCTTTCAGTGATCTTTCTAGTCAAATTAGTTTAAACTTAACAAATTTACCCATGTAAAGACATTTTATGAATTTGAAAATGAAATTCCACATCTTGAAGGGGGGATCATTTTCTTGGATCAATCTTTGGAATCTCTTTTTTCAAAACAATCTCTCCCCCATGAAGAAGCTCCTACCACTTTACCAAACATGAGTTTCAATTGGATGATGTGATTGAGAGGATTGAAAGACTTAATATTAAAGAGAATGAAGCACCACCGAGTAATTTGGAGCCTCGCGACACTCAAAAAATGTTCATTTTGATGAAGTTGGAAAGACCGGAACTAGAGGTTCAAAAAGACAAGAAAGTGGAGGAAATGCAAATAATTCAAATTCAAGTTATGTAGATGATATGAATGTTTCATATGACTGTGAATTCAATTTAACTCCTAACCCTTAACCAACTTCCTTTGAAAAACTTATTTCTCGTGTTGAGCGAAAAGAAGCCATGTAGAATGAATGTGATGCTCTCATAAAAAATGGGACATGGAATTTGGTGGATCCTCCATTTAGAACAAAACCAGTTGGCTACAATTGGGTATACAAGAACAAGTATAAATCAAATGGCCCACTTGACAAGCATAAGATGAGGCTTGTAGCAAAAGGTTTTGCATAGGGAGAAGGCATTGACTATGAGGATACTTTTTCCCCCACAGCAAAATGGGCTACGATCCATACTCTATTAGCTTTGGATTCACAAAATGGGTGGAAATTTCATCAAATGGATGTGAATACTACTTTCTTGAATGGATACTTGACAGGGAATGTTTTCATGTCTCAGCTGAAAGGTTTCGCTCTGAAGGGACAAGAATACAAGTTATGAAAAATCACCAAGTCTTTGCATGGCCTAAAAAACACCTTGTGCATGATTTGGAAAGCTAACCAAGCATTTTCTAAAATTGAATTTCAAACATTTTAATCTTGATGATGCAACACTATTTGTCAAGAAAGTACGAAGATTTGTTCTATATTTTGTAGTGCATATAGACGATTTCTTTTATGTCGGGGAATAATGAAAGTTGCTTTGCATCCGCCAAGAAACAATTGAATGCTTTGAGATTAATAATGTGGGACTTATTTGCTACTACTTGGGAATTGGAGTGGCTCAAAACCCAAAGTACATATCCATCTCCCAGAAGAAGTACAATTGAGAGTTATTGAATGTGTTTAGCATGGAAGATGTTGGAATAGTCTCACCATATTATTGTGATCTTGCATGCTTTGCATTCATTTTTCATGCATGCATGCATTCCATGCAGCACTCCATCCATCCATGCATCAAAAGTTGAGTCTCATAGCACCTAGTCCCTATTTTGCCCCCACTAGAGCTTGGTTTTGGCCATCATTAACCCTCCTATCCACTTAATGCGCCTTGTTTCCATCACTGGAGTACCAATGTGCCCTCATGCACAAATTTAGGTTTTATGACAATCAATTCCATGATTTAGGACCCCTTGTCCCTTTGATTGCTCAGTTAATTAACTGTAGCTCCTAGTTTGACTGTTACTGAGTGTAGGAGTTCCCTCCTTGACCACTGACAGCTAGTTATGCACCCCCTTGGAGTCTCCTCCCCTATTTTAGTTCCCACATGATTCAGTTATGCTCAGTCCTACTCCAATTGACTGATTATTCATCATCGGTGGCCACTAAACTTTATCGGGAGATGGTTCCAATGCAAACTAAGCCTAGACTTTAGGTGAATTTGAATCCTCCCAGGTGTATCGAATTCATTCTATTGTAACATTCTTTGATTTCCATCTTATAGTCGATTAATGTATCAACAACATTTTTTCATGTGTGTTTCAGTTTTATGAGTGAATTGATCTATGTTCTTGTCTAATTCTTCTCAGTAATTACATTGTGAAATTGTGAGGTTTGTTCAAGATCAGTGATATACCCCTGTGGAATTTCACATGGTATCAGATCTTGTAGGATATTTTTTAGTTACATCATTTGCAGCAGTTTATTGAGCAGTTGTTTTTTTAGTAGTGAACCAGAAGCCTATGGATTTCCACAGCAAATCGTAGTGCCATTGCATTGAATCCATTGGATAAATCCTTTGAGGTCTATCCAGGTGTGAAGGATCCAGATAAAAGTGCCTACTGTCTTAAAGTAGTGTTCAATAGATTATGTAACAATAGATCCAAACAGTAAAGCTTTCTATCCCAAACTGGAAAATTCCCACTCTTGATGCATTCATCCTCTCTCTCACAAAGGAGCAAGACAAATTGGTGCAGATGGGAGTAATAAAACCAAAGGATGATTAAGCTCTTGCTACATGAGAAGGAAATACTATGAATGGTAAAGGAAATTAGAAGGGAAAGGAAAAGAAACCTTATGAGCAGAATTCAAAGGAGACTCCCAAACAATCAGAAGGGACCTTAAATCTAAAGAGAGGTAAGCAAAACCGGAAAGAGAAGACCAAATGTCCATACTGTAATAGAGGTTTTCATCCAGAAAGTGGTTGCATGAAGAAGAACATTGATCCCATGGCCCAGATTCTAGATAAAAACAATCTTCCAGTACCTGCAAATGCTAGAAGAAAATAAGTTGATCCTAAATCAGAGGATAAAGAGAGGTGCCATGCACTCATGGTTGGCACTTCGAATGAATCCTCCTTTATCATAGATTTTGGAGCATCCAGACACATGTCTGCTTACAAGGATCTATTCTCTAAATTCCAACCCATTGTTGGGCCTTCTATCCTAATGGGAGATGATTCTGAAGTTTCCTCAGAAGGGATTGGAAGGATCAATTTGGATCATGGATACTTCAATGTTGTGCTCTATGTGCCTACCCTGGCTGCTAACCTCCTTTCAGTTTATCAAATGACCCATACAAGAGTTCCAAATAAAGTAATGTTTACTCCTAATGTGGTTGAAATCCAAGAGATCTTTTCTGGGAAGATAATTGCACAAGGCATTGCATATCACCATTGTAAACTCTATGAGTTCTCTCATTTCTTGCCTTACTCAAAACAAAGTGCACTTCTTACTCATGCAAATGAAGTGAGCAAACTTTGGCATAAAAGGTTTGGGTAACTCAACTACAAATATTTGCAAGAACTTCCCAATCAAAAAATGGTTGAAGGCTTCCAAACATCATATTTGCTAAAGGAACCTATAAAGGTTTCTTGATTGGTAAGCATCCAGAGCACAAATTTGAAAAATGAAAGGAAAAGAGAGCCTCATCTCCTCTCAAGTTGATTCACAGTGACATATCAAGACCTCTTCCTCACCTATCTTTGAATAATGAAAGATACATCTTAACATTCATAGATGATTATTCAAGATTTAGTTGGGTATATTTTCTAAAGTTGAAGTCAGAATTCTTTGAATACTTCAAATTTTTTAAAGCTTCTATAGAAAAGTTCACTGATAAGAAGATCGAGGTCCATCATACTGATAATGGAGGAGAGTATGTGAAGAATGAGTTCCAGTTATTTTATTCAGATGAAGGTATTGATATGAAACACATTGTTCCTTACACACCACAGTAGAATGGTGTAGCAGAGAGAAATAACATAACTTTGAAAGAGATGACAACTTACATGCTTGAGTCTATAGCATTGGATCCTAGACTTTGGGCAGAAGCTGTCAACTGTGTTGCATACCTCCATAATAGAGTTCCTCACAAAGGCCTACAAGGAAAACCTTCTTTAGAAGCATGGATGGGATACAAGCCATGTGTGTCTCATCTAAGAGTCTTTGGATCCAAATCTTGGGCAAGGATTCCTTCCAAGAAGAAGAGATCCTTAGAGCCACAAAGAAAAGAGTGCATACTGGTTGGTTATGCACAGAATGCAAAGGCCTACAAACTGCTAGATCTGTCTACCATGCAAACCTTCCTTGAGAGAAGTGGCCAGTTTGAGGAGTGGCCATTGCATGATGCCCACCATGTCGAAGAAGACAGTTTTCCAACTACTCCACCACAGCATATTGAACAAGATAGAAAATCATCCTCTCATGAAATTTCAAATTTTGACTCAGAAAGTGAATATGAGTGAATGCTAGATCCAGATCCACAAAAACCTGAAGATATAGCACCTGAATATCCACATCCTCTTCCAAGATGGGCTGCCAAGACCCTTGAATCGGCAAGTGATCTTGCTGGAGATCCACAAGATCCAATAACAACTAGATCTGAGTTTCAAAATGCAAGGTATTCACTCTCTCATACAAATCCCTTTATTTTTGACAGATGTTTTCTTATGATTGGATCAGATCCAAAAACCTTCTTTGAGGCCTCCCAAGATACAAGATGGATATCAGCTATGGATGAAGAGTACCAATCTCTTCAAAGGAATGAGACTTGAGAGCTTGTTTCTCTTCTTCCTGGAAGGAATCTTTTTCAATGTAAGTGGGTATACAGAACAATGATGGGCTCGGATGGAGTCACAATCAAGTACAAGGCTCGCTTGGTTGCTAAAGGTTTCTCGCAAGTTCAAGGGATTGATTATTCAGAGACCTTCGCTCCTGTTGCAAAGATGGACTCCATCTGTCTTGTTTTGGCTCTTACTACATCCAAGCACTGGGAAGTGCTTCACATGGATGTGAAGAGTGATTTTCTTCATGGATATCTAGAGGAGGAGATCTACATGAAGAAACTTGAAGGATACATTGATGATAGCTCATTAGTGTGCAAATTGAGGAAGTCCTTGTATGGTCTCAAGTAGGCTCCCCGAGCATGGTATGCTTGTTGATGTATATGTAACTTCGAAATGTATTTCATATATGTATGTTGTATGTACTCCTATAGAGATGGTATTATTCCTCTATACAGAAGTGTCATCATTTATATTGTAAATGTCGTAACTTATACTTGATGGGTTATTAGACCACCTTGTTGGGGTCGGCCCTGTATAAGTCATGTGGGTCAAAGGGTTATTAGACCACCCTATTGGGGGTCGGCCATGTGGGTCGAAGGGTTATTAGACCACCCTATTGGGGTCGGCCCAGTCAGCATTATGTTATGTGGTTAAGTTCGAGCCTACATGATTTATGTAAAAGGCAAGTCAAGTCAAGTATAAATAGAGTGCGGGAGGCACTCTATTTGATCACTCACTTCTCACTCATGCACTCAAGGAGGAGTGGTGCACTTATGGAGGAGGAGGATCTGCTGCTAGGATATGTCTATCTCTTATGGTTGGGTTGTATCATTGCTCTATCTATCTCTGAGGAAGTTATTGGGGGTTTTTTACCTTTATGGTTTTCCCCAAGTAAATCTTTGTGTCTCTTGTGTGCTTGCATTATTGTCTCCATGATTGATATGATGTAGATATGTTGTACATGTTGTTCTCTTAGTTAATATCCTAGATCAGATTGAAGTAAATTCTGAAAATTTAACATGGTATCAGAGCTAGCCTGAAAGAAGGCATGATATGGCATGTATGACACTTGTTGCACTTACGTTGCTAGGGCTTGATATAGCCAAAACCAGTCATTGTAGAACTTTCGCTATAAATCCGTTTTGGAAAAGTTTTAAGATCTGAAACCTTTCCAGGTCGAAGATTAAATCCCCATGTACTTTGTGTCCAAAGGAAAACCTCTAATTCGTTGTACTTTGTGATTTATGATATGTACAATATAGGGTTTCTGCCTCTTCCAGATATGAGTCAAAATCAGGTGACCTTGGGAAAAAGGTCATAACTTGGGATAGGAAGCTCCAAATGAAATTTCGTAAAAAGTGACAGGTAGTACACAGACTTTACTATCTCAGAAAAATTTTGCAGAGGACGAAGTTGAAACAGTGACACGTGGCACGTCGTACAAGTTCTCTCTCCTGTATTATCCCATAAACAGGTCATGTTGCGACACTTGGAATAACTCTCTCTCAGAGAGTCCAATTGAGGTCAGACCTGTCAGGATGGAAAGATAACGGGTCGGGCTATCGCAGGAACAATTTTTAGAGGCCGAAGTTGAAAGAGTGACACGTGGCACACCGTACAAGTTCGCTCTCCTGTATTATCCCATAAGGGTCACGTTGTGACACTTGGCATAACTCTCTCTCATAGAATCCAATTGAGGTCGTACCTGTCAGAATGGAAGATAACAGGTCGGGATAACTCAGGAAGCTTTTTCAGACCTTATGGAGTGAAAAGTTTGGAGTTACACCAGAAACAATCAGGTACATATTTCTGTCAAAACAGAATTATTTTTGAGTACCTTCATTCATGGCTTCCGGAATTTAGGGCTTCGGAGAAAGTTGGAATTTTTGTAATCAAAGACCACGGCTGGATGCTACTCATCAAAATCGAAATTTAGAGACCAAGATCATAATTTTTGGTTGGGCAGAAGGCCGGGCTTGATCAGACCCTAGTTCGGGACTTTGATCAGAAAAGTAGAAAATTAGGGCTTCTGCAAAAATGGGAATTTTTGAAATCTATGACCATGGTTGAAAGCTCCTCATAAAAATAGAATCTTAGAGCTTTGGATCAAACCTTTTGATGGGGCAGAAGAGTGGGCTTCATCAAACCCCAATTCGGGGTCACATCTAGTGAATCCGGAAGTTTCAAAGGAAAAATTGAGGAGTGAAATTTTGCAGTTTTCAAATTCTAAGCATACCAGTGTGATCATATCATCAAGGCACATATTTCTATCCTTTCAGAAGTTTGAAATTCAAAGTTTGATTTTTGTGGTTTCTCTGACAAACCCTAATCCAGCTCCAGATCGAGTTCTTGCAAATCAAGTGGATTGGGTTAATCCTAGAAGAAGATGAATTGGTCACCTACATAAGTGAAGAAGTTCTTGTTTCAGAGGGACATGAGGCTAAGGCCTTACATAAGAAGATTACAAGCGATCTCGACAGGTATGACTCATCGAGGTATGTTTTGAGATTTGTTCATGATTAAGTTTATGGTATGTTTGTCTTCATGTTATTACGGTTAGTACAATCTTGATTTTAGACTTGTCATATCACCTTAATAAAATTATGAATGCACGATAGAAAATATTCATTGATTAGGGTGTTGACACTTATGATTGTACTAATGCATTATGGTGTTGTATGAGGTTTATGTTGTCTACTAACATGAAAGGTACACCAAGAAATACAAATCATGTTTTGGTTCAAGAACATATGATCATGATGACATGAGGACAAAGATTCATCCATTGTCATGGATCTCATAGAAGATCCATTTACGAGGTATGTATAACTTGGTTTTATAATGGTTAACCTATGAGATATACAGGTTACTAGCACAAGTCATTGAAGAAGAACAAGAAGACATCATGTGAGTATGTTAGACACAACTAGCTAGCATGCTAATCCAGGTATGTTTTTTCTATATCAAGATAGAATCCTACCTTGTGTTAGGATCTTATACTGTTGTGTTGTTGATAATGATTATTCATGAAGTCATAGGTTTGAATAGTCATGGTTGCATGCATATTATGTTTCTTACCATAATTGATGATATGACTAACCAGAAGAATCATGAAGGTATAGTTTTGAATAATCACGGGTTTTATGCATATTATATCTCTTCTCTTGATTGATGATTTAACTAACCAAAAGAGTCCTATGATTAAATAAGAATATGTATGAATAAAAGAAGACTTCCTTGAAACCTTGAATACTAATGTTTATTATCTGTGTTTGAAATGATCCTGACTATACATGCTTGAGATTATTGTGTTTTGATAATATTAAGATTATACTAATGAATGTTTGATTACGTATGAGACCTAGAGGATAACACAATGATGATACTAACAAGCATGCATAGGGATCGAGAATGAATATAAGTTCAAGGACAAGTAATCCAGGAAGCAAAGATCAAGAGGGAGTACACTCCAGTGGTTTCTGCAAGGATGCAGATATTCAGAGGGAGTTGACCATCTCTCTACATTCCACAATAGAAAGGTGTAGAAGAAGCTACTTCAGATTAGGACTCCAGTAGCTCCTGCAAGGAAGCAAAGACTCGGAGGGAGTCCACCCAACGAACAAACAAAGATAAGTATTTGAATTGTCATTTCTTAAATAATATTGTTCAATAATGTATATACTGATGTTCCTAGAATTAGGTTGTGTATTGTGCATATTAGAATAATTGCATTGATGAATACTACTAATATGCATGGGTAAGTGGCCTATGGCACTGTACAACATTCCATTTCTACTTATCTAGAATGAAACCTCTTTGCTGACATGTTGGGAGTTGTGCACACTCTTAACAATGTTCTGGCAGAGATTGGAAGGCATCTAGAAAGTTACGAGATATGGATAAATGTTGTATTGAAGCATTGGCTAAGACAATTGCATGACTGTATGACATATTTCTTTATGTGTAAGAATTTGTTCTGAAAACTATGAGATGTTTTCTAATCATGCAATTTAACTTGTTGTGTATGAAAGATCGTATGCCATCACCTACAAAAGAAGAACTACAACATTTGTTCAACAACAAAATTATCTATTGAAGATATTGAAGTTCCCAGGATACGGGAAGAATGCCATGATCCGTCGATCATGAAGAACGATGTTTGGGATGCAGTCCCAAGAGCTGAAGGGAAGTCTGTTGTGACTTCCATATGGATCTATCAAGATCAAGCATGCTGCAGACGGTAGCATAGAGAAATATAAAAGTGATGAAATAGAAGATACACCAGATGGATTTCAAGATAGCTTTCTTGAATGGTGTAGTTGAAGAAGAAGTGTATGTGGAGCAACCACTTGGTTCTGAGACACATGACAGGGATTCATATATGTGCAAGATTTGGTAATGATGCACTATTTCCTAGGTATGGAGGTGTGGCAGAATGCAGGTGGGATCTTCCTTGGTCAAGGGAAGTACACAGTAGATATCCTGAAGAGATTCGGGATGACGGATTGCAAGGCCATGGCCACACCTATGGCATCAAATCTGAAGTTTCTATGTGATGCTTCATCTGAGCCGGTTGATGTCTTTATGTATCGTCAGATGATTGGGTCCTTGATGTACCTGAAGAACACAAGACCAGATATTTGCTTTGCTGTGAACACATTGAGCCAGTTCTTGACGGATCCGAGGAGTGTTCACCTAGTTGCTGTAAAGCATGTTCTGAGGTACCTGAAGGGTACAGTGGATTTTGGGCTCAAGTATGAAGCGAATCAAAAGTTTAACCTGCAGGGTTATGTTGATTCAGATTGGGCTGGCAGTGCTGCAGATAGGAAGAGCACATATGGGTGCTGCTTCAGTATGGGATCAGGTGTGATCTCATGGCTTAGCAGGAAGCAGTCCTGCGTGGCACTGAGTACAGCTGAGGCAGAGTATGTTGTAGCCTGTTCAACTAGTTGTGAGGCAGTATGGCTACGGAAGCTACTGTCTGAGTTATTTGATCTCCTGTTGGATGCTACTGGTATCTTCTGTGATAACCAGAGTTGTGTGAAGCTGTCTGAGAACCCAGTGTTTCATGACAGGTCGAAACACATAGAGATCAAATATCACTATATCAGGGATATGGTGCAGAGAGGAGCTGTGAAGCTCCTGTATGTTGCGACGGAGGAGCAGATTGCAGATGTGCTGACAGAGCCACTAGCCAGAGTGAAGTTTGAGTACTTCAGAGAGAGTCTTGGCATTCTTCAGATCGAGGACACTTCGAGGAAGAAGTGATGGACACATTTGCTGAAGCCATTCCAAGCATGTTGGAAGGAGGATCCTTCACATGGCTGTGGATGTAAGCGCTGGATGATGAACATCAGAATGATGTTCTGGTTTCTACTGGATATGATCAGTTGGATCATTTTTATGTATGTATGTATGCATCATGTTGGATGCTGGATATGATCAGTTGGATCATTTATATGTATATACGCATCATGTTGGATGCTGGATATGATCGATTGGATCATGTGTATGTATTTTGTATATGCATCATGTTGGATGCTTGGACCATGTATCTGTATATGTATCAGGTGGATACATTGTATGATCAGGTAGATCATGTATATTGATATGTATCAGATATGATCAGGTAGATCATGTATGTTGATGGATACATTGTGTGGATCATGTATCTATGTATCAGGTTGATACACTATGTATGATGATATGTATCAAGTAGATACGTGGTGTGCATCAGATGGATGCATTGTATGATCAGGATGATCGTGGATGACGAGCTTCTCCAGATGACATGCAGCAGGATGTTGCAGTAATGATGATCAGGGTGATCATGTGTACATCAGGATGATGTATGATGAGTATCAGATGATACTTTGTGGCCGTGGATCAGGTTGTGCAAGCATGTAATTTGTGCCCTGGGAGATTTACAGATGGTCTTTCGAGGTTTTTCCTATGGAATGTAATTCGGTGCCCTCGGACATCTGGCAAATGCTCTTTCGAGGTTTTGTTTGGGAGGACATATAATTTGTGCCCTGGGAGATCTACAGATAGTCTTTTGAGGTTTTTCCTATGGCATGTAATTCGTTGCCCTGGGATATCTGGCAGATGCTCTTTCGAGGTTTTGTCATATGGCATGTAATTTGCTCCTGGGAGATCTGGACAGGATGAAAAAGGCCTCAGATGCTTCAGCCAGGTTTTTCCATGACCACATGTAATTTTCTCTATAGAGATGGTATTATTCCTCTATACGGAAGTGTCGTCATTTATATTGTAAATGTCGTAACTTATACTTGATGGGTTATTAGACCACCTTGTTGGGGTCGGCCCTGTATAAGTCATGTGGTTCAAAGGGTTATTAGACCACCCTATAGGGGGTCGGCCATGTGGGTCGAAGGGTTATAATACCACCCTATTGGGGGTCGGCCCAGTCAGCATTATCTTATGTGGTTAAGTTCGAGCCTACATGATTTATGTAAAATGCAAGTCAAGTCAAGTATAAATAGAGTGCGTGAGGCACTCTATTTGATCACTCACTTCTCACTAATGCACTCAAGGAGGAGTGGCGCACTTATGGAGGAGGAGGATCTGCTGCTAGGATATGTCTATCTATTATGGTTGGGTTGTATCATTGCTCTATCTATCTCTGAGGAAGTTATTGAGGTTTTGCACCTTTATGGTTTTCCCCAAGTAAATCTTTGTGTCTCTTGTGTGCTTGCATTATTGTCTCCATGATTGATATGATGTAGATATGTTGTACATGTTGTTCTCTCAGTTAAGATCCTAGATCATATTGAAGTAAATTCTGAAAATTTAACAATGCTAAGATGGAATACTTTCTACTAACACAAGATTTTCAGAGATGCAAGTCTGATTCGAATGTCTACATGAGACATGATGGTAACTCTCTTCTCCTTATTGTCCTCTATGTTGATAATTTACTGATTATAGGGAGTCTCTCTTTATGTCTTAGATCTATCAAAACAACCTTGCACAACTCCTTCTCTATGTAATATTTGGGACTACTAAAGTAATTTCCTGGTCTTGAAGTCTCTCAGAGTGATTCAGCAATCAAAATTGAACAGTCCAAGTATGCATCATATCTACTTGACAGGTTTCACATCATAGAATGCAAACCAGCATCATTTCATTTTCTTTTAGGTATCGGTCTTGAGGATGGTTCTTCTTCACCTTTGGTGGATAGTACTTTGTATCATAAACTAATCAGGATTCTTTTGTTTCTTGCACATACTCGCCCTAATCTATCCTATGTAGTGAGTGTTGTCTCCATATACATGCAATAGCGTCATGATCTTCACTAGAAGGAAGCCAAAAGGATCTTGCACTATGTGCAAGGGACGAAGACCTATGGTATTCACTATGAAGCTGGGTCTCCATTGAACCTAGGTGAGTATACAGATTCAAATTGGGCTGGAGACATCTCATATCAAAAGTCTACATCAGGTTTTGTCTTCATGATTGGATTTGGTCATATATGTTGGTCGAGCAAAAAGCAGACTACTCTAGCCCTTTCATCAACTGAGGCCAAGTACAGAGGTGCAGTGATTGCAACCACACAGTGCATCTGGTTGCAGGGCATCTTGTTAGAGTTTGGGATTTGCTACAGTACTCCACAAGTCATCTACTATGACAATCAGAGTGCTATCAAGATTTCTACAAATCTGGTTCAAAGACAAAAAAAACAAACACATTGAGATACACATGCATTACATCTGAGGATTAGTGCATGATCGTACCATCACACTGCTCGATTGTCCTATAGAAGAGAAGATTGAAGATATTTTCACCAAGACTTTTTTAGTGAAGAATTTCATTCATCTTCGATCCCTTCTTGGGGTGAGTGCTACCTTGGTTGATTAGTTTTTTACAGTCTATCTTGAGGGGGGGTTTTCCCACTGGGGTTTCCCTCTTTCCTCACTTTTTATAGATTGATAGTACGGGGTGACTTTTTATCTCATTAACCAGGGCCCTAATTTCCATTTATTTACTTGTATTTTTCCTCATAGTCCAACTTAAGGGGGGTTGTTAGAATATTCTCACCATCTTATTTTGGTCTTGCATGCTTTGCATTCTTTTACATACATGCATGCATTCCATGCAGCACTCCATGCATCCGTGCATCAGCAGTTGAGTCTCCTAGCACCTAGTCCCTATTTTGGGCCCCCTAAAGATTTTTTTTTGCCATCATTAACCCTCCTATCCAATCATTGTGCCTTGTTTCCATCAGTGGAGTTCCAATGTGCCCTCATGCACAGATTTAGGAGTTCTGACAGTCAGTTCCATGATTTAGGGTGCCTTGTCCCCTTGATTGCTCAGTTAATTGATTGTAGCTCCTAGTTTGACTGCTACTGAGTGTAGGAGAGCCCTCCTTAACCACTGATAGCTAGTTATGTGCCCCCTTGGAGTCTCCTCCCTTGTTTTGGTGCCCAAATGATTCAATTATGTTCAGTCCTACTCCAGTTGACTGATTATTCATCATCGGTGGCCACTAAACCTTATCGAGATATGGTTCCAATGCAAACTAAGCCTAGACGTGAGGTGAATTCGAATCCTCCCAGGTGTATCGAATTCATTCTATTGTAACATTCTTTGATAGCCAGCTTACAGCTGATTAATATATCAACAACAGTTTTTCATGTGTGTTTATGTTTTATGAGTAAAATTGATCCATGTTCTTGTCTAATTCTTCTCAGTAATTACATTGTGAAATTGTTAGGTTTGTTCAAGCTCAATGATCTACCCCTGTGGAATTTCATAAAAGAATGTAACCCTCTTTACTCCAATGGAACAAAAATTGAAGAAGAAATAAAAAAGAGAATGAATCTGAGGATGAAGCCAAGTACAGACAACTTGTGGAGGGTTTTATCTATCTTACCACCACCATACCATATATTCCATTCATTGTTGAGATCCTTTCTAGGTTCATGAAAAAACATTGTGAAGGACATTGGTCTATTCCAAAAAGAGTTCTAAAATACCTTAAGGGGGCCCAAGACTTTGCACTCAAACATTCTAAAGTGGATGAGTTCATTTTTATTTTTTTGACTAAGAGTAGAAACTTTCTATTAAAATTCAAAATACATTGTACATAAAGTTACAAAAACTGGTCTTTGAGGACCTCTTGCTGGCCTATTCTTCCACTTTCCCATACTGCTTCAAAAGGATGCAAAATAGAACTCCTACTGCCCCTGATTCCCAACTATGTTACATAGGAATTCAAGAGATAATTTCCCCAAGATTTACAAAAATGATTCTCGACCTTTCATTTCCCACAGAAACTAGGCTTGGTCCGCCCCTCTAACAAAAAATTCCTTTCCCAAGCACTCAGCCAGACCAAACTACAACCCATAAATGGTTATGTGATAATTACAGAACATATTCAAACTTTGCCTATAGCCAACGCACAGTAATCCCTACCCCCAATGCACAGCAATCCCTGCCTCCAACCCACAGTCATCACAAAAGCCGATCAAAACAGGATTTAACATCAAAACTTCTTATCATTCTCCCATTGCCTTGGACGTCCCTTCCTCCAGCGGGTTCTCTTCTTTTGGTGGGGAATCCTGCTCTAGGGTTGCAGGAGATGCTTGAGTTGCATCTGCTGCAAGAGGAGAGCCCGTTTTCTCTTTTCCCCCACCAAATGGTTCTATCACCAAGTTCAGGACACCTTCCAAGTCCACGATCCCGCTCAAATTGTCTTTGTGGTTTGACACGACCTAAATAACCAGGTATCCAAAGCTTTCTCACTCCATAAACGTCCTTGCAATAATTTTTCTCAAGACCCAATACGGGATCAAATGAGCATCCATCCCATGTTCTTCCATCTTGCTCTGAATAACTTCTTCTTCCATTGTCGAGATTAATTCATCAATGCGGGGAGGAACCCCTTGCATGAATTCTGCCTCAAATTCTACCTCCTCAATCTTCTGCTCTATCTCATGGAAACCTCTCCCCCCCTGCGACTGTGCATTCGTTGTCAGGGGGGTATTCTCAAATTCTCGAGCTTTAAGGCATCCAATTTACACCTTACCCACAAAGACTCTTCATGCTTTTCCACCATTCTCTGCAATGTCACCTCCATTTTATACATGACGAGCATCTTGTTGGCATTAAGTTCATTTAATGCCATCATCATTTGTTCAAAGTTCGCATTCAAGCCAGAAATATTGTTCCCCTGCGCAACTCATCTTATCATCAGTTCCTCCCTGTTGTTTTCCATATTGTATCTGTACCTCCCCTTCGTCACCTTGGCTTTCCTCAACCACCCAGTATTTACATCGAGGTTATCAATCCTCCCTCTGTCCCTTCGCATAAATATTACCAACCTCTACCACCTTACTTTTTTGTTACATGTCCTCCTTGCATGCATGTACATTAAAATCCACCGTCCTGACGCCAGCTACCTCACTAGCTTATGACACCTCCTCGTGTCACTTCCTGCCACGTCTCCCCCCACCCATGGCCTCGTGTCCACATTGACACCCGCATCCAAGAAGTGGATGAGTTCAAATTTATTGGATATTCTGGTTCAAATTTTGATGGTGTCAACAAAGATGGAATGTTTACTTCATGCTACCTCATGAGTCTTGGATCAACAACTATATCATGAAAACCATGTACTCTAACATATTCCACAAAAGAATAAAAATATGTGGTTATTGTAGAAGCAACAAAGGAGATTGTATAGCCAAGGAGAAAACTTGAAGATTTGTCGAGGAAATAGGTGAATTGTACTTCCCTACTAGTTGATAATACTTTTTCAATCAAATTGGCTAAGAATCCTATATTCCATGATCAAACTAAACACAACAAGACGAAGTACCATTTGATCCAATCTTATATAGAGCCCAAAACTATTCATTTGAGACATTGTTCCACAAGTGATTAAATTGCAGTCATCTTCCCCAAAGTGTTTGGAAGATAAAAGGTTGAAAAGTTTAAGAAGATATTTGGACTCAAGAACACCCATTTGGATTAAGCGGCAATTGGAAACTAACTTGTAGGTATTATGGTTCCATTGTAGATATTGTAGATATTTTTAGTTTCCAATTATGAATTTGAAGAGTCACGTACCTTTAGCATATGAAGGCCAAAGATTAGCTCTTAAATCTCTAAATGAGACATTTGTGCTCAATGGAATATTTAATTCATCCTTGGAGTTTTTCCTAGGCATGATAAAATAAAATCTCTATTTAGTTTATTTCATATACACTTTGTATTAAGTAAGTTTCGTGTTATATGAATGTACACAAATTGTGTTGTTATGAGTAGAATAATTCTAAGTAATTCATATTTATCTTTTCTTTGAAAATTATCTTGATTTATGGGGAGTATTATGGCTATTTTGACTTATGGAAAATGAGTTTTTAATTATTTGATAAGTAATAACATGTATTCTATCTAATGAAACAATCAAATATATGCTTGAATCTAAAATTTTGTTAAGTTAACATTGTATGTACAATATTTGCAATAGTTATTTTAAAACTAAATTGGATATCATTTGAGTTATACAATAATTGACTTCTAAAAGTAATGATATCATATGAAATCCTTATTAATTATGAGACATCTTGTAAAATTGAAATTATGTTTGCATCATTATATCACCTTTTTGTATAGAGGCTTATGAATGATTTTAATTGACATAAAATACCTTATAATATATTTTTGACATTACAATTATTAGCTTAAATTGTATGGTGATCATAATCACCGATATGTGCTTGAAAATCCTAAATTTAAATTTGTTTTGAATATTATACAAAATATCTTATATAATACATTTTTTTCCAAATGGAAGCTCGTAAATCAAAACCACTATCATAACTAAGTTCTAACTTTTGACACATAAAATCAAATCCCTATTTAGTTTATTGCTTGTATATTTTATATGAAGGATGTTTCATGGAATATACACCATGTTTTTACCAGTGCAATAATTTTAGGTGATTCATATTTATTATTTACTTTAGCAATGATAATAATTATGCTTATTGTGCATATTATATGCTTATTATATTTATTTTATATGCTTATTATGATTAATAGACTTATCATGCTTATTTACTTTAGGTGAGTATTATGCTTAAACTCGTAGGAAATGAATTTTTAATTTTTTTGTTTTCTACAGGTAATAGCTTGTATTCTATATTAAATAACAATTAAATATATGTTTGGATTTAAGTTTGTTAAATTGGCATAGCATATACAAACATTTGCAATAGTTAGCTTTAAACCAAATTGCATAGCAGTTGAGTTACATAACTATTGACTTCTAAAAGTAGTAAATATCATATGAAATCCTAACTAGCTATAATGAATCTTATAAAATAAAAGTTACATTTGCATCCTTATATCATGTTTTTATATGGAAAATTGTGAATGATTTTTATTGACATAAAATATTTTATAATATAACTTTGACATTAAATGTTTATCATAAAAATGACATAAATGATTTTAACTAGAGTTAACCATTACATTGCATATTTAATTAGATCACAGACACAATACCTTTTATAAATTTTAAACAACAACAAGACATGAAAAGACAAAAATATACATGATCAATCTCAACATCAACATCAACTTTAAAGTTACATTAACTTAAATTCATAACTAAGAGCATTATCATTTTATTGAAGTAAGACATATAAAAAGTTAAGTTCAAAGGCAAGTTAATTCATCTTTATAAACGTAGACAAAAGTCAAGTTCATTGTTGATATCAAATACATATTTTTAATATGTTGCAATTAAAAGATATCATAATTATAACTAATATATTGTTAAACAATTAAATTGGTTAAACATTATATCATGACATTATTACACTAAAATGCCATTAAATGATTTTAACTAATATTATATCGTATCTACAATTTAAATCACCAACACAATACATTTTATACAACAAACAACACCATCATGAAATGAAAAGACATCAATATACATGAATGATATCAAAATGATACACATCAACATCAATATTAACATGATATGGAAAATGCTAGTACCTCCACCATATAACAGTGTAGAATGAAGAAACTCATAAATCTAGCCACCATAATCTATAAGACCCAATGGGACCATCTCATCAATATCTATAATGAATGGATTAGTGGATGTCACCAATTGATCAACTTGGCCATAAGGTGAGGGTCATCGATCGGCTTGGTGAGTAGGGTGTGTTTGATTTACCTGTGAAGGAGAAGAGTGAGGCCGAACAACCAATGGCAAAGAAGAGGGTGGTTGATTGACCTATGCATTAGAGGGGGGGTTGATACACTTCTAGATCAAGAGAGTGTTTGATCCAACAAGCGATTAAGAAATGATGGTCACTCGAAATGTGGAGGTGAGGGTGGTTAGTCAACTCGATTAGTAAGAGAGTGATTGCTTAACATGTGGAGGAGAGGGTGAAGGAGGAGAAACAAATGGAGGAGGTGAACAACCCCTCTATACGAGAATCTTAGCCACATTGTCAATATGACACAACAATAACAACATATCGCAAAGGTAACCCATATAGTTCCAAGTTAAAGGTCCCATAAGACCCAATTAACTCATACAGGACACACTATCTTTCGAGTCTACCATGAAAATATTTGACGACCTCCTGCTCACATAATCTATGATCTAGCCTACATCATAAGTTGAGCCTCAATAACTAAGGGAGCTTCTCAACCTTGACCATCTCCTCAACATGTTGTTCATGAAAATTCCCAATATATGTGCTTAGCTAAGTGGTCTCACCCAATGCAGGATAGACGAGCACTTGCCCGACCTAAGAAGGGAAAGGCACCGACTCTTAGCGAAGAGAGGTATTATCCATCCAGCAAGCAAGCGATCCCATGCAACCCATCCATCCATCCATAATATATGTGATGAAGTAATAAACAATAATTAGACAATTTTAAAGAAAATGATACAATAAATCATATGCATTAAATAAATAAAAATGAAACTAGATAATTACTCAAAACATAATGCTAATATTACCTCTATCATATGGTGGCTCATCTTGGGTAAAAAAAATGTTTGGACATCCTTATCAATCTATCTATGTATGAGTACTACATAATATGAGTTTAGGCGCGAAGCGATGGAGATGTTAGGGTTTGAATGGTTGGGGCGTCAGTGGCTGGATATGGACTCCACAGAATTCTAGTTTTTAGCTCGGCATTTCCTGCTCAGATAGACGGGGGTGGTTTCCACACGGGTGCCGGTTAACATGCTGCTCGTTTTTCATGCATTACCTGGGGTTTTCGATTTTAGATAAGGCTGTGAGCCCAGGACTTGGTCCTGTTTCTCTACCGGCTCGGTCTGTTGTGGAACGCATGCTCCTCGGATTCTTTTATAACTGAAGTGGAAAGCGACAGGATCTCCTTGGTGAGGGTGGCATTTTCTCACTAACTAACAGGTTTGGTTCCGACCCGTTTTTAACTATGGTTTCTATCTTCGGTTTCATCATCTCCTGTCCGTCTTCTTGCTGTGGTGCCGGCTTCCGGTATATACGCTTGTTGGCTGTGTTGTTTCTTCTCGTTTTTTGCTAAACGGTTAACAATACTGGGTTTGTCATTTACCGACCAGTTACTTACTGCCGGAATCTGCTATGGTGGTTTGACACGGTCTTGTGCTACCTGGGGTTTGGATTTCCATGAATTTGTGCTACCCGGAGTTTGGGATTCCACGGCTCCACGGTTTTTGTGTTTTGATTGTGTTGCTATCTCTTGACAGATGGGGGATAATGTGGCGGCCTCACAACCCTTGGCGGATAACCCCATGACCGTCTCGGATTTTAGAATTGAGGAGGTCGGGTTATTTAAACCCGACTCATACTTCAAGGATATGCTTCATGGAAAATGTCCACTTGCCTCGGGCAGCCGGCAAAAAGCTCCACGTGCCAAACAGGCGTCCAAAAAAGGCCACTTGCCATTGTTGGGGGTTCCAAGGTCCACATCGGACTCTAATCCCTCGATCGACAACGTTCGGGCCTTACCGTGTCATGCGCAGGGGAAGAAGCCTCAGTATGTTTCCCGAGCTGCTCACCGCTTGAGAGAGAAGTTTAGCTGTCGTCCTGGGGAGGTCTAGCTTACAATGAGCAGGGACCTCGGCTTAGAAGAGCTCGTGGATTTCAATTTGACTGTTTTGGTGGGTAAATTATCCTATTATGCGATGAATCGTAAGGATATTGTGGGTTGGGTGACGGAAAAATGGAAACCCATTGTGGGATACACAGGTATTTGCTATGGCCCATGGCTGGTATGGGTTCAAATTTGAGCGAGAAGCTCACTGCACTACCATTTTAAATCAGCTTTGGCTTTACGGTGTGGGCAGCCTCATGTCACAGAAATGGCATACGGATTTCGACCCTGATTCGGCTACTGTGCGCTTGCGCCATTTGTGGGTTCTCATCCCTGGCCTTCCACTTGCTCTCTGGAATTGAGGGGTTTTGAAGCCATTGGAAACAATCTAGGACGGTTTCTTCATGTGGAGGAGGAGCACTTGGTTGGTTTCAACCGTCATATGGGGAGGCTTTTGGTCGAAGTGGACATCTCGTTAGGGCTTATTGATGTCCTCCACATCAATTGGCGTGGCCGCAAGTTGGACTTGATCATTGATTATTGGGTCATCCCTTTCCGATGCTCTAACTGCAAATAGGTGGGTCATCTTTGGAGGCAGTGCAATGAGCAGTTTTCTTCTGGGCGCCTGGTGGGGACGGATCCCTTTTGGTCTTCGGATGATGGCAGTGACAAAGAACTGGATTCAAATGGCGGTCTTAATGGCTTTTCCAACAAGGTATCGATTCCGAATACTCCGACCGCGGGCTTATTGGGTAAGTTGGAATAAAATGACCCTTCCCTTTATCATTCTTTGAATGATTTGGATATCAAATTCATAAATGCTTTGGAGTTAAATAATGGTAACAATGGGAATTACTTGAGTCGGGTTTATCCAATGCTGTCTATTACCTCTGAGTCTGAAAAAGATCCCCATGTCTCGTCCGATGATGTGTCTCCCACATCTGATGATCCACTACCTATGGTGAACTCCTCCCCTATGGCCTCTTCTGTCATTCCTATTTCTCCTGATGCGTCGACCACCATACTGTAACAAGGAAGCTTTCTGGAATCTGGCATGTTCAGGGCACTTATTGGAATTGGAAAATTTAATACTTGCGGGTGATTTGAATTTTTCTTGGGGGGTTGAGGAAATCTAGGGTCGTGCGGCTAGAAGGGACCCTCTTGGGACTTTTTTTAGGAATCTTTTTTCTACATACTCTATGATTGATGTGGAGCCACGGCCATTGGCTCCTACATGGTCTAATGGTAGAAAAGATGATAATTTGATATCCAAACGTATTGACCATTACTTGATATCTGAGTTTCTTATAAACTCCTTCCAATCTTATAGAACATGGATTCAGCAGACTCATCTCAGTGATCATCTTCCCATTATTTTGCAATTTGAAACCGATGTAACTCATCATGTGTATCCCTTTAAATTCAATTAGGTTTGGTTAAATGATTTGGATTTTGATGTGGGTGTGCATTCCCACTGGGTGAACACTGATGTTTCAGGGGAGAGGTCGGCTATGGACAAGCTGGTTGTGAAATTAAATTCTTTAAAAGATTTTACTATAAAGTGGGAAAGATCCAAAAAAGTTGAGCTGGCTGCAGAACTCATCGAGCTGGAAAAGGAAATTGGCGATTTAATGGACCAATATTTGAGGTTGGGGATATCTCACATTGGTCGTGCCAGACTTACAATCTTGGAGGAAAGGAAACTCAAAATTCTCCTCATTCATGAAGAATCCTGGCGCTTAAAGAGTCGGGCAATTTGGCTCAAAGCTGGTGATTTAAACACAAAGTTCTTTCATCGCTATGCAAATTCCCGCAGAATAGAAAATAACATTTGGGATCTTAATGATCATGCTGGACGGCGGATTCGTGGTGATAAGGATCTAATGTCTGAGGCATCTCTGCATTTTCAAGATTACTTTACTGACACAAAAAATACATCCTTGCCTAAACAATTCAAGATAATCAAGGAATATCCTCGGATGTTCAATGACATGGACGGGGACAATATTTGTGAGGCTATTTCTATTCTAGAAGTACAAAATACACTATAGGGGTTTGCTAAGGATAAATCTCCTGGCTCGGATGGGTGGACAGTGGAACTGTTCTCTCACTTTTTTGATATCATGGGAAATGACCTCCAGGATGCTGTGGATGAATCTAGGACTATGGGACTGGTATCTGAGGTGCTAAATACTACCTATTTGGCACTAATCCCTAAATCATCACATCTTGAGAAATTTAATGATTTCCGTCCTATTGCCTTGTGCAATTTAGTTTACAAGATCATATCCAAGATTATTGCTAAGCGCATCAAGCCGATCCTATCAAAGTTCATTTCTATGGACCAATATGGTTTTTTGGATGGTAGGCAAATTCATGATGCAGTTGGTGTGGCTCAGGAGGTTTTTCATGGCATTAATCAAAAGAAACTTAATGCACTCATCCTCCAACTTTACTTGGTGAAAGCTTATGACCGGGTAAATTGGACTCTTCTCAGATTGATCCTTATACAAATTGGCCTGCCTTGGAAGGTGATGAAGTGGATTATGGCCTGTGTCACCTATATTAACTTTGTTGTTCTTATCAATGGTCAACCGACTGATTTTTTCAAGGCATCTAGGGGCCTTCGTCAGGGCTGCCCACTCTCGCCCTTTTGTTCCTACTAGTCATTGAAGGTCTGAGTTTATCCATTCACAAAGCTAAATGCGAGGGCACTATTGTGGGCATCAAGGTTTCAGCTAGTGTTTCTGTTACTCACACTCTCTTTGTGGATGATGTAATGCTTTTTGGTCTGGGTATACTGGCAAAATAGTTACAGTATAAGAAAATTCTCGATTTCTTCTGCTCGGTAACTGGTATGCTCATTAGTATGGTAAAATCTTTTTTCTTAAAACACTCATTGGAGGAGAATATGGAACGATCGATCAGGATGATATTTCCTTTGGAATTCAAGGAGTTATCAAATGGCTCGAAGTACCTTGGTTATTTTGTCAAACCATCAAACTACAGGATAAATGACTGGCATTGGCTTGTCAAGCGATTTGTTTCGTGTATTGGACATTGGAGTCTGAGGTATCTATCATTGGGTGGCAGACTTACGTTGGCTAAAGCTGTTTTACAGAACCTGGGAATATACTGTTGAGATATTGTAACTTCAAAGAATATTATAATTGTACTTTATTATTCCGGAGATGTTTCATTCCTCCGTAAAGATCTTATTGTATATCCGGAGATGTTTATTCCTCCGTCAGTATGTGGTAACTCGGGTTATTAGACTTCCCTAGTGGAGGTCGGCCCTTTATGTGTTATGTGGGTCAAAGGGTTATTAGACCACCCTAGAGGGGTCGGCCCAGTTAGTTGTAGTGGGGTATTTAACCCATTGGTTAAATACGAGCCTACGTGTACTTGTGTAAAATACATATCAGTGAAGTGTATAAATAGAGGAGGTGTGTTCCTCATTTGACACACTCACTCATTCAAGGGAGGCGCACTTTTGGAGGAGAGGTCTGCTACGGTGGAGAAGGAGATCATGTCTTTGGTTTGCATCTTTGTATATTGCTGGTCATCTATATTGAGGAAGCTTTACTGGGTTTTTCTACCCCATGAGGGTTTCCCAGGATAAATCTGTGTCTCTTGTGTTTATGCTATGCTTGTCGTTTCTTCAGTGATCCTGTATATGCTATTATTGTGAAATGGAATGTAATGCTGCTATTTTCTGTCTTAGCATATTGAATTTTAACATGGTATCAGAGCTAACCTGAAGGAAGACAAGGTATGGCACTAAAGACACTTTCTTTACTTACGACAATTTGAAGGTTAGGGTTTTACATAGCAAAAGCCAGTCATCGTAGCACTTTCGCTATAAATCCGTTTTGGCGAAGTTTTCGGATCTGAAATTGTTACAGGACGAAGCTAAAATCTCCAGGTACCTTGTGTCCAAAGGACAACCTCTAATTCGTTGTACTTTGTGATTTATGATCTGAACAATAGAGGGTTTCTGCCTCTTCCAGATCTGAGTCAAAATCAGGTGACCTTGGAAAAAAGGTCATAACTTGGGCTAGGAAGCTGCAAATGAAATTTCGTGAAAAGTGACAAGTAGTACACAGACTGTACTATCTCAGAAAACTTTTTCAGAGGCCGAAGTTGAACCAGTGACACGTGGCACACCGTACAAGTTCGCTCTCCTGTTTTATCCCAAAACAGGTGACATTGCGACATTTGGCATAACTCTCTCTCAGAGAGTCTAATTGAGGTCAGACCTGTCAGGATGGAAAGGTAACAGGCCGAGCTATCTCAGAAAACTTTTTCAGAGGCCGAAGTTGAAACAGTGACACGTGGCACGCCGTACAAGTTCACTCTCCTATTTTATCCCAAAACAGGTCACGTTGCGACATTTGGCATAACTCTCTCTCAGAGAATCCAATTGAGGTCAGACCTGTCAAGATGGAAAGATAACAGGTCAGGCTATCTCAGGAAACCTTTTCAGACCCTGTGGATCAAAAATTTCAGAGTTACACCAGAAACAATCAGGTACATATTTCTGTCAAAACATAATTATTTTTGGTACCTTCATTCATGGCTTCCGGAATTTAGGGCTTTAGAGAAAGTTGGAATTTTTGTAATCTGAGACCACGGCTGGATGATACTCATCAAAATAGAAATTTAGAGACCAAGATCAGAATTTTTGGTTGGGTAGAAGGCCGGGTTTGATTAGACCCTAGTTCGGGACTTTGATCAGAAAAGTGGAAAATTAGGGCTTCTGTAAAAATGGGAATTTTTGAAATCTGTGACCATGGCTGGAAGCTCCTCAGAAAAATAGAAGATTAGAGCTTTGGATCAAACATTTTGATTGGGCAGAAGAGTGGGATTTATCAAACCCCAGTTCAGGGTCACATCCAGTGAATCCGAAAGTTTCAAAGGCAAAATTGAGGAGTGAAACTTTGCAGTTTTCAAATTCTAAATATATCAGTTTGATCAGCTCATCAAGGCGCATATTTCTATCCTTTCGGAAGTTTGAAATTCAAAGTTTGAATTTTTGGGGTTTCTCTGACAAACCCATATCCAACTCCAGCTCCAGTTCTTGCAAATCAAGTGGATAGGGTTAATCCTAGAAGAAGATGGATTGGTCACCTGCATAAGTGAAGGAGTTCCTATTTTAGAGGGAGATGAGGCTAAAGCTTTACATAAGGAGATTACAAGCGATCTCGACAGGTATGACTCATCGAGGTATGTTTTGATATTTGTTCATGATTAAGTTTATGGTATGTTTGTACAATCTTGATTTTTAGATTTGTTGTATCACCTTAACAAAATTATGAATGCATGATAGAAGATATTCATTGGTTAGGGTGTTGACACTTATGATTGTACTAATGCATTATGATGTTGTGTGAGGTTGATGTTGTCCGCTAATAAGATACAGGTACATCACAAAAGACAAATCAGGTTCCATGACCATGAAAACATGAAGACAAAGACTCATTCACAATCTTTGTTCTACTTACGAGGTATGTATGACTTTGTTATATTATGCTTAACCTATGAGACATGCAGGTTCTAGCTCAGGATCTCTAAATCATTGAAGAGATTGTTTAGGTGTGTTGTACATAAACAAGTAGGTATACTAATCCAGGTATGTTTCCCATGAATCTTACCTTGTGTTAGGATCCCCTATATAAGTATACTTGGAATGATTGGTTATGCTTATTCATAAAGTTAGTAATCAAGGGATTATGCATATTATATCTTTTATCTTGATTGATGATATGCATGAGTAAAAGAAGACTTCCCTGAAATCTTGAATACTAATGTTTATTAACTATAATCATGACTATACATTCTCAATATTATTTAGAACTATAATGTTTTGATAACATTTAGAACATACTAATGGGTGTATGTTTGTGTATGAGATCATGAGGATGACACTTGAACATGCACAGTGGTACATAATGAATAGAAGTTCAAAAGACATACAGAAGATCAAGCGGGAGGCAACCACACAAACATAAAAGATAAGTATTTGAGTTGTTATTTGAAATAGTAAATGATATTGCCTATAATAGGTTGTATGCATATTTGTATTCCTATAATATATCATGCTAAGTGTAAATATTCATAAAACATTGAACAGTATACTACCAATATGCATATGATTGGTAAGTTGGACAAACATTCCATTGTTGCTTGTCTAAAATGAAACCTCTTTGCTGACATGCTGAGAGTTGTGCACACTCTCGATAGTATGTTCTGGTAGAGATGGAAGGCATCTAGATAGCCACTGTATGCATACAAGATATGGGAAAGTGTTGTACCAAAGTATTGGTCAAAATAGTTGCATAACTATGTAAATGATATCTGTATGCATAATAGGTTATCATGATTATGAATTATTACTAATCATGTACTTAACTTGTTTTGTAGGAAAGATCATGAAGAATGATGAACACCGAACAAGTGATGGATGTTCAACAAGAAGATTTACAAATCAAACAAAATATAGAAGGCTCATGGCTAGAAGATTCTCTTAGAAAGAGGAAAGAGAACCTTTACAAGATGTTTTGCTCCAAGGGACTAGATAAGACCATTCCCTTAATAATGTAATCAGGTTCTGCATGGGTTCCCAGGATCGGTAGTCAATTGATGAGCTTAATGATCATCATGGGTGATGTGGAATGCAAGAAGGAACTCACCAAAGAGTTCAAATGATTTTGAGGCTCATATTAGTAGACCCTTTTGACGAGAGATGGCACAGATAGATATGCAGAAGATCACTCAATGCTGAGTGTGAATAATGGACAATTGACAGCTTCATGACAAAGCTTGGGATTTACCAGAAGTAAAGTTGTCCCTAACCTTTACCTTAAGGTTGTGGATGATGAACCTAACATACCATTATTGCATGACGATGATCTCTTTCTAACAAGGAATGAGAAACAGGTCATGAAAATGGCTGCAGAAATGGAAATGAAAGATCTCGGATTAATGCACTACTTCTTAGGTCTAGAAGTATGGCAACATCCAAAAGGAATCTTTTAAATCAAAGTAAGTATGCTGTGAAGTTTCTAAAAAGATTTGATATGTTGGAGTATAAAGCCATGGTCACTCCCATGGACTCCAACTTGAAGTTATTAGTTAATGACTCATCGTATTTAGTGGACCTAACCCTTTAGAGACAAATTATTGAGTCATTGATGTGTCTAAACGAATACTAGGTTAGATATATGCCTTGCTGCATTACCCTAAGTCAGTATCTAGTAGAATCTAGAAAGGTTCACTTAATAACTACAAAGCGTGTAGTGAGGAACCTAAAAGGTAAAATAGATTTTGGTCCATTTTATCTTGAAGGTCATGAACTCCGTTTACATGGTTACTCAGATTCTGATTGGGCAGGAAGTGCCTCAGACAGAAAGAGTACATCAGGTGGATGTTATAGTCTTGAATCTGCCATGATCTCATGGTTCAGCAAGAAACAATCTAGTGTGGCTCTCAGTACTGCTGAAGCAGAACATATGGCTGTCTGCTCTGCCAGCTGTGAAGCAGTATGGCTTCAAGAAGATTTGGAGTGTTTGACCTAGAAATGGATCCCACTGTGATTATGTGACTGAAAATCTTGTGTTCCACGATAAGTCAAAACACCTAGAGATCCGGTACTTCTATATACAAGATATGGTGCAAAGAGGAGCTATCAAGCTTGTATATATAAGCACTAAGGATAAGATTGCTGATATCTTGACTAAACCTCTGTCTCGAGTAAATTTCGAACACTTCCGAGACAAGCTTGGTATAGGACCCTCTTCGAAAGGGGGAGTAGCACAGTATCCGATAACAAGTCTATCTCATCAATGATGAGGTTACCGATTTACTGCACTTAGAATTATTTAGATTTAGGACTCTTATATTCTTTCTTTTAATAATAGATATATACATGCTTTTGATATTAGTTTCTGATGATAGATGTATACATTCTTTTGATGTTAGTAGATGTATACATTCTTTTGATGTTAGTAGATGTATACATTCTTTTGATATTAGTTTCTGATGATAGATGTATGCATTCTTTTGATGTTAGTAGATGTATACATTCTTTTGATGTTAGTTTCTGATGATTAGATGTATACATGCTTTTGATGATACATGTTATACAAGTTTTGATGTTGATGATACATGTTGCGGTTATACATGTTTTGATGTTGATAATACATGTTTTGATAATGATGATACATGTTGTGGTTATACATGTTTTGATGTTGATGATACATGTTGTGGTTATACATGTTTTGATGTTGATGATACATGTTTTGGTTATACATGTTTTGATGATGATGATACATGTTGTGATGATGAGGATACATGTTCTTGATGAACATGTGAGGGGATTGGATCATCCCTGGACTTTCAGTCCTAAAGAGAGCCGTAGACGTGAGGTCTCCGAGAATGAAGTCCTTAGTGGACAGTTGAGGGGATTGGATCATCCCTGGACTTTCAGTCCTAAAGAGAGTCGTAGACGTGAGGTCTCCGAGAATGAAGTCCTTAGTGGACAGTTGAGGGGATTGGATCATCCCTGGACTTTCAGTCCTAAAGAGAGCCGTAGACGTGAGGTCTCCGAGAATGAAGTCCTTAGTGGACAGTTGAGGGGATTGGATCATCCCTGGACTTTCAGTCCTAAAGAGAGCCATATACGTGAGGTCTCCGAGAATGAAGTCCTTAGTGGACAGTTGAGGGGATTGGATCATCCCTGGACTTTCAGTCCTAAAGAGAGCCGTAGACGTGAGGTCTCCGAGAATGAAGTCCTTAGTGGACAGTTGAGGGGATTGGATCATCCCTGGACTTTCAGTCCTAAAGAGAGCCGTAGACGTGAGGTCTCCGAGAATGAAGTCCTTAGTGGACAGTTGAGGGGATTGGGATCATCCCTGGACTTTCAGTCCTAAAGAGAGCCGTAGACGTGAGGTCTTCGAGAATGAAGGGATTGGGATCATCCCTGGACTTTCAGTCCTAAAGAGAGCCGTAGACGTGAGGTCTTCGAGAATGAAGGGATTGGGATCATCCCTGGACTTTCAGTCCTAAAGAGAGCCGTAGACGTGAGGTCTTCGAGAATGAAGGGATTGGGATCATCCCTGGACTTTCAGTCCTAAAGAGAGCCGTAGACGTGAGGTCTTCGAGAATAAAGGGATTGGGATCATTCCTGAACTTCAGTCCGAAAGAAGAGCCGTAGACGTATGTCTTCGATAATAAAGGGATTGGGATCATTCCTGGACTTCAGTCCGAAAGAAGAGCCGTAGACGTATGTCTTCGATAATAAAGGGATTGGGATCATTCTTGGACTTCAGTCCGAAAGAAGAGCCGTAGACGTATGTCTTCGATAATAAAGGGATTGGATCATTCCTGGACTTCAGTCCGAAAGAAGAGCCGTAGACTTATGTCTTCGATAATAAAGGGATTGGGATCATTCCTAGACTTCAGTCCGAAAGAAGAGCCGTAGACGTATGTCTTCGATAATAAAGGGATTGGATCATTCCTGGACCTCAGTCCAAAAGAAGAGCCGTAGACGTATGTCTTCGATAATGAAGGGATTGGATCATTCCTGGACCTCAGTCCGAAAGAAGAGCCGTAGACGTATGTCTTCGATAATGATAGGACTGGATCGTCCCTGGACTTCGGTTCAAAAGGTACATGACTGGTTTACATCATTCTTTGACGATGACGATGATCGTGTGATGACGATGCCGATGATCGTGTGATGACGATGCTGATGATCGTGCGATGACGATGCTGATGATCGTGCGATGACGATGCTGATGATCGTGCGATGACGATGCTGATGATCGTGTGATGATGATGTTGATCGTGATGCTGATGACGATGTTGATAATCGTGTGATGATGATGCTGATGATCATGTGATGACGATGTTGATCATGATGCTGTTGATCGTGTGATGATGATGTTGATCATGATGCTGTTGATCGTGATGCTGATGATCGTATGATGACGATGCTGTTGATAGTGTGTTGACGATGCTGATGATTGAGTACTATCAACTCTGATGATGTTGATGTTCCAGTATTGAAGATGTTCCAGTAACTGGTTGAGTTACTGATGATGTTGAGAAAGCTTCCAATGATTTATAGATGTATCGTGTATAATGTTGATGACTCCTTGCTCGTGCAGGTGCTGTTATAATATCCTTCTTGTTAAGGGGGAGTGTTGAGATATTGTAACTTCAAAGAATATTATAATTGTACTTTATTATTCCGGAGATGTTTCATTCCTCCGTAAAGATCTTATTGTATATCCGGAGATGTTTATTCCTCCGTCAGTATGTGGTAACTCGGGTTATTAGACTTCCCTAGTGGAGGTCGACCCTTTATGTGTTATGTGGGTCAAAGGGTTATTAGACCACCCTAGAGGGGTCGGCCCAGTTAGTTGTAGTGGGGTATTTAACCCATTGGTTAAATACGAGCCTACGTGTACTTGTGTAAAATACATATCAGTGAAGTGTATAAATAGAGGAGGTGTGTTCCTCATTTGACACACTCACTCATTCAAGGGAGGCGCACTTTTGGAGGAGAGGTCTGCTACGGTGGAGAAGGAGATCATGTCTTTGGTTTGCATCTTTGTATATTGCTGGTCATCTATATTGAGGAAGCTTTACTGGGTTTTTCTACCCCATGAGGGTTTCCCAGGATAAATCTGTGTCTCTTGTGTTTATGCTATGCTTGTCGTTTCTTCAGTGATCCTGTATATGCTATTATTGTGAAATGGAATGTAATGCTGCTATTTTCTGTCTTAGCATATTGAATTTTAACATATACTGGTTCTCCCTTCGTAAAATTCCAATGTCCATTATGCGCATTATTCGTAGGAAATTCTTTAGATTTATATGGTCTGGTGTGGGGGAGAATGTGGTGAACCTGCAATAATTAATTAATGCAAATACACGAGATATCAAAAATAATAGAACTTAGAATCACTTTTATATTGATCACGGGCCACTTCGAGGGGGCAACCTCCTTTGAGCAAGCTCAATACAATTAACTTCACGGTGCCTTCATAGGTCTCAACACACACTTATATACTAAGTCTAGGCGCCAATACTATGAGTCAAAACCATGGGCCACTACAAACTATGGATCAACAATACTACGGGCGACTTACAAAGCATATGCGCCAACAACAATAACATAAACTATTGATCAACAAATACTACGGGACGACTTACAAAGCATATGCGTCCAACAACAATATACTAACAAAGTAAAGACATGGGTTCTTAACATCCCCTCCCCCTTAAAAAAAGCTTTGTCCTCAAAGCTTTAGATGTGGAAATTGTTGTTGAATCTGAAGGAGTGGTTCCCATGTAGCATCCTCTGGTTGCATGCCGTGCCACTGAATTAAGACCTCTGTGATAGAGCGAGAGCGAAGCTGACAAGTGCGCCGATTGAGGATGGCCTCCGGCTCCAAAAGGATGGATCCTTCATTATCCAGTTCAGGTAAAATCGTTTGTCCACTGATGTTGGTGCCAAGAACTTTCTTCAGACAAGAGACATGAAAGACTAGATGAATGCGAGAAGGAGGAAGTTCCAATTTATAAGCAACGGACCCAATCTTCTGAAGAATCTGATATGGCACATAGAACTTTGGAGCGAGCTTATGACGCCCTTTGAGTTTCAGGGAGGATTGCTTGTACGGCTGGAGACGAAGAAAAACCATATCGCCGACTTGAAAAGTGCGCTCAGAACGGTGCTGATCAGCTTGTTGCTTCATACGATTTCTTACCATATGAAGATTTTCCTGCAAAATGCGAAGAATCTGATCGCGGTTTCAAAGAACCGTGTCAACTTCTTGAACTGGTGAACTGGTGGGGGTGTATGGGAGAAGAACTGGAGGTGCCTGACCATAGACTGCTTCATATGGGTTCATTTTAGAGGCAGTGTGGTAAGAGGTATTGTACCACCATTCAGCGAGAGGGAGCCACTTTGCCTACTGATGTTGTTGTTCAGAGGTGAAGCAACGAAGATAAGTTTCCAAGAATTTATTGATCATTTCATTCTGACCATCTGTTTGTGGGTGATACCCTGAACTCATCTTCAGTTTGGTGCCAGTGTGGAGAAATAATTATGTCCAAAAATTACTGGTGAAAGTCGCATCACGATCCGAGACAATGGAAGAAGGGATGCCATGAAGACAAAAGATCTGGTCCAAGAAAATTTGAGCGACTGAGGAGGCTGTATAGGGATGGCTGAGAGCACAAAAATGACTATATTTGGAGAGGCGATCAACCACAACAAGAATCACTGTCTTCCCACCAAATTTAGGGAGCCCTTCAATGAAATCCATAGAAATATCTGTCCAAATCCGTGTAGGTATGGGCAAGGGTTCGAGCAATCCTGGAAGAAGTGTTTTTTCACCCTTATTGCACTGGCAGGTATCACATTCGGCCACCATCTGTTGAACTGTCCGTTTCATGCCCTGCCAAAAGAAGTTACGTCGTGCCCGTTTATACGTTTTGAGGAACCCAGAGTGCTCTGCCGATGGAGAAGCATGGAGTTCATAGAAGACAGCCTGTTGAAGATCTGTGCTCTGGGGAAGCACCAGACGACCCTTGTATCTCAGAGAAGCACCATCCCAAGAGTAATGTGGTACAGCAGAAGGGTTGTTGGTCAAGCGTTGGATGATTTGAGATAAGGAAGAGTCATTGACATAACCCTGTTGAACAGATTGCAACCAATTTGGAACAGGCATAGAAATAGCTGAAAGAGAACATTGGGCATCAAACGTGCGAGAAAGAGCATCTGCCACAATATTGTCTTTACCCTTCTTGTAAGTGATCTCATAGTCATAACCCATGAGTTTGCTAACCCATTTATGTTGTGCCGGGGAGGAGACACGATGTTCCAAGAAATATTTCAGACTCTGGTGATCAGTCTTGATGCAGAAATGATTCCCTAATAGGTATGGGCGCCACTTCTGTACTGCATGCAAAATAGCCATCATTTCCTTCTCATAGGTAGAGGCAGCTAAATTCTTACCTGAAAGGGCTTTGCTGGTGAACGCAATGGGGTGTTCATCTTGAAGGAGAACAACACCAAGTCCATTGCTGCAAGCATCACTCTCAATAGTGAAGGGCTTGAAAAAATCGGGCATAGCTAGAACAGGTGTAGTACACATAGCTTGTTTTAGTTTGTCAAATGCACACTCAGCAGCATGTGTCCATGTAAAAGCATCATTTTTCAATAGAGCAGTTAATGGAGCTGCAATCTCCCCATAATCCTTGACAAACTTGTGGTAGTAGCCAGTCAACCCCAAAAAACCACGAAATCTCTTGAGTGTCTGAGGATGCGGTCAATTGTTCATGGCATCGATTTTGGAAGGACACACGCGAACCCCTTGTACTGAGATAATGTGCCCGAGATACTCAACTTCCTTATGTCCAAAAACACATTTAGACTGCTTGGCAAAGAGATGATGGTCAGAGAAAAGTTGCATGACAAGATCCAGATCCTGGAAATGTTCATCCCATGTTTTACTGTAGATGAGGATATCATCAAAGAATACCAGAATGAATTTCCGCAAGTAGGGTCGAAATATTTTATTCATTAAGGCCTGGAATGTGGAAGGAGCATTAGTGAGGCCAAAGGGAATAACCAAAAACTCATAATGGCCATCATGTGTGCGAAAAGTTGTTTTAGGGATAGCATCCTCATGAACCCGAATTTGATGATATACCCAGAACGAAGATCCAACTTGGAGAAAAAGTGAGCCCCATGAAGCTCATCAAGAAGCTCATCAACAACAGGAATTGGAAACTTATCCTTAATGGTGAGGTGATTAAGTGCTCGAAATTCAATGCAGAGGCGCCATGACCCATCTTTTTTGCGGACAAGAATAACTGAAGAAGAAAAGGAACTAGTGCTTGGGCGAATAATACCTTGCTTCAATAAGTCCCGAACGAGCATTTCAATCTCCGTTTTTTGGTGAAATGGGTAGCGATAGGGCCTGATGTTGGGAGGAACGCTGCCAGGAAGGAGCTGAATACGATGGTCTTCTGCCCTGGAAGGTGGCAATCCCACTGGTTCAGCAAAGACACCTGTATATCGATCCAGAATTTGTTGTAGATCCAAAGGAGTAGTGGAGACCGCTGATGGTTGCATCTGAATGGAATGAAGCTGAGCGATGACACCATGTGAATTCTTCTTGAGGAGTTTTTCCATGCGATGTGAACTGATGATGCTGAGAGAACCTGGTTGTAATCTTGTCAATGTGTGTTTTTGTCCATTGAGGAAAAACTGCATCCAAAGTTCAGCAAAATCCCATAAGATAGGGCCAAGTGTGCGTAGCCATTGAGCGCCCAAAACCACATCACATCCTCCTAAGGTCAAGGCAAACATGTCAGAGCACAAGGTATAATCTCCCATAGAGATACGCACATTTCGACACTTCCCTTTGCAAGGTAAGGTGCCCCCATTGGCAACTATGACTTCAAAGTTGGAGCAAGAATGGATAAAACAATCAGCTTGTTTGACGATCCGAGGGTCAATGAAATTATGAGTGCTACCAGAATCAATGAGTATTATAAGAGGAAGCTTCTTGAAGTAACCCCTGACCCGCATTGTTTGGGGGGTGGTGATTCCAGCTAAAGCATGGAGAGATATCTCTGGCTGATCATCCTGAGACAGGGGGTCAATAGGCGGTTCCTGAATGTCGACCGGAGCATCCAGTGTTTATGGATCTTCGTCACCAATTTCAGAGACAGGCGGAGAATCCACATCCAATAGATAGAGCTTTTGCTGAACACATCTATGTCCCTGAGTGAATTTCTCATCACAATTATAGCAAATCCCCTTTTCTCTACGTGCTTGCATCTCTGTTTCAGACAAACGCTTGATAGGAGTTAGTCGAGGAGCCTGCGGTATAGGTGGTCGTTGAGAACCCATATTTCGGAAGGGAACAAAAGTGGGCTTGGAGCATTGTTGGGCTGCAATCTTGTCTTCTGCCAACTTAACCAACCCTAGGGCTTCCATAATTGTGTTGGGACAGAACATTTTGACCTCAGAGCGGATGGCATCCTTTAGACCACTGATAAAACAACTCCGGTAAAAGTCATCAGACAATCCTTCGGTGTGGTTGGCTAGTTTCTCAAATTCGGTTTGATACTCTCTCACAGTTCCAATTTGGCGAAGTTTAGTGAGGGCTCCTGTGAAGTCATCAAAAGCACCAGGACCAAATCGTTGCAAAAGGAGCTGGCAAAAGTCTAGTCATTTTGGCTCTTCATGAGCCTTGATGTACCAATGGTACCATTGAAGAGTTTCTTGTTCCAAATGAAAGGATGCCAGCGGAACTTTGTTGACATCAAAAGTATTATGCAGACTGAAATACTATTCTGCATGATAGATCCATCTAGTTGAATCAGTACCATTGAAGTGAGGAAAATCAAGCTTCGGACCACGGAAATTGCTGGAAGAGGAGAACCCATTGTCTGATGAAGACTCGGACTGCCGTTTGTTGTTCATAGCTGAATGTTCAAGATGGAGGCTGAGAAATTTTTCATCCAGATCCTGGAGTTTGGCTTGGATGGCTGCAAGTGCGTCTTCCATGGTTTTTGCTCCTACACGGGTGACAACCATAACCAGGAGTTTTTTTTTTTTGGTTGACTGGGTAGGAAAACAAAAACAGAAAATGCTTCAGTAAAGGAAAATCTGGACTTGAGAAAAAATCTGAAGGGTAATTGGGGTTTGACTAGGTTTGGCTAGGTTTGGCTGGATCTGAAACGGCGCAACAGTGATCGACAACAGTTCAACTGAAAATAGATATGGACCCCAGGTATGTGCGTCTTCCTAACAGTTCAGGGGTTTCACTCGGCCACCAATGTTGTCTGACGGCTTGCGTATTAGGGCAATACCCCTCACTCCACGGCTCAAGGTAAAACTGATAACCGCTTTGCCACAAACGACAGCTCTTGGTTTACCTCACGGGTGGAAACTAGTCAATCAGGTAGGGGTCGTTGCCTTTTTCGCTGGCAGGTCCTCTCAATGGGACAGCTACTTTGGGGTTCCTGTGGTACTCCTCACAATGAGTTTTAGGGCTTATGCACAAGTACTTCCCATAGTTAAACAGATAGGGATTATTCCCAAATCCAAACCTGCAACAGATATGAAAAAAAATTTGGCAGAAATTTCATCCAACGATCCCAAAAAGTGCTATGATACCAGATGTGGTGAACCTACAATAATTAATTAATACAAATACACGAGATATCAGAAATAATAGAACTTAGAATCACTTTTATATTGATCACGGGCCACTTCGAGGGGGCAACCTCCTTTGAGCAAGCTCAATACAATTAACTTCACAGTGCCTTCATAGGTCTCAACACACACTTATATACTAAGTCTAGGCGCCAATACTATGAGTCAAAACCATGGGCCACTACAAACTATGGATCAACAATACTACAAGCGACTTATAAAGCATATGCGCCAACAACAATAACATAAACTATTGATCAACAAATACTACGGGACGACTTACAAAGCATATGCATCCAACAACAATATACTAACAAAGTAAAGACATGGGTTCCTAATAGAGAAGAACAAATTTCACCTGCTTAATTGGAAATCTGTAGCTCAACCTTATGCACTCGGGGGTTGGAATGTAAAGAATTTGGACCTTTTTGTGATGGCACTTCATGCTAAGAGCCTGTGGCGGGCTTTATTTGTCAACTCTGTGTGGGGCAAGATCATTCGGGCTAAATATCTTAAGCATGTTCCGATTGCGAACTGGTTTCGGAATGGCAGGCCTTCTATTATTGGTACCTCAAATATATGGAATGGGCTCATGAGCTCATTCACTATCATTGCACAGTGGCTAACTTGGAAACCTAGCAATGGCCAGGATATCAGACTCGGTACTGATATTGTTCTGGGGGGATCTCCCTCATATCTTTTGTCTCCTGAACTATTAGCACATCTTCGGGCCAGGGGGATCTGTAACCTTGCTCATGCGATTTCTTTTAATAATGATGGATGGATCTCTGCTAGTCAACTTGGTATCCGGGGTATTATGGGAAAGGAATGGTCGGATTATATTATGCACCTTTGTCAAGCCAATATTCACCTATCTGAGTCCCCGGACCGCTTGGTTTGGTCGTGGGATGTTGCTCACGACGCGGTCACTTCTAAGCTTGCATATGATTCGTTGTTTGCTGACAGTCGGCTTGTGAATGTTTGGTGGCACAACACGATCTGGAAACTTGATCTTCCTTCGAGGATTAAATGTTTTGTTTGGCTGGCTTTGGGTAATAATATCCTTACATGGGATAACCTCTGTCGTCCTGGATTCAGCAACCCTGGTTGGTGTCCATTATGCTGCTCCCAATTGAAAACTGTCAATCATATTTTCTCCACGTGCTTGGTCATTCAAGATCTCTGGTTATTAATTGCCTCTACCCTTGGAATTCATGTTTCCTAGCGATCGTCCACACTGACTGACTGTTTTGGCATGTGGTTCAGGGATTCACCGTCTTTACCATGGTTCAAACTTCCATGTTTTATGTTGTGGGAATTATGGAAGGCCCATAATCATTGCGTTTTTTATGGAACCATTCCAAATCTGGATTGGCTATGCAGCCGATCTATTGCTACTTATAAGGAGTTCATTTCTATAACCGATCCTCTAGGTGGTAAGAATGTTATATTGGTTGAACGCCCTGGTTATCGGTTTGCTCCTCTAGTTCTGGTGTATCCATGTGGGTTCTTCGATGGGGTTGCGGCTGGGGGAAGGGGTGTTAGCGGGGCTGGTGTGGTGTTACACCTTACCAACACTGTCTTCTTCCGAATCCATTTAAATTTGAGATTTGGTACTAACACCCACAGTGAATTATGTGCACTCTGGCTCCTCTTATATTTTGCTCGGTTCAAGCAGGTTTCATCTCTCTTAATTATGGGTGACTCTTCCTCCATAATATCGTGGCCATCGAGCATCTCCCCTATCAATGTGATGCTCCTTACGCATTGGTTGGATGCGGTTAGAAAATACATCAGTGATTTTGAGCATATTCATATTGCCCATGTTTATCGCGAGGGGTATGTGGAGGCGGACCTACTTTCCAAGTTGGCCATGAACTCTTTGACTGGCATCATCATGTGGGAGGAATGGCACGGGGACCTTTTTTTCTCCTGGGGCTCGGTTGATTTGCATTGGAATTAATACTCATGGTTTGGTATTTTTGCGGTGTTATCTGATCTATATGTGCTCTTATGATTATATATGCGGCTTTATTTTTTGCAGGTTCATAGTCACTCTCCTCCAACTACTTGTTGGATTTTTGATCCGTTGGTTTTGCGGTTTTATACATCTGTTATCTATATGACATTGATATCCAGGCTTTAGGCTGTTTTGGACTTATATCTTTTGTATTTATGTCTTTTTTTCTGGTTTATGTATGACATTTGTGGTCTTTTGATACTATGACTCATGGAGACCGTATATGTTGGGATGATCTACTGTTAGGTGACAGATGCTCTAGTTTTGGCATCTTTTATGACACATTTGTATGGGTCTTGGTTTAGAACTTGGTTCTATTGTGTTTGCGACTTGGGCTTATTACTTGCCCGGGTTTGGTATGACACACATACCTTGATCCTTTGATGCGATGATGTAATTGGACCTATTTACTATTTCGCGTTATTAATAGTAAGCTATATTTTTCCTTGGAAAAAAATAATACTACGTAATATCCATGGTGTGATCATTCTCACTCACAAGCATCTCCAATACCTTTGAATTGATTCTAGCAAGAAGCTTTACCTTGTCCCTCTTAGGCATCAATTATCCGCACATATACATACATGTCTCAATCCTCAACCTAAAAGGGTGGCGATCAAATGACAATATAATCATCGAAAACCTCACAAAAAGTAAACAAAATAACTTTGATCCAAAAGGGAAGCCCATCCTCCCATTAAACCCAGAATGAAAGTGATCCAAAGCTAAACAAAACCATCACAATCAAATAATAGACCACCTAACCAATCTCAATCTTTGCACAGACGAATTTGCATAGTACAACAAAGAGTAAGTAATGCATTACCCATCTGAGAGGTGTAGTGGGCCACTATTATGAGCATAAGAGAGGCACCTAATCTCCGCTGCACAAAATGCAGCAATACATTGTAACCGACCACACAATAGACCACCAACAACCTAGAAGTCGCCTGGAGCAATCACATCCTCATAGACATATCACTGAACATATAGCACCTATCCCTCTCCATAAACACTAGGTGGGAGATCGAAAAAATGGAAAAAATTCCCCCTCTCATAGACAAACCAATAATAAAATATATATCCCCCTCTGTGAGTGATCAATACTACAAATCGACAAAAACTCTAAATGCTTCTCTCATGTGACCCCAACAATGAATCAATTGCACCAATAAAAGAAAGTTCTAGAAGGGATGTAGCTTCATAAATCTTGAGACCAACTCTCATGAAGAAGACACACATCTCTATTGTAACAATTCAAGGGTACAAATCTCTCTCCCTCTATCAAACCTCCCATCTCTCGTACTAGATTGTATGGGTCGACTCTATGCTGCTGCTGCTGTTGCCCCTGTCGTCACTAATGTCTCTGATTCACATACAACATTTGTTAGGAAGATACACATGCATATATATTACATAGCAAAATCCTATTGAACAACCATATTTATTTATAGTAATTGAAATAACTTCTTTAAAAAAACATCTCTGAACATTCTCAATGCACCTAATAAACCAAAACACGTTATTTGCAATGTTTTAATAAACTAAGTGCACCATAATAAGCTCATCGATAACATCAATGTGCTACTATTAAAACACAACATCATCATGATGCACTAAAAATAAACATACACACTACCACAATACTTCTAAAAAACCTAAAGAGCACAAACTTGCTCAAATATTCAATAAGATGGATGTTGGCAATGTTGTGCTACTATTAAAACACAACATCATCATGATGCACTAAAAATAAACACACACTAACACAATACTTCTAAAAAACCTAAAGAGCACAAACTTGCTCAAATATTCAATAAGATGGATGTTGGCAATGTTCGTCAACTCCCCTAATAAGCTCATCGATAACATCAATGTGCTACTATTAAAATAGGGCACCATCATGATGCACTAAAAATAAAACACACACTAACACAATACTTCTAAAAAACCTAAAGAGCACAAACTTGCTCAAATATTCAATATTTGAAAATTATGAAAGATGTGTTTATTACATAATGCACCACCATTAATGCTCAAGTAATATTAAACACACCACATTCATGATTACTTAGTCGAGGTTTTTATGTTTATCAGATATATTTTTAATATTCATATGCATCGTTTTCGATGCTTTAAAGTACTAACAAGAGCATCACTCTCTAGCAATGCATGGTGTACATAATATAATGACATTGTTACATGTTTTTGCAACTTTACAAGCTTAAAAAAAGTATAATAACACTCCACATTGTGTTTCAATGTAATACAAATTGCATCAAATTGTAGTTTAAAAAAAAAAATATTTACAATGCAGTTTTAGTTATAACACACCATTCACAGTTCTTACTATTATCAGAAAAGGCATTAATTAACTAACTCCAAAGTTAATTGCACTAAAGTGCATTTTTTAATCTTTTAAATCTTCTCAATGTGTTTTTTATTAATACCAATATTGATCCATCTTATCTTTAGCTCTATCAAACACTGAAAGGGGTCAGATCTTAAGGTGCAAATCCAATTTACAATCTTAAACTTGAAGAAAGGTTTGCATATGAAGATATTTGATCCATCTCAACACTTGATACAACCAAAGTTAAGATGGATCTATGCTGGTTCCAATCATAGTGGCTGCACCAAAACATAATAACCAAACTTACCACCCTAAAACCATCTCATCCAAAAAAAATTAAAAAATATTTACATGATCAAAATGGTGAATTGTAATAATCATGTTTAGTGATAATACATGTGAAATAATGTGTTTTTCAATTTCAATGTGTTTTTTTGCTTTTCTTTAAGTGACTGTCTCCCCCTCTTCTATTCTCTAATATAAATGATATGTGAAAGGAGGTTGAGTTTGAATACCATTTGCCCTTAATTTAATATTATGTTGTGAATGTGAGAACATGTATCTCTTTATTTCCAATATTTATAGTTGTTTTCTCCAATGTTAGTCCTTGTGACTTGTGGATTCTCAAACCCCATGCAAGTTTCAACGTAAGTTTTCCTCATCCGCATCATTGTGACATTTTCAACTATGAAATTAAATGATGAATTACATGTACATTAACTATATGACATCATACAAAATGTAATATCACAAAAATCAATGCATCCTAATTATATTATTAGATCATGTTGCATTTCTCAATGCACAAATTCCAAATTAGAGGGATGTTAGATCATAATGTGAATATCTATTTAAATATATAGATCAATAGATCATAGGTTCCCCTCACTGTAAGAAATACATGCTAACAATATCAAAAAATAACATTACTTAAATCAAAGATATCCAACAAACATTGATTATTGAATTCTCACATTAAAATATTAGATACCAATATATAGTCAAATTAGTGTTTCCACTATTTAATTGTGGTGTTTCTATATACAAGGCTAACTATGGTTTCTAAATTGAAATTGGTGTTTTTATCATTTAACTTTTATCATTTAACTAAATGATACCATCTAAAATGGCAAGAATAGATGGATCAACCATGGGATTTTTGGATCCAATAATGACTTGATGAATAGATCATAGATGGCATCCTACTTGACTAACTATCGTGATTCCATCTACTTAACTCAATGTTGTAATTGAATCCCATTAGGGTTTCAACTATTTATGTCAATGATATCATATGAAATGTAATATTACTGAAATCAATGCATCTTAACAATACTATTAGATCATATATTGCATTTTCCAATGCACATATTTCAAAATAGAGGAATATTAGATCATAATGCACTTATCCATATAAAGGCATACATTGATAGACCAAATGTCACTTAGTGAAACTAAATTTTATTAGGGTTTCAATGATTTAACAGTGGTGATTCCATCTAATCGACTAACTATTGAAACTAAAATAGATTAGTGTTTTGAATTGTAGATAAAATGACCACAATTAAATAGTTGAAACCATAATCTAATTAATACAAAAAATACTCAATAACCAAAATCCCATAGATCGACATAATCAAGTCATTATTATATATTCTTGGTTATTTATATATTTTATCTACAATTGTAGATAGTTATTTATATTCTTTTTGGATTTGTAAAGGGATGACATACCCAACCACAATTACTAGCAGTGGAATATTTCATCTACAAACCTTAACTAGTGGAATATTTCATCCACAAACATTAACTACTGAATTACCACATTATAAAATTAGATACCAATATATATTGAAAACAATAATTGAATTAACTATGGTGATTTTTCCTACTTGATTAACTATTGTAAGTGAATTAGATTAGGGTTTCAACTATTTATCTATGATAATTCTATATACTCATCTAGCCATGGTAATTGAATTAGAATAGGGCTTCAACTATTTAACTATGGTGATTCCATCTACTTAAATAATTGTGATAACTGAATCATAGTAGGGTTTAGACTATTTCACTCATGATTCTATTTACTTGGCTAACTATGTTTCAATCAAGTTAGGGTTTCAACTATTTAATTGAATGATATTATGCAAAATGTTATATCATTAAAATCAATGCATCTTAACTATGCTATCACATCATATTTTGCATTTGCCAATGCACATATTTCATATTAGAGAGATGTTAGATCATAACAAAAATCTACATCTAAAGACATAATCAATAGATCATAGGTGTCCCTTTATTATAAATGTCATATTGGGGTTTTAACAATTTAACGATGGTGACTCTATTTACTTGACTAGTTGTTTAATATTTTGACTATTTAACTAAACGATTTCATACAAAATGGCTAGAATGGATGGATGGAAATCTTTGGCTAGATTGAATGGATCAAGTGTGGGGTTTTTAGCTCCAACAATGGCTCAAGGATATGTTGAACTCTGGGACTCTAGTTGTCGAGTGTTGTTTATGTTAATTAGATCAAGGTTTCAAATTTTCAATTATCTAACTTTGTTCATTCTATCTATAGTTGTAAGTAGGTCTTTATATTCTTTTTGAATTTGTACACCGCAAAGATACCGAACAACAATTACTTCAAGTAAAGCATTTCATGTACAAACTTTGACTATTGAATAATAACATTATAATATTAGATGCCAATATATAGTAAAAAAAGTACCTAAATTAGATTAGATTTGACTATTTAATTCAATGATATCATACAAAATGTAACATCACTTAAATCAATACATCTTTACAATTTTATTAAACCATATTTCTTATCCCAATGCACTAATTTCAAATTAGAGAGATGCTAAGTCAAAGCACAACTCTCCATCTAATGACAAATCAATAGTGTAAGCAATGCATATTAACAATACTAAAAAATAACATTCTTGAAATCAACCTAATGAATGTCATGTAATATCACTAAATCAATATATTTTATCAATACTAGTAGATCATGTTACATTTCTGTATGCATAGATTTCATATTAGAGGATATTAGATCATAGAGCAAATCTCCAACTATTAATGTATCATTAATATATCATAGAAGCCCATGTGTAAGCCATGCATATATATTTATTTGAAGTAATTATACCTACCAATTTACCCCATTATTGATAAATATGCAATTATTACAAAAATGATATCTAACTCATTCGTTTATTTAACTTAACAACACATAATCCAATATTTTTATCATAATAGTCACTATTTCAATTCTTTTGTAAAGAGTACATCAATCCTATAAATAGACAAAGGTTACACTCATTAATTAATTATGAAGTAAAAAAGTTACTTAGTGAGAACTAATATCCAACTCTTTGTTTAACTTAACAACACATAATCCAATATTTTTATCATAATAGTCACTATTTCAATTCTTTTGTAAAGAGTACATCAATCCTATAAATAGACAAAGGTTACACTCATTAATTAATTATGAAGTAAAAAAGTTACTTAGTGAGAACTAATATCCAACTCTTTGTTCTATTATTAACTTAACAAAATATAATCAATATGTTTTCTAATTTGGAATCATGTTGAATGATAGCACATAAATCCTACAAATAAGCAAAAGTTGCATTCATTGATTACTTATGAAATAAAATATTTGCAAGTTACCAAATTATTGATTAATTTGCAATTATTACAAAACTAATATCTAACTCATTTTGCTTAACAATTCATAATCCAATATATTTTCCATTATAATGGTCCAAACACCAACTACTCAAATTTGGAATGGTGTTGTAAATACTACCACATAAATTCTACAAATAAAGCTACATTATTTAATTAATTATGAAATAAATTAATTATTTACCCAAAAATAATATATAACTCACTGTATGACGACACATAAATCCTAAGAATAGGCAAAAGCTACATTTATTAATTAGTTATGAAGAAAGATACTTGCAATTTACCCAATTATTACCACAAAGTAATATCTAACTCACTCCAACTATTCAATTTTGGAAAGGCTTTATAAATGATGAGACATAAATCTTACAAATAGACAATAATTGCATTCATTCATTAATTATCAAGTAAAAATAGTTAAGCTTAACATGCATGCCATAGTTATATCATTTTTAAGTTTTGTGTGTGTGTGTATGTCATGCCCTAATAATTATGAAGTTGTTCTAAATATGTCTCTAGTAGATCAAATCAAGGGAAGACTAACTAATACATAGATATTTAGATGTCTTGTAACTCTATATGAAAATATTTATTTACTATTTAAAGATATGCATGAATGGAGTTTAAAATTGAAATTCAATATATATTTATATAAATATATTTTACAATGTAACCAATTTAACCTTGGAATAAACATGTATTTTGTTTTATATTTTTTCTTATATATATATATTTTCTCGGCCTACATGTAATTAAGTTTATAAAAAAACAAAAAAAAAAAAAAATTCTAGAACTAATATGTCCCATCACCATAACACACCTCACTCACTTACGCTTTAAAAAGTAGCTCTGGACAGTCAAAAAGCATACTGTACCATGCTTTTTTTAATAACTAGCATAAAACTAAATTCAAAGCTATTAACCACGCTTTACAAGTTCGGTTCCAATACATATGTGAAATGTTCCCAATGCTTACAATGGTTTTTCAGTATATTGATTATCCCTCTTCTGATGCTTTTAGGTATGAAAAATGCCTTGGTAAAACACACGCAAAATCTTTTTGCAACAGTAATGCATCTATATTGACACGTCATTTTTGGAATGGGTATTTTGCCCTGGAACGTACTATTAATGTGATGGTATTTTTTATGTTCTATTAAAAAAATGCAATATATATTGCGAGTTGAGCAGCTTGATCACAACAAATGATGTTCAATTTTTTCTAATAAGCACATTATTGACAAATTTGCGATTTCCATGTGCTATAATTTTAAATAAGTTGCTAAGAAACTCTCTAGTTGATGTCTTGCTGATTCACAATACATAGTTACCACGTTCACAAAAAAATATATTATTAACTATTTTATCTAATCTAGATGCTCCATTTATTATGGAGCATTAGTGCTTCATATCAATTATAATGAAATATTTTAGTAGTTGGGATAAGTTACAAGAGGATCTACTTGCAAAAGCACATCACTATATTTCAATGTATATAATGCATCATTGATCTTGGTATATGTTTTTACAATAAAACTATATTGATAAGAATCTATAGGTTTCTGAACATTATGCCTCAATGCATTTTGTTATATTAAACACACAAAAAAAATCATGGATTAAAAGTTTAAACAAAAAAAACTTTCAATAAGCATTTGTCTTTAGTGCATTATGTCACATTTAAGCACACCATTATTAAAACCTCCACTAAAATATTTGGTCCCATGCCTTAACCAATCCTAGTGTGCCTCTCCATGAAATAACTTTCATTTTGTATTTTGATTTTGATTTTGGCCCACACCACAATGATAGTCCATGGTTAATGGTCACTAAAATTTCCATAGCCTTTTTTTTAAGGTAACTTCATATTCTCTTGCAATCTTTGCTTCCTTCTTTTTTGGCTCCTTGGGGTATTTCTTTAGTAGCATAAATGTGGTAAATTCTCCAAAAGAATGGTTGTAGAGTTGAATGTGAATTTCCATTACCTCGAGTCAATCAAATCCCATGTTTTTTTAGCTCTATATAGAGAGTGGTTGTGGAGTTTAATATTTTGGTTTCCAACTTTTGATTGACCAAGTCAATGGATTTCCATGTGTTTTTCTATCTATCTAGTAATAATACCCTATGTTAATGAAGAGAGATAGTTAATCAAATAAGAAAGACTAACTCTTGTACTAAAAACAAAAGTTGTTAAATGAAGTTTTAAATAACTAAAAATAACAAGGATAGATAATTGGACAAATATGCTAATTGGATGTAGCCCAAGTGGTTGTGAGATTGAGTGTTAGCTCCCCAACCAAGTTCTATTCCAATAAGCGATAGTTCATAATGAGCACATTGTTATAACGAATTAAAGCCTTGTTGTTGATTTGGGCTGGTGCCCTTATGAATCTAGGGTTTACATGGAAAAAAATAATTATATCAAATTTGAATAACCAACCCTTCTACTATTGCAAGAAACAAAGCTACCAAATGAACCCTTTATAATAAATTGAGTTTCACTATGAAAAATTGTGATTTCAATTTAAAAGATGGGAGAAATGTATACAAAAGAAAATAATCATCAATATGAAAACATTCTAATTGATAAAATGATAAAAAAAAATTATAGCAAGGAATCTCAAACTTTAAAATGTTGATAAATATAAACAATTTCCAATTCATACCAAATACATAGCTAGCTAAGTATCTAACTGGCTAACCAAGGACGTCAAACCTCCTTTTAAATAAATAAAAATAATAATAATAAAGAGGAAAGTCTGGAGAGATCTCAACCTCCTTTGAAAGGATCAGAGAACAAGCTCACAAGTAAAAGACCTCTACCAAGAAATTGCCCACAACATCACCTCACCTCCAAATGGGATCAATAAATGTCAAACTTGAAAAAGAAAAAGAAAATACGGATGGAAAAAATAAGAGACACTCCACGTGATTCATGGTTGAATAGATCTTTAATTCATAATTCCTTTTTTTTTAAAGAGACTAGGGGCCATGCCATTTAGGTTGTAACTTTGAACATGAAGGTTTTAGACTTGAATAAAAATAAAATCCTTGAAACACAAAATTAAGTGAAATTCTGAATTTGAAAATGCCAGATATAACAAAAAAAACCAAGAAAAAAAGAGAGTTGTGAGCTGAATTTGAAAATGCCAGATATAACAAAAAAAACCAAGAAAAAAAGAGAGTTGTGAGCTTGGAAACATATTGGAAACTCAATTCCACATCTTAAACCATGGAACATGAAATATTTTCACGGCGATGAAAAGACCTACACAACTTTCGCTTGACAAGATGAATACAGAGTACTGTAATTGACAAGAAAAAACAGAGGCCTTCAAGACCCTAAAATGTTCAAAATACAGTGCATTATTACATCTTATTTTAACTGTAGAGGGCTTTGAACTAATTATTTCCCTGCACTGCGATTTATGATTTGAAGTGTGTAATCCCCTGTTTCCTTTAACGTCTATGGGCAAATAGAGCATGAAGCCTCTAGTAAAAGAACATCATGGTGCTGTGTAGTAGTTTTTCTTTAATGCGTTCAAACCGGAAACAGTAAAATCATGAGAAAATGCAATCTAATTTGTTCAAAAATAAGAACCGTTCATTAGGTTTAACAACTAAAAAATGTGACACGCTAGATCCTTATAGATGATAACAAACGCTTAAGAGAATAGAATGCTCAGAAAACTGGCAACAATCAGTATGGGATTTTCCAAATACGGTTGACTTTAATGAAAGCTGAAACACGCAATGGGGTATTTAGGGCCACAACATTGTTACAGCAACTACAACATATTCCTGTACATGATTATTCTACAGTTTTGAAAGAATGCCTATTCTCTTTGGCAAGGACAACTAGAATCCAAATTCAGAAGTGCAAAGATAATGAAAGGTGCTTAAATTTCCATGTAAATCCAAAGTTAACACCGCAGCTGATTCATATATACGAGCGTAACTTTCGAAGGACAACTATTTTCTTGTCAGAAATATATTTTCAGAAGTTTTAAAGACAGCAAAATTTAAAGCTAAGGCATCACTTCATTGACTTCTTTCTAAATATGTAAGAAGAAATATGTAAAGATTGGCAGGCAGAGATACTTACAAGTTCCTTCTTTCCAATTCTACCCATTCCATAGATACAGCTATGTACTGCATAATTTTCTAACATCTTCGCCTCGACAAACTGTATAGAAATAATAAATCTTTGTCAGCATAAAAACAGAGTAAGTCAAGGCAGCTCATATTCTACTAATAAAACTTACGGCATTTTACCTGGATACCAGAAGTCCCTGGCACAAACCGCCATGGCGCCATGGATTTCAAGAAATGGATTAGCGAAGGCTTTTACATGCTAGTTCTTCATAACATAAAATAGGAGTGGAATGGGAGGCAGTGGTGGTAGAGAGGATTGGGGTTGAGGTTTGAGGTTATACCAAACACAGGCTGCTGCTTCATATATAAAATAGCAGTGGAAAGGAGCCACAGTTAGCAGTGTGAATGGGATTAGGGTTAGGGTTTCATCGCCGTCCTTATCAATCACACCAAACTGTATGCGTGCCGTTCACGCCATTGCTGGCATGCGTGCCGTCCACGCCATTGCTGGCATCCGTTACTGTTTCATGAGCTCGTGACAGCCTCTCCATTGTTGTAAGATCTTTGGTTGGGTAGAGGAGAATTCAGGAGGGCTCGTGAGTCGTGGGCATTTTAATCGATGGAGAATGAATATAATTGTACGGTATGTTCTATGGAGAATGAAGATAATGAGTTGCCAACTTGCCATATTCTTTCAAGTTCTTGTACTATAATTTTCGGTAGCCAACTTGTTTTTTTTATTGGTAGAAGATAATGAGTTGCCAACTTGCCATATTCTTTCAAGTTCTTGTACTATAATTTTCGGTAGCCAACTTGTTTTTTTTATTGGTAACGTTAAGGGTTTTGAAAATAATTTTGTATTAATTTAATTTATATGAAAATTAATAAATAAGTTTTTCAATGAATTTTTTTATTTATTTACACAAATAGAATGATGTGATTAAATTGTATCTTTGTTTATATTTGTTAAAATTTTAATACATTTATTTTTTAAAAATCTCAACATTTCATATACTTTCTATTTTGTTAAATTTTTATTATTATTCTCTGTCAAGGTAGGGATATACTTTCCATTGGAAAGTCAAACTCCTTTGACTTGCATTAATTTGGTTTTAAAACATAAATTTTTATAAAGTTTCATAATGTTTTCTATTATTTAAATATTAAACTTAATATTTTGAAAAATAGAAATAGATTAAATAATTTTTAAAATATGAAATTTTGATTTTTGGATTGGATAAGGACAACTCCGATGGGACATAAATCCTGCAGGAGTCATTTTTATTTTTATAATTTAAAAAAATATATAATTAATTTAAAAAAAAAAACAAAAAATTAAATGTGTCATGTTTGTCTTGTCCTGTACTGTACTATCATGTCGGGTCCAATGTGATCTAGTCATTCCGTCTCAATTTCAAGCTTGGCTTTGGAACGACCGCCGCATCATCGTTTTCTAATAGTCTCATCCTCTAGCCTACATCTCCCCGCCCAACACACCCCTCGCGCCCTCCCTCCACTCTGTTGTTTGTCTTGTCCTATACTGTACTATCCTGTTGGGTCCAAGGTGATATGGTCATTCCGTCTCAATTTCAAGCTCGGCTTTGGAACGACCACCGCATCATCGTTTTCTAATAGTCTCATCCTCTAGCCTCCATCTCCTCGCCCAACACACCCCTCGCGTCGTCCCTCCACTCTGTTGTTTGTCTTGTCCTGTACTATACTATCATGTCGGGTCCAATGTGATCTGGTCTTTCTATCTCAATTTCAAGCTCGGCTTTGGAACAACCGCCGCATCATCGTTTTCTAATAGTCTCATCCTCTAGCCTCCATCTCCCCGCCCAACACACCCCTTGTGCCCTCCCTCCACTCTGCTGCAATCTCCTTCCTATTACGCGCTCTCATCCACACCCCATCGGCGCCCAACCCCCCAACCACGCCCTCCTGCTTGCGCTGCCTCTCTCCTTTCCTGAATCAACCTCTCCACTTCCATGAGCCCTCCCTCGCACCCTCCCCTCACGTCCTCTACATCTGCCATCTCCCTCTTGCATCCCTCCCCTCCCACGCAGCTCCCATCTCCCTCCGCTCCCATAGCCCTCCCCCACCCAAAGAAATTCGGCCATCTCTTAGAACATCTTTCATTCTACGTCGGACTCCACTCTTAATGGAACAAGAAGAAGATATCCAGGCGGCCAAAGAAAATGTTTTCAAGGAAAAAGAAATCAATTTAAATCCGTCTCATGAAGCAGTACGAGTTCAAGATCTGTCAAGGAAGAGGTCGCTTCTTGAAACTAAATTTGCATCTAATTCCCTAAATTCGTGCTTGGAAGTTGCTGCTACTACCACTTCTTGAATTTTGGTCGTAGAGCCAATGGTTCCAATGGCCTGTCGGAGCTTCCATTTAGTATAATTGATCTGGCATGCCAAGAATTTACAGAATCCCGTCGTGGTAATGAAGCATTTTTGGACTATTTGCAGGTAACGTTAGTTCAGGAAATTTTTGTTTCTGTTAATAAATTCTCTTTTCGACACTAAAAAATGAGAATCATGAACTCGTAAAGATTAAATCAATCCCATGGAGATAGGTTCTTGTAAGCTTAATTGTTCTCGTCCTCTTTGTAAGCTCGATCATCCCATCAATATATAATTTTATAGCCTCCATTGAGATAACTTCTTGTAAGATTTAAAGTCTCGTTGATATATTTCTTGTAAGTTCGGGTCTACATCTCGCCATGGGTATGGGTATGTCTCTCCGAACATTCGATGGATAGTATAAAACTGTAAGGATACGTGGATGGATGACCTCAAGGCTTGTCAAAACAATAATGCAATGTCCAAAGGTCGGGATTCAGTGATCATTAGGCTTTATTATCATTTCCTGCATAGACAATTTCTGTTTTTTGTGAGAGTAAATTAAAATAACTAACAAATCAAGTTGTTCATTGATCTCTTGCTAGTCTCATATTCATCTTTGGGGAAGATTAAATTATTATTATTTTTAAAGGAGATTTGTAATTAGTTTGCAATGAAACAAGATGTGAAAATCCAGGACTCTTTATAGGTTTGAAATTTCAATTCATAATTCTTTTGTTTCTTCTCCTGATATGCAAGACTATATGTGCACTGAGGATGAAGACGAGGATACATTTCAGAAATTTAAAGCAATTTAAAGCAAGAGAACCTAAAAAACCTCCGTTGTGTTCGGCGGGCTCAAGATGGCTCCCTTCTGGGCTTTCCCGGTTGCCTTAATTCTGCCCATAGACACCCGACCGGGATAATCATGCTTTTTTCATTTTTGACTTACTATCAGACGTAGTTTTTTATGACCTTTTCCTTTCATATTGGCTTCTGAGGCCAGATATTTGGCTCAATGTTTTTTCCCTTGCCGATTGAGCTCTACCTGCTGACCACCGCATCTTTATTTGCTTATGCACTTAAAATCGTATCTTCAACCAGGTAAACTACTGCCTTTTACTCTGTCAATGGATTATGGTTAAACTGCTTAAACAACGGAATAAACTCTTGCTAGTGGTACAACCTCTCTAGCGGCTAACTATGACTCTCTCTATATATGATGCTATTGTTGCTTATACGTCATCTATTGGATTGTATTGATACTCAGTTGACTGACACCATAGGAAAACAACGTCTTCTGATGGTTAACTGGATTATGGAGGAACGAGTTTTGCACAATTTAAATTGAATTGGAATTTTGAAAAAGTCTGTGGATGTTTCAATAATTAATTCATAACTTCTGTTGTGGCACAGTACACAACCTCGTATCATCTTAAGGGGGGAACACTCTTCTTAAGCACGAATTTACTGGACAGATTCTTGTCTAAAAGGACTTCTACAAACGATACTCATTTACAGGTCCCAGGCATCGCTTGCATGACACTTGCAATCAGAATTGAAGAGAATCAACCTGCGAATTGCTATAAATTTCAAAAGATTATTTCTTTCAAGTTCTATCTGTGGTATTAATCACGTCAAACTTCTTAGAAAATGAAACATATATTAATTCGACCATTTGGTTTCCAGTATTACTGTCGCAAATAACGTATTTAAGCTGTAAGAAATTCCTTTCTCTGTTAGTTTGCCTTGTTAGTTCTTACACAGTATATTCACACCTCAAAAAATTTAAACAAAACATTAGTCTTTAACAACTCATACAATGTTCTACGTGATGCTTCTTATTTTGTTGTGTTTATTGGTTATTAACATTTAGCTAAAACACCATTTTACTATAATATCATTTCATTTCCATAGTTTATCTTTTCTTAAATTAGTTTTTTAATAATTCTCTATCTAATATAATTATTCTTATTATTATTAACTTAATTAAACACGCATAATAGATTTAGATCTAGATCCAATAACCTTTAATCTATTAGTGATCATCTTTTCACCTTTTTGTGCTCCAAGATGATAAGAAGAAATCCACAAAATTGTAACCCATTCTTTCCTTCATACGATTTCACTCATTATCACAAGAGCCACCTTAACCATCATGTGAAGATTTCTCCAAAGTGATAATAAGAAGATAGCAGAGGATCAAATGTAGTATTTAAATTTCCATCATCCATTTGTCATTTTCTCAATAGATTAATTATTGTCAATACATTTTAGCAATCTTTATAGTTGTAGAGGTTAATTTTTGTTAGTTTTGCATAAATTTGTCTATCGAGCGAAAAATTTCTAACATTCAAATATAAATTTGATCAAATAACAAAAAATATCCTTTTAACGATGTGGATTATATCTAGTTCATTTTTGTGGATTAATTCAGAGGAAAATGAAATGAGCTTAAACATAAAATTAACTTTGGGATCTCATGTTTCAACCTCACCTCATGAACATGGTCTATATGATAGATGAAAGTCAATGGAATTCAAAAGCATAAATTTGTTGTGAAGTAAAATTGATCACAAGGAAAACAAGAGCATTTGGAAATGAAAGTTATGTTTGATGAATTTCAAGCTTCTATGATAAAATGATGAAATTGGAAATAAACAAGTGGGAACACTACAATGCAAAACATTTGACTACATCCTTCAGAACTATTGACAGCACTACCAATAGCCTCCTCATCATCGGAGCTCCAGTACCTCGCAAGCACCATCACCATTCATGTACAGAGTGTTGAACAACACAACTACGATGTCAATCCCATTGGCTTGATATCCATTCGAAAGACGACTGAGGCCATCACTATTTTAAAATTGATGTTATCTAAATTTTCGGTGAGCTTATGCCAGGCCATTGGTCTCTATCACTTGGAAGAGGACATGTAATCCATCGTCAAGCACATCATATTGCAGTCCATGTGAAAGACACTGTACAAACTAGAAGAAATAAGCCTTCTCAACACCGAACCTTCCTTTTGTAAGAAAAGTTCCCATGGTGACATGATGAGTGTTAAGCCTCTGCTGGCTAAAATTATAGCTTCGATGGCGGTACAATAAATGTTAATCCTTCATCAACTTATCAAAGCTCTGTTAGCTAGTGCGCTGAGCTTATGCATTACATCGTCTATGGCATGTCCTTTTCTGCTCTGGCATCACCTGGCCCATTGATGCCATGGTTTCTCCTTTTCTGCTCTGACATTACTTGGCCCACCGCTTATCATTTTCTCCTCTAACGTCCTTTTGGCAGGATATGCTGCAACGCAGCTTTTTCTTGTTAATAAATTTATTTTTTTTAAATCTCAACATTTCATATACCCTCTATTTATCATTGTAACTTCTTTCTGTGTGCCATGATAGTCAAAGTTACTGATTCACCTCAAAATCTCAACATTCCACATACCCTATATTTATCATTAGAGCTTCTTTCTATACACTATCCAAATTAGACATAGTAGCATTGCCATCAAAGAAAGTGAGTGGAACCACTATTGATGTAAGTTATATTTTGTATTTCCGTCAATTTGTTCTTTGTGGATGTTGTGGCTCTCCTTCACCTTCTTGTAGATAGCAAAGCACCAAAAATTGCTTCATCTCCATATAGATAGAAAACCATGAGAAATTATGAAGAAATTTTCTTCTAGTAACTATGCCTCAATTTTCATTTCCATAAATAACAAACCATGACAAATTACCAAGAAATTGTCTTCAAATAAGTATGCCTTAATTACATTGAAGGTTGTTTTTCTTGAGCAAATAAATTCAGAGTATATATTTGCTCATCAATCTTCATTTCAATATCTATGTAAACATAATGTAGATTTTATTAGTCATAATTAAATAATAGAAAAAAATAAGAAATCTTAGATATTTCTTCATACTAGTGTATACATGTTACATGATAGAACTAGCTACGCATTGTTGAAAAGTATTGTCTTTGAAGACACGGTTGCTAGCTTACATATTGCATGCAGGGCTTCTTCGTAAAAGCAATTGGAATTTTATTTATGGTGATGACAATAATGATAATACATAGGATGCCTACCATTAGGGAGGTCCAACATACACAGATAAATCTCTCCATCTCTAGTTTGTTTATTTTGATCTTTAATATTCTTAGTGTTTTCATCTTCTTTTTCCCCTATTGCTTTTAACAACCCTCCTCTCTACATTAGTGGTAAAGTTCAACAAACCAAATTAGAAAGTATAACCTAGGCCCTCTAAGATATGACCATACAAAATCCATCACAAAACAAAGAGGAGTAGAGATAGACATCCTTAAAAAACATCTAGTCCATAGACACCAAAACAAAACACTTATGGCTTTGTCACGTACCCACCCATTCAACCCCGGCAAGGCAGGGTACGTGATGCCGAATTCAGGGCTTTCACATGATCTCAGCCCATTAGTTAGATTCATATAAATATAAAAATGGATGTGCAGATGTAAAACAAATCAACTATGCACATCGGAATTAAAACAACGTCCACACACACTTCATGCTCATCTAACATATCAAAATAAGCATTAATTAAACATTGCAGAAGTAATACATAGACTTAAAAACACTTATCTTCATTATGCAGCTGCCCCAAGCAACTAGCTATGTCGCTGCAACGTTCCACCCAACCATAGGCTCTTTGACAGCTTATACTGAGTCCGTCCGAAGGCCACCCCCGAGCTGGGCATGATTCTCACAAGGAAAGGGAACATTTCAGCTCACACGCAGTCCATTAACTATTTCATCTCAGCCAAGCCAGTTCAACTGGGTTTATCAGGCTACACTTGAACAATGGATGCTCATTCTCAAGCCCAAGCCAAAACAATGGATTACCCATTACCCATACCCCAACACACTCTTTCTTCTCATAGAAAAACGATCATTGATAGGGCTACACATTTACAACAGAGGTGTTCACAAAAACAAGGTCCACATTGGCTCTCCCAACTCGTGGTTCACCCAAGCAAACTGTGGAATTTCGATTTCAACCCCAGAGAGCAAAACCCGATTTCTCTCCACTGGTTAGGATCCTTTCCAATGGCCTAAACGACCTCCAGGAAGACTCACAACCGTTCTGTTTTCTTCCCCACTGGTAATCAATACAAAAATGCCCCTTCCCAGGTAGAAAGATGAAGGGAAAACCAGAAAACCATGGAGGAAAACGCCCAGGCAGCTAGAGCTGCGTAAGGAAGCAAGACTGAGTGTTGCATAATGGCTTAGGGAGCAATTTCGTGGCTCTATTCTTGCCCAAGGAGACCCACACATTTTTCCATGAAGGGTGGCTTTCCCATACCCGATTTTGGACAGCCATACCTCCCCATTCCCAAGGCATTAACTTCCCCAACCAACTCTTGGGAGAAATCAATGGTTGGGTACAAAAGTCAACATGGGTAGTTGAGGGTTTGATGGGTTCTCTCATTGACACTTGGCTTGACCTTATTGGTTCAAGGGTTTGAATGTTTCCCCCCCCCAATTCCTTGTGAAATCATGCCTCCATCTCTTTGTTGCATTGCATAGCTAGTTGTGGGTATTTTTATTAAAATGCATATTACGTGATGTTGAAATTCCAATGTGCCTGGCTAGCACGCAAAGCATATGCATCAATAAATCGATGGCGGGGCCTTGGCCTTGAGCTCCTCACCATGATTTCATACAATATTACATCAATTACATTTGAATGTAATGGGGTCAATAATGGGGACGTGACATTCCCCTCCCCTTGGAATAACACCGTCCTCGGTGTTCCAATACTTTAGATTATATACCCACTTTACATATGTCCAACAATTCACAACTGGTGGAAGGTCTGTTCTGCAATTCGTCTCTTTACTTTGACCTTTCACGATCAAGTCCTTTGGTTTCCTCAAGCTGCTCCTGCTAGCTTTGGTCTTCCAGCTCTGCAGGTGGGCATTGCTCCAGAGCAATCCCTTTTCGTTATTCACCTTCCAGCTGATCTTCAAGTCTGGAATTTCATGGATGCCATCTTTCTTGTTGTCCCGGCAACTATCTGTGAGACTTCTCATGGCAATTCCTGTTAGGACAAGCATAACATAATAATAGGATTAGTCAATTATTTTCCTAATTGACTTGGAACGTCCATGCTTTACTCATGATACTTCCACACATTTCATGCTTTCCTACACACACATGAACTCATTCATGTTCATCCTTTCACAAGAAAATAACTATTTCAGCATTCACAATTCATTTCAAGCAATGAAACACAATTTGTTTTCATTTATGACATGCACTCAATAGTCCTTTGTTTCTAAGATGCATCAGTCAAAAGAAAGAGAAGAGTATTGTTCCAATCTGGAGCCACACCATCATTGGTGGTTCTATGCTCCTTGGCCTCTTTCACTTCAATGTGAATGCTTGACTTGCCCTTTCTTGGCTATGACACTTTAGTGTCTAAGGTCTGTCTAATGGCTTTCAACCAGGGAACCCTTTCCCCATTGTCGCTTACAGAACCTTTGGCTGCTAGGATCCACACAGTTCCACTAGAACCATCTTTCATTACTGCTCATACTGAGCTCTTTAGGACAGTCATATGTCCACATGCATCCTCCAGATGCTTTCATAGTCCTTGCTTCCAGCAATACCTACACTCAAACATTGAGTCAATTCACATGTTTAGTGTATTTTCATAGGGTTTATTTCCAAATGAGAATTTAAGAAATCATAATTAAATCATATACACATGTATATTCATAAGCAAGAGTTGCAAGATAACCAAATACTTATCTTTATTGGATGTCTTCACTTTATCCCACAGGATCCTTCTTCGCTTTCCAAGCGTTGGATTTCCCTTGGATACAGCAATGAAGGTTGGGCCAGCACGTAGGCTACTCCACAACCATTCGAACAGGCAATGTCAGGCCAGTACGCTGACTGGTTTTTATCAATTGTTTAAGGGAATGTTTGGCCAGCACGTCGGCTGCTCCAAAACATCAAGTGGTTAATGTTTCCACCAACTATCCTCTGAGTTTACCAAGAATTTTATAGCTCCAACCAGTTACTCTCTGGCTTTACGAAGCATTTATAGTTCCAACCAGTTACTCTCTAGCTTTACCCAGCATTTATAGTTCCAACCAGTTACTCTCTGGATTTACCAAGCATTTATAGTTCCAACCAGTTACTCTCTGGTTTTACCAAGCATTTATAGTTCTTTTAGGGTCCTTGCTTCCTGTAATGGTCAAGGTTTCCAACAAAGAAACAACAGTGTATTAGCTTGGTTGCAAGAAGACTTGTACCTGAAATCTTCATTATTCCAAACAAGAAATAAATGAAAATGAATACTTATCTGTATTGTGCATTTTCCTCGCTACTCCACAGGTTTCCTTCTCTGCTTTACAAGCCTTGGATCACCTGTGGGGTGGATTCTTGGACAACACACATGCTGCTCCACAACATCATCCGAATAGGCAATGCCAAGCCAGTGCGCCGACTGGGTTTATCACGCATCCCAAAAATCAGTATGCTAAGCCAGTACGCCGACTGGGTTTATCAAGCATTTCAAAAATTAGTATGCTAAGCCAGTACGCCGACTGGGTTTATCAAACATTTCAAAAATCAGTATGCTAAGCTAGTACACCGACTGGGTTTATCAAGCATTTCAAAAATCAGTATGCTAAGCCAGTACGCCGACTAGGTTTATCAAACATACAATAACCATTTCCAAGCCAGTTCTCCGACTGGGTTTGTTAGGAAATAACACCCTTCACCAATACCTCCACAACATGCAAGTAACCAATGCCATGCCAGTACATCGACTGGGTTTGTCAGGCATTAATTTAACAACATGCCAAGCCAGTACACCGACTGGGTTTATCAGGCATCCAGCCACCTTTCGCCACAACTCCCAAATAACCAATGCCAAGCTAGTACGTCGACTGGGTTTATCAGGCATACAACAACCATTGCCAAGCTAGTACATCGACTGGGTTTATTAGGCAATATGAACAACATAATATGATCACGTGGCTCCTTCTCTTGTGCAACTAGTGGTTCCCTCCAGGAACTCCATAGGTGACTCACTTGACTGCAGGCTAGCATGGCCCCACAATACCCACTGACACTACACGAGGATGATATCCCTTTTCTGCAACACAGCTCCCCGGGCCTATCCATCCCTTCTAGTGTCCTTTAGTGTGAGCATAGAAAGGTTACCGCTGCACATACAGTCCTCTTGATCACCCTTTCTTCACTTTGCCTCTTACGTGCAACACCAAATTGCATCTGTGTAAGCTGATAGCACAAGAAGGAAAAGCAGACTCATCAGTATTGTTGCTCAAAAATCGTAATCATATTTCATATCATTCACTATCAAGTATTGAAACACCAAGAATGCGTCCATTCCCTTAGGGTGTAGTCAATATTGAAAACCCTAACATGACCCAGTACCAGAAAAGGTGTGCACCCCCTTTCCGATGTGCTCCATGTAGGCCCTAATCATACTCAAGCAGTTTGCAATGATATAAATAAGATAGAGCATGCTCTGCATATTAACCCTAATAATTTAGACATGCATGTTCTTGTATAGGGTCACAGAATACTCATTCATTTTGCATATGTGTCTCACATGTCTTCTGGGCATAGCTTTACCATTTCACTTCCATGGTTTACCGACATGCGGTTTGGCTGAGGCATTATCAATGGCGTTTCACCTGAAACCCATTTCCAGAGCATGGGATCATCCCCATCTAGTTTGGCTTCTGCAGGCCATCACACATGGTCTTCCTGCAATGTGTCATCCTGGCACACTTTATCAAATATCCAAACAGTCAGCAACATTTAGCAATAAGCTTCAAATATGATTGTTCCATAACCAATCAATAACATTAATAATTAAATTCAATATGAATTTACAATTCTGTCTCCTACAGAAATTGATTTGCTTAGCAATGAGTCTCTCCTCATATTGTTTGGCCCTTGTTAGTGGTATCACACTGCCCACTATGGTTTCACCCTTGCTACCATACCTGAACATCCACCTACAGCATGTCTTCCTGACACAATTCTATATAAGCCAAACAATCATTAGCAATTATAAGCAAATTCTCAAATCTGAAATTTGTAACTCTGTTTTCCTACAGAAATTAGATTTGCAACTATGAGACTATTCTCATAAACTTAAACCAGACAATTTTCAGATTCGTTTCATGCGTAAATTTACAACCATGAGAACCTTCTCATAACCTTTGGCTTTTGCACATGGTAGATCCCGGTCTTTACTATGGACTTATCCTCATTGCCATACGCAAGACTTTTCTACCTGAAAACTGAAACTTCAATCAGCCAAACACGTTGTGAGTATCTACGCACATAATCATTCATTGCCACAACAGTCACTGAAGTGATCTCATAATTATAATACTCAATAATTCAAACACCTTTAGCTGTTTAATATTTGAAATGCAATGAAATATATATACATTTCTATATATGCATCATTACCACAATAGAATTTCAAGACATAGTCACACTATCCATGCAACTTAAATAAATCGTAAATACTCATTATTTCATAGTCATATCATTCATACAACTTTGTCCTTCCACAGAGCATTCTAGCAACCCATCGATCAGGATTGGGCTCTTCATGCACTTACTATTCTGCACTCATAACAGCCCATGAAATGATCCTAGAATTATTATCAATTCGTCATTTCATTCATTATTTATTTTGCAATAACATATGCATCATCCTTATGCATTCATACAATGCATCACAAGATTTATAAAATTTCTTAATGCTCATCTACTTAATGCTACCTTGCATTGTTTCATGAGTACTATGCATTCAAGCAAATTATGATTGAAACATGACTATCTCATATAACTTGCATTACCATAATTAGGACCACCAGTCCTCACTTGCTTTGGTTATTAAGCACATAACCAACATACACATGGCATGATATAAATTCATATGAATGCATTGAGATTTCTAAACAATCATAGGGTGTAAGGATCATTTCCTTCACTTACCCACACCTCACCAAGCTTGGTAGGTTAACAGTCCCAATCGGTATTCAATATCACATGCAAACTAACTCAACATAGCTCAAACATGGTTGAAGAGATCTTACCAAATCCTCTTTCAACATTCATGCAATTTGGCACCAATAATCATTACCTGCATGGTTACCATTAACATCGCCTGATGTTACCTGATCAGTTGGCCTCTTACCAAGGTTGCTCAGTCCTTTTGCTAACTTATATATTTGTTACACCATCCTTTCTGCATAAGGTTGTTGGCTTCATGCAACCACATCCTCAGCACATTTAGCCATGCTCTTTGTTATCTTTCGTCCTACAACTAATACCAACATCAATAGTGATTATCAACCACAATATTCTCCATTAGTGGTTCATTGCATATGCAGACTTCATTATTCTACCAATATGCAATATCCCATTTAGGCACAAGCATTTCCATATGCACTATGCAATGTTTGTTAAGATGCCATCTAGTGCATATACATCTATGTAATCTCTTACATTTTTAACATTTCTACGCCATATGACAATTTCATAATTATAAGTATGATAACAAATAGGGTTTTAAAGAATTCTTCCATTTTCGATCCCTCATTATAACATGGAATTCCTCTTCCATATCATCCAATTGTAGAAATTGCCCATATTGACAGCAAAATTTGTTTGTCAAAACAGCCGCTGGCACTTTTCTACACTAAATATCTATGATATATGTAGACCTCGTTCAAACTTTGGTCATGCATCATTGTTCCCTGCTGGACAAGCTTTCCAATGCCTGTCTTCATGCTCCATTCCGACATCGGGTGCGGAAACTGCATCTCTTCAAAAAAATGACAACTTTCACTCCAATTCTGCACATTTTACACAGTTGCATTTTGGTTTAGAATGCCAACTTTAGCCACCTGTGGAAGAAAATCTATGAGGAATCACAAAAACTTATCTATCGGGCGAAGTTATTCCATATAGCAAGGAACACTCAACAATTCACGGATTTCAATTCTGATGCACCATTCATCTTCTATGCATTTCTGGGTTTTACTACTTCTCACTTTTCACATTTTTCCAAAATTCTGAATTTTGGGCCAAAAATGGCTATCTCCCAAACGGTGCATTTCTGGGAAATCTTCGTCGAACGAAAATTGTCCATCTTAACGAGAATATGAAATGTCTAGTTCAGTAAAATTTTTGATTCCCACATCTAGGGTCACTTTTACTGCCCACAAGCTTTTCAAAATCCCGAAAAAGTGGCCCGGAACAGTGCTTTTTGGCCTTCTTGCTCACCCCGACTCCACATCCTTTGGATTTTGGCTCCAAGATTTTGAACTTAACATCATGCCTGCTTCATGGCTGCGCCTGATCAATTTCAGCTCAAACCGACCTTCCGTCAAGCTTCGGGACTCTGTCCTTCAAAAGTCACTATTATCCATTTTCTGTCAAATCGGAGTGTAATGGGCTAGGGGTCTTCACTGGTTCTTTCATGGCCCTCGTCAATGGCCTCCGAGCCCCACAAGAATCATCCCATTCTGAGCCCGGATGCTCCCTCTATCCAAAAATTGAGTTTTCGCCACTTTTTTTTTTTTTTTTTTTAGGCGGGTTCGCTGATCGCTCCCGCAGTTGCGGAGCCATTCGACGAATGCTCCCTCAATTGTGGAGCCATTTGCGGAACGCTTCGGTTGTGGAACGATTCAACGAATGCTCCCGTAATTGCAGAGCCATTCGCGGAATGCTTCAGCAGTTTCGGAACGGTTCACCGAATGCTTCCGAAATTTCGGGACGATTTGGTGAAGTCTTCCGCAGTTTCGGGGAGGTTCGCGAAAGCCTTCCGTAATTGCGGAACGATTCGCCGAAGCCTTCCGCAGTTGCGGAACGATTCGGCGAAGTCTTCTGCAGTTGCGAAACGACTTGTGGAATCTTTCCGCAGTTCGGAAGAAAATTCCTTCCGCAATTTCGGAAGAGAATTCCTTCCGAAAATTTCCTTTCGACGCCAAAAACTTAGAAAAATTTTCTGCTTTTTCGGAGCATTTCGCCGAATTTTTCCGCGTTGCTGGACAACTCGCGGAATCCTTCTGCAAATTTCGGAAGAGAATTCCTTCTGCAAATTTCGGGGCGACTTCCCAAACTCCTCCGCGTTGCGGAAAAACTTGCGGAATGCTTCCGCAGTTTCGGAGCAATTCGTCGAATGCTTCTGCAGTTTCGGAAGACATTCGAGAATTCTCTCCGAAACAGACTTTAAACGAATTTTTCAAAACAAATTGATCAAACGGACTTAGGAAAAATTTACAAACTTTATTTCTTTCAGAGATGACTGTAATTGGATTTGGCCCATAAAGGCCCAATGCTGCAACCAGCAGCTCTGATACCATTCTGTCACGTACCCACCCATTCAACCCCGGCAAGGCAGGGTACGTGATGCCGAATTCAGGGCTTTCACATGATCTCAGCCCATTAGTTAGATTCATATAAATATAAAAATGGATGTGCATATGTAAAACAAATCAACTATGCACAGCGGAATTAAAACAACGTTCACACACACTTCATGCTCATCTAACATATCAAAATAAGCATTAATTAAACATTGCAGAAGTAATACATAGACTTAAAAACACTTATCTTCATTATGCAGCTGCCCCAAGCAACTAGCTATGTCGCTGCAACGTTCCACCCAACCATAGGCTCTTCGACAGCTTATACTGAGTCCGTCCGAAGGCCACCCCCTAGCTGGGCATGATTCTCACAAGGAAATGGAACATTTCAGCTCACACGCAGTCCATTAACCATTTCATCTCAGCCAAGCCAGTTCAACTGGGTTTATCAGGCTACACTTGAACAATGGATGCTCATTCTCAAGCCCAAGCCAGAACAATGGATTACCCATTACCCATACCCCAACATACTCTTTATTCTCATAGCAAAACGATCATTGACAGGGCTACACATTTACAACAGAGGTGTTCACAAAAACAGGGTCCACATTGGCTCTCCCAACTCTTGGTTCACCCAAGCGAACTGTGGACTTTCGATTTCAACCCCAAGGAGCAAAACTCGATTTCTCTCCACTGGTTATGATCCTTTCCAATGGCCTAAACGACCTCCAGGAAGACTCACAACTGTTCTGTTTTCTTCCCCACTGGTAATCAATACAAAAACGCCCCTTCCCAGGTAGAAAGATGAAGGGAAAACCAGAAAACCATGGAGAAAAACGCCCAGGCGGCTAGAGCTGTGTGAGGAAGCAAGACTGAGAGTTGCATAATGGATTAGGGAGCAATTTCGTGGCTCTATTCTTTCCCAAGGAGACCAACACGTTTTTCCATGAAGGGTGGCTTGCCCATATCCGATTTTGGACAGCCATACCTCCCCATTCTCAAGGCATTAACTTCCCCAACCAACTCTTGGGAGAAACCAATGGTTGGGTACAAAAGTCAACATGGGTAGTTGAGGGTTTGATGGGTTCTCTCATTGACACTTGGCTTGACCTTATTGGTTCAAGGGTTTGAATGTTCCCCCCCCCCAATTCCTTGTGAAATCATGCCTCCATCTCTTTGTTGCATTGCATAGCTAGTTGTGGGTATTTTTATTAAAATGCATATTACATGATGTTGAAATTCCAATGTGCCTGGCTAGCACGCAAAGCATATGCATCAATAAATCGATGGCGGGGCCTTGGCCTTGAGCTCCTCACCATGATTTCATACAATATTACATCAATTACATTTGAATGTAATGGGGTCAATAATGGGGACGTGACAGGCTTCAAGAAAGAAACCTATCAAAGAAAACCTTGAAGATAATCATCATCACACACCATAACAAAATAGGTTGTTATTATGCTTACAAAGTTCTACCTTGCCTTCATACATTTGTTGACTTTTGGAACAAACTATAACTTATCTACTTTTTCCACCTTGATGATAGAATTTGCTTCCTTAATGGGCATTTGGCCTACTTCCTTGTAATAAAAGGGGAAATTTTGCTTGTTCAAATAGCAGTGCAAAGACCAAAAGGGTTTCTTGCAACTGCAAGTGAAGTATGTCAATCCAACACATTTCTTTTAGCAATTACAATGGATAGGGCCATGTATGTCTCTCTCTTGTCATTTTGCTTTGTTTATTTCTTTGTTGGAAGAGCTAGAGAAACCCTTCAGTTCTGCCTAATTGGTTAAGTAGAAGGAGCATTCAAGAACCTCATATGGATTCACAATTTTGTTATTACTATGATCAACCAATGTTTGTTAAAAAAACCAATTATTGGATCTGTAAAAGTTACATTCAATCATTGAAAATTTAATTCCATGGTGTTAATTTACTTTGGCATCTAAGGACTTGGGTTCATGGTAGGGTTTTATAATATTATTTTTCAGGGAAGCTTTTAAGAGATGGCATTTTTGTGAGTCAATTTTCCCCTTCTTCAATTTAGTAGCTTAATTCCACCTATTGTTTAGACCTAACCTAATTCAAGTGCCTCCTAAATAAGGAGGCAATTCTAGGTTTCTAGCCCTTTTTAAAAAAAAGCGTAAAAGAATGGATTCTTTATCCTACAGTTTTGGATTACTGCACCTTTAATAGATGCCAAGTTCTCCTATAATGAACCTCAAAATATCTAGTTGTGGAACACCCCTAACAGTTATTGGTCTGATTCACCTGCTTTGTAGTTAAAAATTGCTAAATATGGTTTTTCTACCCCAAATTTAGTGCATTCAAGAAGAAATAAAAAAAAACCTACCTCATCCATCCTGAACTTATGCATGTTAGGCGAACAAAATATCCTACTTTTGGAAGATTCTCACCAATCTAAATAAATCCAACTGTAAATAAGTTGCAAACTTCATAATCAACACTATTGCTTTTGAGAGTAGAGATCGGATTCTAATGCGAGTGAGCATATCCTATGTATCAATTATTATAGATGAGTTGCATAGTATTTATGAAGGCGTCTCCTTCTTTATGGGGTCAAGGAACCCACCGATTTGCCTCATGTTAGTGACATTGTCCACTATCACCATGTAGGTAACATTTTTTGTTCTTATACCATATGTATCATGGCATCTACACTATTCACCATCATCCAAGGAAAAATGGAATGGATGCATTATGTCCACTATCCTCCTCCACGTAGCATATCCTTCCCTCGTTGCCACAATATCAATATCAAACTAATATTTTGTTTATGCGTTCAATTAATCCATTAATACCATTGAGCATGTATATTGATTAAAGCAATCATATGATCTTAGGGTCTAATGTTAGGCCTTATTATATTCTTAAAGTCTTAGTTGCTTGACTGGAAAATAAAAAAACTTTGTGATCAAATATCATATTATTTCTCAAACAAAACCCATCTACACATATCATAATGTATTATTTATAAAACAAAACTCATATGCACATTTCATCACTACTGGTTTATATCATTCCATTGATTATGAGTGAGTTGAGGCTGACTCACATATGCATGTCGAATAATAGCATAAGTGTTATACAATCAAGATCAAATTTTTACTAAGGCTTGCTTGCTATCACTACCTTGGTTGTCGCTCATTCCCTATCTAATATCACCCCCACTATTGTTCTCCCCTACTATGGATTGATCAATGTGGCCCAAATCCCCCTCTCCATGAGTTTATCTCTTTCAAATCATTGGTTTTCACCCTAGGTAAGTCGATCTCAAAGGGTCCCAACTCCCACTTTTTTCAAAACCTTGATGATATTCCTTAAATTCAATCCCTCTTATTACCCTTATCTTAAAGCACTTTCTTCAGTGGAAAGGGGTTTGATTATATAGTATATAGGCCTCTGGCCCTCACGAAAATATATGGATATATGGATGCAGAAAAAATGGATTGTCATGATTAAGGGCAAAATATCTTACTGCTTCTGTGGATGTGGATTGTATGCTTTCCTCTTTGAGCTCAAGGAAGATCAAGACCTTATTTTAAGAAATAGACCTTCATGGTCTCATGAGGAATCTATCTCGGTAAATGGATGCCCAACTTCAACCATCGTCATCACTGTCATCATGATCCTTCTCCTCAACTTCATCATCATCATAATACAATGACAATATCATTATCATCGTGATCCTCCTCCTCAACATCATCATCATCATAAAATAATGACATTATCATTGTTTTCATCATCACTATCATTTTTGTAGTCATGATCATCATATAATAACCATATCATCGTCATTTTCATCATCACCATATTCATCAGTGTCATATTCATAATCATCATCATTGTCATTTTCAATCAACATCATTGCCATCATATTCATCCTTGTCATTCTCATCATTGTCACCATCATCACCATTGTCATCCTCATTCTCATATTCATCATCGTTATCACCATCATCGCCATCATCATCATCATCATCATCATTATCATGGTGATACTCCTTGTCATCTTCAACACAATCGTCATTGTCTTTGTTATCATTGCCATCATCATCATAGTCATCCTCATTGTAATCATTCATCGTCATCATCATAATGGAGATAAGATGTGTTGAGATAAGAGTCATGAGATGAGATGAGACAATACAAGGAAAATGATACAAAGTAGGCTTTATTATGTCCTTGATCCTTATTCCTAAGTCCTCGGTCCATTAAGGATGATTTATTATTGAGCTCTAATTCTTTACTATTCTCCATTGGCATGTTCATTTCTTTTTGACACACTTCACATTCCCCTTACATTCCTCACTACTCACCTTAACGAAGGGGAAATGGTGCTTAAACTATGACAATAGAGTTAAATAGGTGTTATGGTATAATGCCCTCAATATTTTTCAATCCCTATTGGTAACTATAAGAGATTGATCAAACCCATCCCATCTTGGGAATGACTTCTCTAAAAAACCAAATTACATTATTTGTGTAATCGAGAATTCTTCTTAGCATCGTTGTTCCAGTGGGTGTACTTGTAAGGAAATTTATATGGGTCTCCAAAATTGTCATCCATGCTTATTCTTTGTCACCCAATATTTATCTTGGTACAAGTGTTGCGACTAGTGGTCCTATATTATACTAACCATTATGGACACCATATCCCAATTCAAGGTCAAAATGGGCCCTATATGATGGCACAAGGCCTCATGCATGGCCTAAGAGCCTAGAAGGAAAATATTATTGCAAAAAGCCCTAGCCTTTGACCCTAGACAATGGCTTATGTTGTAACAACGATCCCTAGTGTACTACACTTTGAAATTGTCTTCACACCTTGATAACATGCCAATATTTATTTATATATGGAGAATGTGGTTGTTTGAGGTTCCACAAATGGCATATGGGCCCCAAAGCTATTTTATCGAGCATAAAATTATTAATGAATTATCCATGTGAAGTTGTTTACTACCCATAAGGGAAACAACTATGCAAAGTTAACAAGGAAATATAATAATCACTATGGTTGAAATATGATGGTCACTGTAGTTGGAGCATCATCCCTAATACATAAGACATTTGATAAAGTTTATATCAAAAATAAAAAAAAAAGTGGACAATTTACAATAAATGGTTTGAGGAGGAGTGTTCATCATTCAAATGCTCGAAAGAAGAGCACATACCTTAACTTATGACTATTGGTGTTCCAATCTTCAAAATGACCACTTTATCTTGCTCACAAACCAAATTTTCCCTATGCAAAACTTATATGGTGGTTTTTGCCACATGAATTGCATGTGATCCCCAAATATAAATGACCCGGGGTGCCCTAATACCCTATATTTTATCCCTATACCATGGCTTCTACAATTGGAACTATCCCTGGTGCACCAAACCTTGAAATTGCCTCCATATTGAACTCACACACCAAATTTTCCCTATTCAAGGTGTGTGGTTGCCATGGATTATGACACCAATTTTCCTCATCCATAAGAACCATCCCTACATAAACAAACCTCTAGGTGGTCACCATATCAAACATGTAGGCCAAATATTCTCTATTAGGGCATGTGTGATGGCTTAAGGGACCACACATGGCCAATGATCCACAAATGTGAATGTAATGGTTTAAGACCTTATATTTTTTTCGTAGTCTATTGCATGGGAATTGATAAGCATCTATTGTGTTATATAGCTCAAAATGGAAAGAATATCTCACTCATGAACCAAAGTTCCCTATGTAGAACCTATGTGGTTATTTGGGGCACATCACATGGTCCATGAGCCCATAGGAAATTGTATGGCTTTAGACCATATATATCAACCTTATATAATGCAATAGACACAAATAACTATCCATGGTGTTCTATACTTTAACATAATGACCATATCCCACTTGTAGGACAATGATTCCCTATGTAGGTAATGTATGATAAATTGGGGTTTGGACATTTCCTGTGCGGTCTCATGGATGGGCCTAACCCATGCATATAAGTGACACACATTATTACCGACATACATAAGAAACATACATAAAATCTACACATAAGTGTTAGGGATAAGTGATTATAATTAAAGATGCATATAAGTGACACACATTATTACCCACATACATAAGAAACATACATAAAATCTACACATAAGTGTTAGGGATAAGTGATTATAATTAAGGTGTGTGATAAATAATTATATAATGGATACAAGTTAAATTAACTAGGGTTATAGGAATTTGTGGTTAGGGGTAATGGTGGTTTAGGGTTAGGGGTGATTGTAGTCCTTATAAGGTTTAAGGATTATGAATTATTAATGTTAGAGGGCATATTGTTAATGGTAAAAGAGTTTAGGGTTTATAATATTAAAGGATATGGGTTATATGAGTTAAAAGTTACTTGGGGTAGTGTTTGGGGGTTATAATCATTAAGGGATTCTCAATTACAAGGGTTAAATGTTCATGAGAGTTATAAGGGATGAAAATTATAGAGATTATATATGGGTGAATCCATGAAGGTGGTTCACGATTTTTAGCAAGCGGAACCTTGCAAAACATATTTATACAGAGTTTGTTTTGGATATGCACCCAGATTACACCAGCACAAGGTCTAAGTTCTTTGGTGCTGGTAGGGAACACTCCTACCAACGTCCTGGAGCTCGTAGAGACTTTTCCTTCGTGCCAACCCCTCCGAGCTTGGTACTGATTCCAGACAGGACGGTTATCAGGTCAGCGGACGTGGCACAGTCATCCCAGCTTGCTACAGAGGCTATGCATGACATTGCAGAGTCGTTCACTGCCATGGGAAATGTTGTTGTTGCTGTGCATGGAGAGGCATCTAGACCACCCCTTGCACCTGCACAACCAGAGATAAAGTGGGTCGATGATGACCTGCTCAGGTTTTTGGATGGCGAGGCCATACAAGGGTATGCTCGGTTAGCCCGAGATGCATACTTTCGGTTGTATCGTAGATACATTGCTCCAGGAAAGGTATACTTTTGTACAATTATGTATATATGTTTTCATGTTACATCATATTATATGTCGTAAATTGAATGGTCAATAATACTTAAGGGAGCCGTATTCTATTGCTCCATGCAGGAGACCACATTCATGAATCAACTCTTTGGTATTGAGCCATCGGTTGGTCCATCCGCTCGTCCCAACCTGCGGACGACAGTAGTCAAGGTAAGTTATAATTTATGTTCCAATTTAATTTGTGTTTATTATTTCTCAATTTAAATAATTTATGTTTTATTTCTTAATTTTCAAAATTTTATGTTTTAGATCTTAACTTCAAATGAATTTCAAATTGTTCAGGGCAAAGGAAAGGGAATTGCTCGTGCTGATAGACATGAGGACCGCGAAGGTCCTGATCAGTCGGGTCTAGACATAAAGGTGAGTTTTAATTTATGTTCCAATTCATTATGTAATCACATTTAGTAATTTATTTTTGTACTTTATGTTTCAATTTTTTAATTATACCTTAAATTATGTTTTAGTTTTAATTTTTAATAAATCTAACTTATTACATGTAATGGCATCTTACACAGGCATCGCTACAGGCGGGTGTCGATGTTGCAATGACTTTTTCAGATGATTAGGATGCAGCTCGACCACGTGGTCCTGATGAAGGGCCATTTACCCATATTTCTACCCAGGTGCCAGATATCACCATTGACTCTACGAAGATCGAGGCTTCATAATTTACCGACTTAAGGCCGGCATCGGTCTACTACAAATGAAGACAGTCACAGGGCCGACCAAAGGCATCGTCGGGGTAGTGGCCAATGAGTTGATGATGTATACATTTCTATGTTTTTGATATTTTCATATTTTATATATTTTCATGTTTTGGATGATCTATGTATACCTTTTCATGTTTTAAATATGGATTTCTATCATTTATAGATGGACTTTTATCATATATGGACTTTTGGATATTTTGTTAAGTATTTTGTATATTTTATCATATTGATGTCTTCATGTGTATTTTGTATCTGATTTGAAATAGATTGTTTTTTATATTACATTTGGATATAGTTATTACAATTACAAATTTATGTTTTTACATTTTAAATGCAAATTTAATGTACAGTGATTACAATATAAAAGTTCAATCTCGATGTGTAGTTACAATTTAGTTCAATTTAAAATTTCAATTTCGACTACATTACAATTGCAAATCCAAAATTTAGAATTGAATACATACATTACAATTTAAAATTGAAATTACAATTCCAATTCAATTACAATATAAAATTTCAAATTTAATGTGTAATTTCAACTCCAATTCAATTCCAATTTAAAAGATCAATTTCAACTACATTACAATTGCATAAATGAAATCAAAATTTAAAATTAGAATACATTTGAAATTACAATTACATTATGTTGTCTACACATTACAATTCAATTGCAAATTACACATTCCAATTCAATTACAATTTAAAATTAAAATTTCAAATTTAATGTGTAATTTCAATTGAAAATTCAATGTATTGTTACAATTTAAAAGTTCAATTTCAATTACATTACAATTGCATTTGAAATCAAAATTTAAAATTAGAGTACATTGTACAATTTAAAATTTATATTTTACAGTTTTACATTGTATAGACGTATTTTAAATTCTCAATTACATTACAACTGTATTTGAAATCAAAATTTAAAATTATAATATATTTGAAATTATAATTACATTATGTTGTCTACACATTACAATTCAATTACAATTTCCACATTCCAATTCAATTACAATTTAAAATTTAATGTGTAATTTCAATTGAAAATTCAATGTGTTGTTGCAATTTAAAAATTCAATTTCAATTACATTACAATTGCATTTGAAATCAAAATTTAAAATTAGAATACATTTTACAATTTTACATTGTATAGATGTATTTTAAATTCTCAATTACATTACAATTGTATTTGAAATCAAAATTTAAAATTAGAATGCACATTACAATTTAAAATTCAAATTTTACAATTATATTATGTTGTCTACACATTACAATTCAACTATCTAGTAGATCTTTAATATTGTTTTTAAAGCATCTAAACAAATACTTATAAAACTATTATGGAAGAAGTTCATGGAGCACTGAGCATACATTCAAGTGTATTCACATTGGAGTACCATCAACCAATTTTCACAAAAGCCTCCCATCTAGTATTTTTAATCTTGGCATTAAAGCATGTACAAAAATACATTTATAAAACAACCTCTACAAAAATATCCAAAAAAATATTCAACAAGACAACATGACAACTATGTCAATGATGCAAGTGGCATACATGTAACTCATTCCTCTGACGAATGGGTTATAGGAATGCAAGTCTCCATAATACGATCATGGTCAACTTCTGTCATCTTCCATCTCTTTGGCTCACATCTATTCACCTTGATTTCTGTTAGATGTATCCGAGATGCCACCACCAAATGACTATATTGGAATGATATATATTCAGGCATAAAATATTTGTAAATAATATGAGCACCCTATTTTTTCACTCTTTCAAAAAAGTGTCCCATTAGAACCAAGTCTCCAATTTGGTCGCACCAACCTGCCTTTTATTTGTGTGTATCGCATCAAATAATACGCCACATTTTCTTGGTTGTGGGGGGGTGCAATGACAACGAATACATCACCTGCAAGATAAATTACAAATATTATTCAAATGTCCTACGTGCATTTCTACAACATTTATATTTTTTTAGTTGTGTGTGTGTCATGTCTTAATAATTATGAAGTTTTTCTAAATATGTCTCTTGTAGATCAAATCAAGGCAAGACTAACTAATACATAGAGATTTGGATGTCTTGTAAGTACATATGAAAATGTTTATTTACTATTTAAGGGTTCATCAATGGAGTTTAAAATTTAAATTGGATATATATTTATATAAATATATCTTACAATGTATTCAATTTAACCTTGGAGTAGACATGTGCTTGGCTTTATAATTTTTCTTCTATCTATCTATCTATCTATATATATATATAGAAGAAATCAATTTAACCTTGGAGTAGACATGTGCTTGGCTTTATAATTTTTCTTCTATATATATATATATATATATTTGAGACCTACTTGTGCATGTTTTTATAAAAAAAATTAGAACCAATATGTGCCCCATCACCATGACACATCTCACTCACTTAAGCTATAGAAAGTAGCTCTCGACACAAAAAAGCATCGTGTACAATGCTTAATTTTAATAACCAACATAGCGATTAACTAAATTGAAAGTTATTAACCATGCTTTACAAGTTCGGTTGCTTACAATCGTTTTTCAGTATATTGGTTATCCCTCATTCAAATTTTCTTTCACCATTAACGATGTGCTTCTTGAAAAACATTAGAAGCACCACTTCTGATGCTTTTAGGTATGAAAAATGCCTTGGTAAAGCATGGGCAAAATATTTTTGCAACAATAACAATGCATCTATATTGACACATCATTTTTGGGATGGGTATTTTGCTTTGGAACATACTACTATTGTGATGGCATTTTTGATGCTCTATTAAAAAAAGCAATATCTATGGTGTGAGCTTAGCAGCTTGATCACATCAAGTGATGTTAATTTTTTTTTTAATAAGCACATTATTGACAAATTTACAATTTCCATGTGCTACAATTTTAAATAAGTTGGTAAGAAACTCTTTAGTTGGTGTCTTGCCGATTCACAAGACATGGTAGCCATGTCCACAAAAGCATATATTATTAACTATTTTATCCCATCTAGATGCTCTATTAGTATGGAGCATTAGTGCTCCATATAAATTATAATGGAATATTTTAGTAGTTGGGATATGTTACACCGATGATCTACTTGCAAAAGCACATCACTATATTTCAATGTATATAATGCACCATTTATCTTTGTAAATATTTTTACAATAAAAACATATTGATAAGAATCTATGGGTTTCTCAATGTTATTCCCCAGTGCATTTTGTTATATTAAACACACAAAAAAACCCTGGATTAAAAGTTAAAAAAAAATCTTTCAATAGGCATTTGTTTTTAGTGCAATATGTCCCATTTAAGCACACCATTATTAAAACCTCCACTAAAATATTTGGTCGCGTGCCTCTAGTAGGAACCTCAAATAAAGGAGGGCTTCACTAGCAACCTCCACTAAAAGATGTTTTCCTTGTAGTGGCCTCCTCCATGACAAGCTTCTCAATCTCCATCCTCCCCTAACTCATGGTTTCAATTGCATCCAATGAAATGCCATTCATCAAGTCCTTTGTCAATTTACTTTCCCACAACCAAAGATGCATTGGACATAAACCATCTCAGTAAAATGGTTGACATCCAAGTTGTACGAGGACATTTTGTTATTGGAGGACAATGGCTTATGGGCATAACTTAAATTAATGAAAATATATAAAAATTAAAATTGAACACTTCTAACCAATTGCACTTCTTAGTGTGTATTTTTCTAAAGACACTCTAGTGGCGCTTATACCTTGAAGGTATGCAAGTTTGACATAGGGTATTATCACTAGATAGATCAAAAAACACATGGAAATTCATTGACCTGGTCAATCAAAAGTTGGTACCCAAAAAATTAAACTCCACAACCACTCTCTATATAGATCCAAAAAAAACATGGGGTTTGATTGACTCGAGGCAATGGAAATTCACATTCAACTCTACAACCATTCTTTTGGATAATTTACCACATTTATGCTACTAAAGAAAGACCCCAAGGAGCCAAAATAGAAGGAAGCAAAGATTGCAAGAGACTATGAAGTGCTAAAAGAAGGCTATGGAAATTTTAGTGACCATCAACCATGGGCTATCATTGTGGTGTGGGCCAAAATCAAAATCAAAATACAAAATGAAAGTTATTTCATGAGGAGGCACACTAGGTTTGGTTATTAAATTATTAAAAATAGTTTTTTTTTTTTTTTTTTTGACAAGAACGGTTAGGTTGCATTAATCTGCGTTCTGGCAAGCCAGAACCAAAAAGTTACAAATCTGAAGAAGGTTGGTGACCTCTAACAGTGCTGCCAACCTTCTTGTTAAAGTCTTGGGAGACAAATCCCATCTATTTCTTGAGCTAATTCGAGATAATGACAAAAGGAGCTTACAAGGATAAATTCTCACAAACTGTGAGCAAAGTAGAAGACAAAAGCAAAGCATTTAGAATCAGGGGGATGAAATTTGCCCCTTAAAGTAGGGATCCAGCTTTTTCTGAGATCCAAAAGAGATGTTGGAAGCCGTCTCCTTTTCTCTACGTGCCTTGTTGGTCCTTCGCCCTCTGGTAAGGGGTGGAGACGGGACTGAATTGTCTTCAAGTTCAAAAGTTCCCCCAGAGCCGCTGGAGGGGACTGAAACAGCCGGACCTGCAGGTGCAGGGGGTTCAGGATCTGAAGCCCTGGCTTCCTTCGCATCTACTGAGCCAGGTAGGGCAGGATCCAGAAGTCTTTCGTCTACCGGAGGGTCTTCCAAAACTGTTGTTGCTTCAGGGTCTTGGGCTTCTTCTTCTTGCAGTGCTTCGAAGCCGTTTTTATTCTCAAGAGTTGCCTCCGCTGAAGGAGTGACCTTCGGAACCTGGGCTAGTGATTCCTTTCGCCTTGGCTGCCTTCGCCGGTTAGTTACTGGCTGAAAATCGTCTCCTTTAGCTGGTTCTGCCACTTCTGAGGCTTTGGGGCAGCATTTTGCGAAGTGACCATAAGTATGGCACCGAAGGCACTTAAAAGGAATCTGCTCGTAGTCCAGCTCTTGGATATGGCGCCATTCCCCCAGGGAGAGCTGAATGGCTTCCGGGAGTCCTTTCTCGAGGTTAACCTCAACACAAACACGAGCACAGGTAAATTGATCCCCTTTCGGCTCCACACTGTCCAGGAAACGCCCAAGCTTATTTCCAATGTCCTCCAGAGAACTTTTCCCCCATAGATGCAGGGGGAGATGAGGCAGCCTAACCCAAACCGAGGCTGCAGTGATCTCATCTTCGGGATTAAAATCAAGAGTCCAGGGGGCTAAGAAGAGCCCCCTCGGCCCCATGAAATAGGGGCCAGATCTGAAAACTAGATCTCGATCCACTTTGCTAAAGAAGCTGAAAACAAAAAACCCCCTACCTACTGCACATAGAGAAACGTTTCCATGTATCAGCGATTTCCAGCGTTCTTCCATCCAAACCTCCACCGATTTGGGGCTAGGCCATAACCCCGTGAACTTTCCGATGAGGGATTTTTCTGCTAGAAGGAGGGCAAGACTGCATGGCTCTTCTGGAGATAGCTCCAGAGAAGGGATCTCCTCCATCTTCTTAACAAACTTAGACGAGAGAGAAGGCTTGGCTTTAGATCCTGCCGAACGGACTAATGCTTTGAAAGCTTCCAAAGAGTCTTTTTCCATCTCTGCAAACCGGTCTGAGGCCATCTTGGAAAGCGGCGCCCACCAGCTATGAGGAACGCAGCAGATCGAGCAACAAAAATGCAAGCACTTCGTCCTTGGCCCTGCAAGCAAAGGAGACGGGCGACGCGTCCCTGAACAGACCGTTCCCTGCAAACGAAAACCAGTGAGGCGGCTAGGGTTTGAGCCCTAGCTGCATAAAATCGCCGGGCGTCTTCATCGCGAGCTATGACCTATGGCCTTTCTTATTTTATTAAAAATAGTTAAGAGAGATAGTTGATCAAATAAGAAAGACCAACTCTTGTACTATTGCAAGAAACAAAAGTTGTTAAATGAAGTTTTAAATAACTAAAAATAACAAGGATATATAATTGAACAAATATGCCAATTGGATGTAGCCCAAGTGGTTGTGAGATTGAGTGTTATCTCCCCCAACAAGTTCTTTTCCAATAAGTGATATGTTGAGTTCATAATGAGTACATTGCTAAGCCTTATAGTTGATTTGGGCTTGTGCCCTTATGAAAGTAGGGTTCACATAGAAACAAATAATTATATCAAATACAAATAACCAACCCTTCTACTATTGCAAGAAACAAAGATACCAAATGAACCCTTTATAATAATTTGAGTCTCACTATGAAAAATTGTGATTTCAATTTAAAAGATGTTAGAAATGTATAGAAAAGAAAATAATCATCGATATGAAAATATTCTAATTGATACAAAATTCATAAGAAGGAATCTCAAACTTTAGATTGTTGATAAATATAAAATTTTCCAATTCATACCAAATACATAAGTTATAAGTAGGTATCTAGCTAGCTAACTAGGAACCTCAAAATTCATTTTAAATAAATAAATAAAGCAGAAAGGCTCAAGGGGTCTCAATCTCCTTTCAAAGGATAAAAGGAAAGGCTCACAAGTAAAAGACCCCTACCAAGAAATTGCTCACAACATCACCTCCAAATGAGATCAATATCATCACCTCCAAATGGGATCAATATATGTCAAACTTTAAAAAGAAAAATGAAAATACGCATGGAAGAATTAAGAGACACTCCCCATGATTCATGGTTGAATAGATCTTTAATTCATAATTCCTTTTTTAAAGAGACTAGGGACCATGCCATTTAGGTTGTAACTTTGAACATGAAGGTTTTAGACTTGAATAAAAATAAAATCCTTGAACCACAAAATTAAGTGAAATTCTGAATTTGAAAATGCCAGCACAAGAAAAACCGAGAAAAAAAAAAGAGAGTTATGAGGTTGGAAACATATTGGAAACTCAATTCCAGGTCATCAACCATGGAACATGAAATATTTTCACGGCGAGGAAAAGACCTCCAAAACTTTGGCTTGACAAGAGGAATACAGAGTACTGTAATTGACAAGAAAAGACAGAGGCCTTCAAGACCCTCAAATGTTCAAAAAACAGTGCATTATTAAATCGTATTTTAACTGTAGAGGGCTTTGAACTAATTATTTCCCTGCAGTGCTGAGTTTAATAGGGAACTACTGATGTGCGATTTATGATTCGATGTGTGTAATCCTCTGTTTCCTTTAACGTCTATGGGCAAAAGAAAGCATGCAGCCTCTACTTAAAGAGCACCATGGTGCTGTGTAGTAGTTTTTCTTTAATGCGTTCAACGGGAAACAGTAAAATCATGAGAAAATGCAATCTAATTTGTTCAAAGATAAGAACCGTTCATTAGGTTTACCAAAAACAAATGTGATACGCTAGATCCTTATAGATGATAACAAGCGCCTAAGAGAATAGAATGCTCAGAAAATCAAGATTATGGTAACAATCAGTATGGGATTTTCCAAATACGGTTGATTTTAATGAAAGCTGAGACACGCAATGAGCTATTTAGGGGCACAACATTGTTACATCAACTACAACATATTCCTGTACATGATTATTCTACAGTTTTGAAAAAATGCCTATTCTCTTTTGGAAGGACAACTAGAATCCAAATTTATAACTGCAAAGATATTGAAAGGTAAAACCAAAGTTAACACCCTAGCTGATTCATATATAAGAGCGTAACATATTTGCAGAATTAACGAGAGCGTATGCAGAACTTTCGAGGACAATTATTTTCTTGTCCAAATACATTTTCAGAAGTTTTAAAGAGTGCAAAATTTAAAGCTAAGGCAGCAATTCAATGACTTCTTTCATGTTCTTTCTTTCCAATTCTACCCATTCCATAGATACAGCTATGTGCTGCATAATTTTCTAACATCTTCGCCTCGATAAATCTTTGTCAGCATAAAGACAGAGCAAGTCACGGCAGCTGTGGCACCATGTTCTACTAATAAAACTTACGGCATTTTACCTGGATACCAGAAGTCCCTGGCAAAACCGCCATGACGCCATGGATTTCAAGAAATGGATTAGTGAAGGCTTTTACATGCTAGTTCTTCATAACATAAAATAGGAGTGGAGTGGAATGGGGAACAGTGGTATAGAGGATTGGGGTTGAGGTTTCAGTTTATAACAGAAACAGGCTGCTGCTTAGGGTTATGGTTTCATCGCCGTCCTTATCAATCACACCAAACTGTATGCCTGCCGTTCACGCCATTGCTGGCATGCGTGCCGTCCACGCCATTGCTGGCATCCGTTACTGTTTCATGTCCATCTTAATCGATAGAGAATGAATATAATTGTACGGTATGTTCTATGCCAACTTGCCAAATTCTTTCAAGTTCTTGTACTATAATTTTCGGTAGCCATCTTGCTTTTTTTATTGGTAACGTTACAGGTTTTGAAAATAATTTATTAATTTAATTTATTTGAAAATTAATAAATAAGTAATAACTTTGCAATGAATGTTTTATTTTTTATTTTATTTCCACAAATAGAATGATGTTTTTTTATTTACACAAATAGAATGATGTGATTAAATTGTATCTTTGTTTATATTTGTTAAATTTTTAATATATTTATTTTAAAAAAATCTCAACATTTCATATACCCTCTATTTTGTTAAATTTTTAATATATTTATTTTTTTAAAATCTCAACATTTCATATACCCTTTACTTATCATTGTATCTTCTTTCTATGTGCCATGCATAGTCAAAGTTATTGATTCACCTCAAAATCTCAAGATTCCACATACCCTCTATTTATCATTATAACTTCTTTCTATACACTATCCAAATTAGACATAGTGGCATTGCCATCAATGAAAGTGGGTGGAACCATTATTGATGTAAGTTATATTTGTATTTCCATCATTTTGTTGTTGGTGAATGTTCCGGCTCTCCTTCACCTTTTTTTTAGATAACAAAGCACCAAAACTTGCTTCATCTCCATATACATAGCAAATCATGACAAACTACCAAGAAATTTTCTTCTAGTAACTGTGCCTCAATTTTCATTTCCATAAATAGCAAACCATGACAAATTACGAATAAATTGTCTTCTAGTAAGTATGCCTTAATTACATTGAAGGTTGTTTTTCTGGAGCAACCAAATTAAGAGTATATATTTGCTCATCGATCTTCATTTCAAGATCTATGTAAACATTATGTAGATTTTTTTAGTCATAATTAATTTAATGATAGAAAAAAAAAGAAATCTTAGATATTTCTTCAAACTAGTGCATACATGTTATATGATAGAACTAGCTACACATTGTTGAAAAGTATTGTCTTTGCAGACACAATTGCTAGCTTACATACTGCATGTAGGGCTTCTTCGTTAGTAGTAAAATCAATTGGAATTTTATTTATGGTGATGATAATAATGATCATACATAGGATGCTTACCATTAGGGAGGTCCAATATACAAAGATAAATATCCCCATTTCTAGTTTGCTTATTTTGATCTTGAATCTTCTTAGTGTTTTCATCTTCTTTCGCCCCTATTGCTCGTAACAACCCTCCTCTCTACATTAGTGGTAAAGTTCAACAAACCAAATTAGAAAGCATAACCTAGGCCCTCTAAGATATGACCATACAAAATCCATCACAAAACAAAGAGGAATAGAGATAGATATCCTTAAAAAATATCTAGTCCATAGACACCAAAACAAAACACATATGGCTTCAAGAAAGAAACCTATCAAAGAAAACCTTGAAGATAATCATCATCACACACCATAACAAAATAGGTTTTTATTATGCTTACAAAGTTCTACCTTGCCTTCATACATTTGTTGACTTTTGGAACAAACTATAACTTATCTACTTTTTCTACCTTGATGATAGAATTTGCTTTCTCAATGGGCATTTGGCCTACTTCCTTGTAATAAAAGGGGAATTTTTACTTGTTCAAATAGCATTGCAAAGACCAAAAGGGTTTCTTGCAACTGTAATTGAAGTCTGTCAATCCAACACATTTCTTGCAGCAATTACAATGGATAGGGCCATGTATTTCTCTCTCTTGTCATTTTGCTTTGTTTATTTCTCTGTTGGAAGAGCTAGACAAACCCTTCAATTCTGCCTAATTGGTTAACTAGAAGGTGCATTCAAAAACCTCATATGGCTTCACAATTTTGCTATTACTATGGTCAACCAATGTTTGTTAAAAAAAAATGTATTGGATCTGTAAAAGTTACATTCAATCATTGAAAATTTAATTCCATGGTGTTAATTTGCTTTGGCATTTAAGGACTTGGGTTCATGGTAGGGTTTTATAATATTATTTTTCGGGGAAACTTTTAAGAGATGGCAGTTTTGTGAGTCAATTTTCCCCTTCTTCAATTTAGTAGCTTAATTCCACCTATTGTTTAGACCTAATTTAATTCAACTGCCTCCTAAATAAGGAGGCAATTCTAGATTTCTAACCCTTCTTAAAAAAAAGTAAAAGAATGGATTCTTTATCCTATAGTTTTGGATTACTGCACCTTTAATAGATGCCAATTTCTCCTATAGTGAACCTCAAAATATCTGGTTGTGGAACACCCCTAACAGTTATTGGTCTGATTCACCTACTTTGTAGCTAAAAACTGCTAAATATGTATTTCTACCCCAAATTTAGTGCATTCAAGAGGAAATAAAAAAAAACCTACCTCATCCATCCTGAACTTATGCATGTTAGGCGAACAAAATATCCTACTTTTGGAAGATTCTCACCAATCTAAATAAATCCAACTGTAAATAAGTTGCAAACTTCATAATTCAACACTATTTCTTTTGAGAGTAGAGATCGGATTCCAATGCGAGTGAGCATATCCTATGTATCAATAATTATAGATGAGTTGCATAGTACTTACGAAGGCGTCACCTTCTTTATGGGGTCAAGGAACCCACCGATTTGCCTCATGTTAGTGACATTGTCCACTATCACCATGTAGGTAACATTTTTTGTTCTTATACCATATGTATCATGGCATCTACATTATTCACAATTGTCACGTCCCCTTGCATCGTTTATAAACCATAGAGGGAACATGACTGACATACCGGGCTTAATTGGTAAACTCAGCCCCATACATTACTAATAAATTCATAAGAATTAAAAACTTGTGTGTGCAGACTCATACTCAATATAAACACAACGAAAATAAACATATTTACAAGCACACAAATAGTAATGCATCATCATATCTACCACCGGAATATGATAGTTCATCATATGAGAATTCAATCTTGTTCTCATGCTATGCACAGACTTCATGTCGATTTCATTAAGACAATCATTTCGTTTCATTAACATGGGAAATTGACATTCATAATTAACACACTGCAAAATACATAATGCATATAATGTAAATCACAGAGAATACTTATCTTGAAGAGGAGGCTATCCAACAACTGGTTATATGAGAGCAATGTTCCACCCAACCATAGATCTATGTCTAGCCTATATTCTTTCAGCTGAGAGATCACCCCCGAGCTGGGTTGTGTATCCACTAAGGAGGAACTAGACAGGCTCACTCACAGCCATGGTTTCACTCTATAGCCATGCTGAGCCAACTCACCGTTGGGTTTATCAAGCATACAAAAGACAAAGGAGGGCAATGCTAAGCCAGTGAGCTCATCCACAGAGCTACAGGCATCTCAAATGAATTCAACAGTCAAGGCACCCACATTACCTACCACACCCAACACAAGGAAGGTCCCCTTTTCTGCTGCACAGTCCCTCATGCATCCCTTCCCTCCAGTGCTCTTCAGGATGGGTATAGAATGGTCAAGCTGCTAATTCTTGAGATTCTAGCCTTCACTGGGTTTATCAAACAATCCCAACCTCTGCTAAGTCATTCACAATTGGATTTCTCACAATTCTGTTCATCAAAAACTCAATCCCGTCACTTGATTTCTGGGCTGTAAAAAATGGGTTTTCCAATGGATTTCGGGGTATCTAATACTCTCAAATTCGCCCCAAGGTTCATATCTATGGATCCCCCATTGGATTTCACTGTCAAATACCAAATCTGGGCGTTTATGGCTCTTCAAAACGTGGGTTCTTGCAAAGTTGCGATTTCTAGTTTTGCTCACTGCTGGTAATTCGTGTTTTGGATGGAAAATGATGCTGGGTTCTTCCCCCACTAGAATGGGAATGAGAAAGAAGCAACAACCATAAGGTAGGGTGACTTGTGGTACAAGAAAACAGAGCCCATACTCTACCATACGAATTTATGGGCTGCCCATGCTCCATTGAAGCCATGGACTGAAATCTTCAACAACTTCCTTACAACAGAATTAAATGTCAGCAAGGTAAATCAAATGGGTTCTCATGATGACATTTGGAAGCATATGGTTCATCCCCACAACCCCCTCACCTCTCCCTAGTGGATACACATGGCCCCTTCTCATTCATTGCTCCCATAGCCAGTTTTGGTATTTTATTGCAATATTAAATATTTACATCAATTTACAATACTCCATGGCTTAATAGCACATGGGTAACAAAATATCAAATGCTTATCCATTCTAAATAAAATCCGAATATACATTAGCGGGGCCTTGGCCTTGAGCTCCACAATAGAAAAATATACATTGCATGTATACAATATTTACATTAAAAGTCAATATTTCATAAGGGTCAAAATTGGGGTATTACATTCTCCTCCCCCTTAGAACAACACCGTCCTCGGTGTTCTCAAAACTGAACAAAAATGGGAATGCCTCTCTCATGGCATCCTCTAGCTCCCATGTAGCCTCATCGGGACTAAGGTGCTCCCATTGAACCTTTACCTACCCGATGGATTTGTTCCGGAGCAAAGTGACCTTCTTGTCAAGGATGCACATAGGCCCTACTTGGAACTCTCCCTCAGGTTCCACCTGTATCACATTCCAATCAATGATTAGGACTATGTACATACTTCTTAAGCAAAGATACATGGAAAACATTATGAGCTCTTATGTTAGCAGGAAATGCAATTCTATATGCAACTGGCCCTATCCTATCAAGGACTTCAAATGGCCCACAATATCTCGCTGACAACTTGGCACAACTCTCCAACTTGAGAAAAATTTTCCTTGGTTTCACTCTCAAATAAACATGATCCCCAATCTGAAATTCCTTATGCACTCTTTTCAAATCTGCATAACTCTTCTGCCTGTCCTGAGCTGCCTTTAAATTCTGCCCGATCTTAGAAACTTCCTGTTTCATTTCCTTGATCATCTCTGGTCCAAGTACTTCCCTATTCATCGGGCTATCCCAATTCATTGGAGTCCTATATCCTTTGCCATACAATGCCTCAAATAGACTCATCCCCAATGATGTATGATGTCCATTATTGTATGCAAATTCTACTAAGTGTATGTAATCTTCCCACTTGGATGGTTTATCCATCACATACATTCTCAGCATGTCTTCAAGAACCTAATTCACCCTCTCAGTTTGGCCATCTATTTGAGGATGATATGCTATACTAAAATTCAATCTAGTTCCCAATTCCTGAAATAATCCTTTCCAAAAATTGGAAGTGAACTTTGTATCACGATCAGAAATTATTGCCTTGGGAAATCCATGCAATCTGAATATCTCTCTCATGAAGATGTTTGCAATGTCATTAGCCTTGTAAGTGGACTTGACTGGAATAAAGTGAGCTACCTTTGATAGCTTGTCCACCACAACCATGATTGAATCATGCTTCTTCACTATCTTGGGAAGACCTGTTATAAAATCCATAGAGACCACTTCTTACTTCCATTATGGAATGGCTAAGGGCTGCAACAATCCTGCTAGATGTTGGTTCTCTACCTTGACTTGTTGGAACTTCTGACACCTAGCAATGTACTCAGCTATGTCTTTCTTCATACCATGCAAAAAGTATTGCTTTCTTGCTGTTGTTATAGTTTTTTGATATCCCGGGTGTCTAGAGTATGGCATTTGATGTATTTCATCCATCACTAGCTTCTTCAAATCTGCACTATTTGGAATGTACAATCTATCCTTGTAGATGAGGACATCATCTTCAACAAGCTGATATCCTGCACACTTTTCATCCACACTACCCTGCTACAACTTCTCTTTAATTTGAAGGTAAGTTTCATCACTATTTTGGGCTTCAAGAACTCTTGTCCTCAAATCTGATTTACACACACTTAATGCTGCAACATGAAAGTTTTTGCTAAGAGCATCTACAACCTTATTCTCGTTCCCTTTTACATGCTTAATTTCAAAGTCAAATTCACAAAGAAACTCCATCCATATAGCTTGCCTAGCATTCAAGTTTGGTTGATCAAACAAATACTTCAAGCTCATGTGGTCTGTTCTAAGCTCGAATCTTCTTCCCATCAAATAATGTCTCCACATCTTGAGAGCATGTACTATGGATGTTAATTCTAAATCATGTGTGGCATAATTTTTTCATGTTCTTTTAATTTCCTTGACTCGTAGCAAATCACAAATCCTTCTTGCATGAGCACTCCACCTAGCCTTTTAATGCAAGCATCTGTGCACACTACAAAATCCTTCTTTGGATCTGTTATCTTCAAAATAGGAGCGCTGGTAAGCAACTCCTTTAACTGCTGAAAACTCTTCTCACATTTTTCAGACCATACAAACTTGATATTCTTCCTTTGCAATGAAGTGATTAGGTGAGCTATCTTGGAGAATCCTTCAATGAACCTTCTGTAGTAACTAGCAAGACCCATGAAAGATCTAACATCTGAAACATTCTTTGGAGTAGACCAATCCATGATGGCATTAATCTTTTCTGGATCCATTGCAATTCCTTCTTCAGAAATAACATGACCCAAATATTGAACTCTCTTTCGATAGAATTCACACTTGCTTAACTTGGAATACAATTGGTGTTCTCTAAAAATTTGCAACACCATCCTTAGATGTTCTTCATGTTCTTCTTCATTCCTTGAATAGACAAGAATCTTATCCAAAAATACAATCATAAACTTATCCAAATATTTACTGAATACACTATTCATGAGACACATGAATATAGCAGGTACATTAGTAAGACCAAATGGCATCACCGTGAACTCATAATGTCCATATCTAGTTTGGAAAGCTGTCTTGTGAATGTCTTCTTCCTTAATCTTTACTTGATGGTACCCAGACCTCAAGTCAATCTTGGAAAACACTTTAGCTTCCTTCATTTGATCAAACAAGTCATCAATCCTTGGCAATGGATACTTATTCTTGACTGTCACTTTATTTAGCTGCCTGTAATCAATACACAGCCTTAAAGTCCTATCCTTCTTCTTGACAAATAACACCGGTGCTCCCCAAGGAGACACACTTGGCCTGATATGCCTTTTGTCCATTAACTCTTGTAGCTGCATCTTTAAATCTACCAATTCCGGTGTACTCATTCTATAAGGAGCTTTGGAATTTGGTGCTGCCCCTGGAACAAGATCGATGGTGAAATCGATATCTCTCTTTGGTGGTAGTCCCGACACTTCATTCGGAAATACATCTTGGAATTCTTGCAACAATGGAAAGTCTTTTATCATTGGACCTTTCTCCTATCACGAATGTGATATATGGACTGCATATAATTGAGAACCTTTCTTATAGAACTTCTTCAACTGTAAGGCTGAAATTTGTCTTACTGAAACTTGCTTGGGAATTCCTCTTACCAATCTTGGTCTTCCCTCTTCATCAATGCATTCAAGCACTTTCTCATAACAGTCCAACTTGGCTCTATGCTTTTCCAACCAGTCCATTCCAATTCTATGGGGCACTCCACCACCACTTCACTAACTTTTCTCTTGGTCCCTGTGGCTAATTGAACTAACCAAGACTTATTGTGCTTCACTTTTCTAAGAGAACAACCTTCAACCACTTTTGGAGAAACATAACTATGAGTAGATCCTTGATCAATCAAAACAGAAATAGATTGCTTAGCAATCTTACCTTCAACTTCCACCACTGATGATTGATGGCCTTCTTGATGATTATCCAACGCTGCATAGATCCGAGGTGTTTCCCTTTCCATGTCCTCCACTGTAGCTGCTCCTTGTAAGTTGTGCAACCTTCGGGGATTATCCCTTCGATGTGGACAATCCTTCAGTATGTGGTTTTCTTCACATCCCCAACATTGAAGCAGTCCCTTTGATGCTTTATCTGTTGCTACTGCTGGTTTGAATCCACTCCTTGCTTGTTGCCCCTATGGAAAGGTTCTAGGATGACTCTTGAATGGTGGCTTGAAGCCGCTCTTCTTTTAATCAAACCTCCCTCTTGGCTTTCCTTTCCATGCTGGGTTTACCTCTGATTTTTCTTTGTTCTGCTCATAGCAATGCATTGTCATTCTAATGGCTTCATCAAGACTTGATGGATTAATAAATTCAATCCTATCTCTGAAACTTTGAGGTAGACTCCCAAGAAAGCATTGAATTTTTACTCTCTCATCTTTGATATAGTCAATATACCTCAACAATTCCAAAAATTTGTGGACATGCTATGTTAAATTTTCAGAATTTACTTCAATTTGATCTAGGATCTTAACTAAGAGAACAACATGTACAACAAATCTACAGCATATCAATCATGGACACAATAATGCAAGCACACAAGAGACACAGAGTTTACTTGGGGAAAACCATAAAGGTGAAAAACCCCAATAACTTCCTCAGAGATAGATAAAGCAATGATACAACTAGAATACAAGAGATAGTCTTCTCCTAGCAGCAGAGCCTCCTCCTTCACAAGTGCGCCACTCTCCCAAGTGTGAGTGAGAGAATAGAATGTGTAAAATGAGAGAGACACACTCTCTATTTATACACTAACTTGACTTGACCTTTATTCAACTAGGTCGGCCTCAACTTAACCACTTAACATAATGTTGACTGGGCCGACCCCCACTAGGGTGGTCTAATAACCCTTTGAACCACATGGACGACCCCCAATAGGGTGGTCTAATAACCCTTTGACCCACATGACTTATACAGGGCCGATCCCAACAAGGTGGTCTAATAACCCATCAAGTATAAGTTACGACACTTACAATATAAATGACGACACTTTCGTATAGAGGAATAATAACATCTCTATAGGAATACAACCACTTCCGTATAGAGGAATAATAACATCTCTATAGGAATACAATATACATATATGTGAAATACATTCTGAAGTTACATATACATCAACACTCCCTCTTAACTAAGAAGGTATTTCTCGACACAGGTCTTCTAGCACAAGTCATCTTCTCTGGATCATCGTCACTGTTGCTGCTATCTCAATCAATCTCTGAATCTACTCGTCATAGGAAGTTCTACAGAGCCAGTCCTTTTTCATACTGGATGTAGGCCCACCACCTGCAGGTCTTCGTCATCACTAGCCATACTGTGGAATCCTCAGGACTTATTACGTGCGTCACAAAACCTCGAAAGAGCATCCCAGGCTGTTACGAGCACATGGCTCTACCTATAGGATCTCCCAGAGCCATATTATATGTGACCTCACCACAAAACCTCGCAAGAGCATCCCAGGCTGTTACGAGCACACAACTCTACCTATAGGATCTCCCAGGGACAGATTATATGTGGTCACCACAAAACCTCGCAAGAGCATCCCAGGCTATTACGGGCACACAACTCTACCTATAGGATCTCCCAGGGATAGATTATATGTGGTCATGGAAAAACCTCGCAAGAGCATCCCAGGACTTATTATGGGCACACAACCCAACCTATCGGATCTCCCAGGGACATATTATATGCCATAGGACAAAACCTCGAAAGAGCATCTACTAGATATCCCAGGGCCAGATTATATGCCAATAAGCAAAACCTTGAAAGACTATCTGCAGATCTCCCAGAGCCAAATTATATGTTCTCCCAGAGCAAAACCTCGAAAGAGCATTTGCCAGATATCCCAGGGCCAAATTATATGCCATAGGCCAAACCTAGAAAGACTATCTGCAAATCTCCCAAGGACAAATTATATGCTCATCTGCACAACTTGATCCACGACCATAGAGTATCAACCTAATACTCACCATACATCATCCTGATGTATACATGATCATCCTGATCATCATCACTGCAATATCCTACTGCATGTCATCTGGAGCAACATCCTGAAGCTCGTCATCCATGATCATCCTGATCATCCAATGCATCTACCTGATGCATACCAAGTATCTACCTGATACATATAATCATACATGATCCACCTGATCATACAGTGTATCCACCTGATACAAATACATGATACATATCACCATACATGATCCACCTGATCATATAATGTATCCACCTGATACATATACAGATACATGGTCCAAGCATCCAACATGATGCATATACAAAAATACATGAAGATGATCCAACTGATCAAACAAAGCAGAAACCAGAACATCATCCTGATGCTCATCATCCAGTGCTTACATCCACAGCCATGTGAAGGATCCTCCTTCCAACATGCTTGGAATGGCTTCAGCAAATGTGTCCATCACTTCATCCTCGAAGTGTCATCAATCCGAAGAACACCAAGCCTCTCTCTGAAGTACTTGAACTTCACTCTGGCTAGTGGTTTCGTCAGCATATCTACAATCTGCTTGTCCGTCGCAATGTACAGGAGCTTCACAGCTCCTCTCTGCACCATATCCTTGATATAGTGATATTTGATCTCTATGTGTTTCTACCTGTCATGAAACACTGGGTTCTCGGACAGTTTCACACAACTTTGGTTATCACAAAAGATACCAGTAGCATCCAATGGGAGATCAAATAACTCAGCCAGTAGCTTCCGTAGCCATACTGCCTCACAACTAGCTAAACAGGCTGCAACATACTCTGCCTCAGCTGTACTCAGTGCTACGCAGGACTGCTTCCTACTAAACCAAGAGATCACACCTGATCCCATACTGAAGCAGCACCCAGATGTGCTCTTCCTATCTGCAGCACTGCCAGCCCAATCTGAATCAACATAACCCTGCAGGTTAAACTTTTGATTCGCTTCATACTTGAGCCCATAATCCACTATACCCTTCAGGTACCTCAGAACATGCTTTACAGCCACTAGGTGAACACTCCTCGGATCTGTCAGGAACTGGCTCAATGTGTTCATCGCAAAGCAAATATCTGGTCTCGTGTTCGTCAGGTACATCAAGGACCCAATCATCTGATGATACATAGAGACATCAACCGTCTCAGATTAAGCATCACAAAGAAGCTTCAGATTCGATGCCATAGGTGTGGCCATGGCCTTGCAATCCATCATCCCGAACCTCTTCAGGATCTCTACTGCATACTTCCCTTGTCCAAGGAAGATTCCATTTGCACTATGCCACACTTCCATGCCAAAAACAAATAGTGCATCATCCCCAAGTTCTTTATCTCGAACTCGGCAGCAAGCTTCCGCTGCGTGTCGGCAATCAATCTATCTTCACCTGTAACAAACAGGTTATCCGCATACAAAAATAGTATCACTGGATTGCCTTCCTCAACCTTGTAGTAAAGGTTGGAATCCGCTTTACTCTTGGTAAAGCCCAAAATGGATAGAAAGCTGTTTATCCTACCATACCAAGTTCTGCACATATATGACTCCCTGTCATGTGTCTCAGAACTAAGTGGCTTCTCCACATACACTTCTTCTTCAACTACACCATTCAAGAAGACTGTCTTGAAATCCAACTGGTGTATCTTCTATTTCATCACTTTTATATTTCTTTATGCTGCCATTTACAGCATGCTTGATCTTGATAGATCCATATGGAAGTCATAACAAACTTCCCTTCAGGTCTTGGGACTATATCCCAAACATCGTTCTTCATGATCGATGGATCATGGCATTCTTCCCGTATCCTGGGAACTTCAATATCTTCAATAGATAATTTTGTTGCTGAACAAATGTTGTAGTTCTTCTTTTGTAGGTGATGTCATACGATCTTTCCTACACAACAAGTTAAATTGCATGATTATAAAACATCTCATAGTTTTCAGAACAAATTCTTACACATAAAGAAATATGTCATACAGTCATGCAATTATCTTAGCCAATGCTTCAATACAACATTTATCCATATCCCGTAACTTTCTAGATGCCTTCCAATCTCTACCAGAACATTGTTAAGAGTGTACACAACTCCCAACATATCAGCAAAGAGGTTTCATTCTAGATAAGTAGCAATGGAATGTTGTATAGTGCCATAGGCCACTTACCCATGCATATTAGTAGTATATTGTTCATCAATGCAACTATTCTAATATGCATAATACACAACCTAATTCTAGGAACATCAGTATATACATTATTGAACAGTATTATTTAAATAATAAAATATGCAAGTAATGAAAATTCAAATACTTATCTTTGTTTGTTTGTTGGGTTGACTCCCTCTCAGTCTTTGCTTCTTTTCTACAACTCCATTTTTATGTGGATTGTGAGAAGTGGTCAACTCCCTTTGAATATCTGCATCCTTGTAGAAACTACTGAAGTGTGCTCCTTTGTTTTCTTGCAGGAACAACTAGAGTGTGCTCCTTCTTGATCTTTGCTTCCTGGATTACCTGTCATTGAACTTACATCCATCCTTAATCACTATGCATGCTTATTAGTATCATCATTGTGTTATCCTTGAGGTCTCATACATAATCACACATTTATTAGTATAATCTTAATACTATCAAAACACAATAATCTTAAACATGTATATTCATGATCATTCACAGATAATAAACATTAGTATTCAAGGTTTTAAGGAAGTCTTCTTTTACTCATACATATTCTCATTCGATCATAGGACTCTTCTGGTTAGTTTAATCATCAATCAAGATAAGAGATATAATATGCATAAAACCCGTGATTATTCAAATCTATACCTTCATGATTCTTCTGGCTAGTCATATCATCAATTATGGTAAGAAACATAATATGCATACAACCATGATTATTCAAACCTACGACTTCATGAATAATCATTATCAACAACACAACAGTATAAGATCCTAACACAAGGTAAGATTCTAGCTTGATATAGGAAAAACATACCTGGATTAGCATGCTATCTAGTTATGTCTAACATACCCACATAATGTCTTCCAGTTCTCTTCAGTGACTTGTGCTAGTAACCTGCATGACTCATAGGTTAACCATTGTAGGACCAAGTTATACATACCTCGAAAGTAGATCTTCTATGTGATCCACGACAATGGATGAATCTTTGTCTTCATGTCACCATGATCATATGTTCTTGGAGTAGAACAAGATTTGTCTTTCTTGGTGTTCCTTTTATGTTAGCGAACAACATAAACCTCATACAACATCACAATGCATTAGTACATTCATAAGTGTCAAAACCTTAATCAATGAATATCTTCTATTAAGGTGATACGACAAGTCTAGTAATTAATCAAGATTGTACTGTAATGATATGAAGACAAACATATGATAAACTTAACCATGAAACATACCTGTAAGCCATACCTGTCAAGATTGCATGTAATCTTCTTATGAAAGGCCTTAGCCTCATCTCCCTCTGAAACAGAAAATTCTTCACTTATGTAGGTGACCAATCCATCCTCTTCTAGGATTAACCCAATTCACTTGATTTGCAGGAACTGGATCTGGAGCTGTAATAGGGTTTGTTAGAGAAACCCCAAAAATTCAAACTTTGAATTTCAAACCTTCGAAAGGATAGAAATATGCGCCTTGATGAACTGATCAAGCTGGTATATTCAGAATTTGAAAACTGCAAAGTTTCACCCCTCAAAATTGCCTTTTAGATTTCTGGATTCACTAGGGAGGACCCTGAATTAGGGTTTGAGTTTCCTGGAGCTTCACCCAACCAAAATATTTGATTCAAAACTCTAAGCTTCGATTTTTTTGAGGAGCTTCCAGTCGTGGTCAAAGATTTCCAAAATTCCAATTTTTGCAGAAGCCCTAATTTTCCATCTTTCTGATCAAAGTCCCGAACTAAGGTTTGATCAAGCCTGGCCTTCCGCCCAACCAAAAAATATGATCTTGGTCTCTAAATTTCGATTTTGATGAGTAGCATCCAGCCGTGGTCTCCGATTACAAAAATTCCAACTTTCTTCGAAGCCCTAAATTCTGGAAGCCATGAATGAAAGTACTCAAAAAATTCTGTTTTGACAGAAATATGTACCTGATTGTTTCTGCTGTAATTCCGAACCTTTTGATCCACAGGGTCTGAAATTTTTTTCTGAGATAACCCGACCTGTTATCTTTCCATCCCGACAGGTCTGATCTCAATTGGATTCTCTGAGAGAGAGTTATGCCAAGTGTCGCAACGTGACCTGTTTATGGGATAATACAGGAGAGCGAACTTGTATGGAGTGCCACGTGTCAGTGTTTCAACTTCGGCCTCTGAAATTTTTTTCTGAGATAGCCGACTTGTTATGTTTCCATCTAGATAGGTCTAACCTCAATTGGATTCTCTGAGAGAGAGTTATGCCAAGTGTCGCAACGTGACCTGTTTATGGGATAATACAGGAGAGCAAAATTGTATGGCGTGCCACATGCCACTGGTTCAACTTCGGCCTCTGAAATTTTTTCCTGAGATAGTAAAGTCTGTGTACTACCCGTCACTTTTTACAAAATTTCATTTGGAGCTTCCTAGCCCAAGTTATGACATTTTTCCCAAGGTCACCTGATTTTGACTCAGATCTGGAAGAGGTAGAAACCCTATATTGTACAGATCATAAATCACAAAGTAAAATGAATTAGAGGTTGTCCTTTGGACACAAGGTACATGGGGATCTAATATTTGACCTGTAAAAGTTTCAGATCTGAAAACTTCGCCAAAACGGATTTATAGTGAAAGTGCTACGATGATTGGTTTTTGCTATATCAATCCCTAGCATTGTAAGTGCAACAAGTGTCATACATGCCATATCATGCCTTCTTTCAGGCTAGCTCTGATACCATGTTAAATTTTCAGAATTTACTTCAATCTGATCTAGGATCTTAACTAAGAGAACAACATGTACATCAAATCTACAGCATATCAATCATGGACATAATAATGCAAGCACACAAGAGACACAGAGTTTACTTGGGGAAAACCATAAAGGTGAAAAACCCCAATAACTTCCTCAGAGATAGATAGAGCAATGATACAACCAGAATACAAGAGATAGTCTTCTCCTAGCAGCAGAGCCTCCTCCTCCACAAGTGCGCCACTCTCCCAAGTGTGAGTGAGAGAATAGAATGTGTAAAATGAGAGAGACACACTCTCTATTTATACACTAACTTGACTTGACCTCTACTCAACTAGGTCGGCCTCATCTTAACCACTTAACATAATGCTGTCTGGGTTGACCCCCACTAGGGTGGTCTAATAACCCTTTGACCCACATGGCTGACCCCCACTAGGGTGGTCTAATAACCCTTTGACCCACATGAATTATATAGGGCCGACCCCAACAAGGTGGTCTAATAACCCATCAAGTATAAGTTACGACACTTACAATATAAATGACGACACTTTCGTATAGAGGAATAATAACATCTCTATAGGAATACAACCACTTCCATATAGAGGAATAATAATATCTCTATAGGAATACAATATACATATATGTGAAATACATTCCGAAGTTACATATACATCAACATGCTATTTCATGTATTTTTGTCCCAACTTGAGTTCATTGAACTCTTTTCTCTTACTGTCATAATACCTAGCAGAAAGGTATTTCTCCCTGAAATACTTCTTAAATCTTTCCCAACTGATCTTCCTTTCATTGATCCCTTTCACTTGTAAGAGGTTGTCCAACCAAATTGAAGCTCTACCATTTAGATTGTAAATGACAATTCTAGCCTTTTCATTTCCTGAGTAGTCTTGAATTCTGAAATATTTCTTCATCCCAAGAAGCCATGCCTTTGCCTCTTGGCCAGTCTTATCATCTCCATCAAATGTAGGAGGTCTTGCCTTCCTGAATTCTCCTTGTGGAATTCCCTTGAACTTCTTTCTTCCATCAAATCTCCTGGGCACAGGCCTTGGACTTCTTTGAGAGCCTCTGGAGTCACATGATTTGTTAGAAGAAGATCTAGAGGAAGGTGTTCTATGCTTCTTGCTCACAAAACTCTTCCTTGGGCTTGGAGTCCTCTTCTTAGAACGACCTCTAGAGAGACTCACTGCATCTCTTCCTTCTTCACCTACATTGCTTGGGTTGGACCCAATATTTATCCTCTGCTGCATATCAATGAGGCTCTGCAAAATAGCAGCATTGAGTTGGTTTTGTTCTTTCTAAGCTTTCATCAATCTTTCATTGAAGCTGACCATGGTCTCAACCAAATTTCGAGGAGTCATTTGCTCACTTCTTCCATTGGATTCGGTCTCAGCATTCCCTTCCTGCGCATTCTCTCCTAGTACATCCTCCTCTTGCTCATAAGGATCCTACGCATCATTTATAGTCACCATTTTTCTTGTATGTTGCTTATGCTACAACTATTAAATCTTATTAACTGCAAGCACTGTGCATTATGAAAATATTTTTTAGACATCATAAGAATGCATATCGAAATATAAAACAATCAATATTTAACACAATCAACTCATGGAATAATTCACATAGCTGTTATGCATTAATTTCTTTTGCTCATTCATGCAATCCTGGAAATTGCCCATATTATCCACAATTTGACAAAACAGTCACTGACACTTTTCTGCTCTAATTATCTATGGTGTATGATAACCCCATTCAAATTCTGATCATACACCTTTATTCCTTGTTGGACAAGCTTTCCAATGCCTATCCCCATGCTCCATTCTGACTTCGGGTGTGGAAGTTACATTACTTCAAAAATGACATTTTTTTTTCCAAAATTCTGCACTTTTACACACAATGGTATTTTGGTCTGGAATGCCAACTTCAGCCACCTGTGGAAGAAAATATTTGGAGAATCACGAAAACTTTTCTACTGAGCAAAGTTAGTCCATATAGCAAGGAACACTCAACAAATCGCGGGTCTCTGTTCTGAAGCTCCATTCATCTTTTATGAATTTTTGGGTTTGACTACTTTTCTTTTTTAGCTCCCTTTGCAACCTGTGCAACCTGTGCACAACCTGTGCGCCACCTGCGCAATCTGTGTGCAACCTGCGCACCACCTATGTGCCACCTGCGTAAATTATGCACAACCTGTGTGCAACTTGTGCGCAACCTGTGCGTAACCTACGCGCAATCTGTGCGCAACCTACGCATAACCTGCGCGCAATCTACGTGCAACATGCGCAATCTGTGCGCAACCTATGTGAGATCTGCGCGACCTGCATGTGACCCGCGCACAATTTGTCAGCAATCTGCGCATAACCTGCGCAATCTGTGCGCAACCTACGCGTAATCTATGCGCGATCTGTGCGCGACCTGCACGCAATTTGTGTGCAACTTGTGCACTTGCGGGGCTCATATCTCTCTCGTCCCTTAACCAAATAAGGTAAGTTTGGTATCGTTGGAAAGATCTTGGAGAGATCTATGCAATGGTTTGATCCTTTTCAACATCTGAGAACCATGATCCTACCATTTTCCCCAATCAAAATGCTGCCCAAACGACATCAATACTGTGTTAAAAACACTCTGATATCTGCCTGCAAGCTCAAAGTTTGGCCGAAGTAGCCCCAGTGCTGCAACATAGGCTCTGATACCACTCTATCACATCCCCTTGCATTGTTTATAAACCATAGAGGGAACATGACTTACATACCGGGCTTAATTGGTAAACTCAGCCCCATACATTACTAATAAATTCATAAGAATTAAAAACTTGTGTGTGCAGACTCATACTCAATATAAACACAGCTGAAATAAACATATTTACAAGCACACAAACAGTAATGCATCATCATATCTACCACCAGCATATGATGCTTCATCATATGAGAATTCAATCTCGTTCTCATGCTATGCATAGACTTCATGTCGATTTCATTAAGACAATCATTTCGTTTCATTAACATGGGAAATTGACATTCATAATTAACACACTGCAAAATACATAATGCATATAATGTAAATCACAGAGAATACTTATCTTGAAGAGGAGGCTGTCCAATAACTGGCTATATGAGAGCAATGTTCCACCCAACCATAGATCTATGTCCAGCCTATATTCTTTCAGCTGAGAGATCACCCCCGAGCTGGGTTGTGTATCCACTAAGGAGGAACTAGACAGGCTCACTCACAGCCATGGTTTCACTCTATAGCTATGCTGAGCCAACTCACCGTTGGGTTTATCAAGCATACAAAAGACAAGGGAGGGAAATGCTAAGCCAGTGAGCTCATCCACAGAGCTACAGGCATATCAAATGAATTCAACAGTTAAGGCACCCACATTACCTACCACACCCAACACAAGGAAGGTCCCCTTCTCTGCTGCACAGTCCCTCATGCGTCCCTTCCTTCCAGTGCTCTTCAGGATGGGTATAGAAAGGTCCAGCTGCTAATTCTTGATATTTTAGCCTTCACTGGGTTTATCAAGTAATCCCAACCTCTGCGAAGTCATTCACAATTGGATTTCTCACAATTCTGTTCATCAAAAACTCAATCCCGTCACTTGATTTCTGGGCTATAAAAATTGCGTTTTCCAATGGATTTCGGGGTATCTAATACTCTCAAATTCGCCCCAAGGTTCATATCTATGGATCCCCCATTGGATTTCACTGTCAAATATCAAATTTGAGCGTTTATGGCTCTTCAAAACGTGGGTTCTTGCAAAGTTGCGATTTCTGGTTTTGCTCACTGTTGGCAATTCGTTTTTTGGATGGAAAATGATGCTGGGTTCTTCCCCCACTGGAATGAGAATGAGAAGGAAGCAACAACCATGAGGTAGGGTGACTTGTGGTACAAAAAAACAAAGCCCATACTCTACCATACGAATTTTTGGGTTGCCCATGCTCCATTGAAGCCATGGACTGAAATCTTCAACAACTTCCTTACAACAGAATTAAATGTCAGCAAGGTAAGTCAAATGGGTTCTCACGATAACATTTGGAAGCATATGGTTCATCCCCACAACCCCCTCACCTCTCCCTAGTGGATACACATGGCTCCTTCTCATTCGTTGCTCCCATAGCCAATTTTGGTATTTTATTGCAATATTAAATATTTACATCAATTTACAATATTCCATGGCTTAATAGCACATGGGTAACAAAATATCAAATGCTTCTCCATTCTAAATAAAATTCGAGCATACACTAGCGGGGCCTTGGACTTGAGCTCCACGCTATAAAAACATACATTGCATGTATACAATATTTACATTAAAAGTCAATATTTCATAAGGGTCAAAATTGGGGTATTACATTCTCCTCCCCCTTAGAACAACACCATCCTCGGTGTTCTCAAAATTGAACAAAAATGGGAATGCCTCTATCATGGCATCCTTCAGCTCCCATGTAGCCTCATTGGGACTAAGGTGCTCCCATTGGACCTTTACCTACCCGATGGCTCTGTTCCGGAGCAAAGTGACCTTCTTGTCGAGGATGCGCATAGGCTCTACTTGGAACTCTCCCTCGGGTTCCACCTGTATCACATTCCAATCAATCATATGATTAGGATCATGTACATACTTCTTAAACAAAGATACATGGAAAACATTATGAGCTCTTATGTTAGCAGGCAATGCAATTCTATATGCAACTGACCCTATCCTATCAAGGACTTCAAATGGCCCACAATATCTCGGTGACAACTTGGCACAACTCCCCAACTTGAGAGAACTTTTCCTTGGTTTCACTCTCAAATAAACATGATCCCTAGGACTGATGTAATACCCCAATTTTGACCCTTATGAAATATTGGCTTCTAATGTAAATATTGTATACATGCGTTGTATATTTTCCTGGCGTGGAGCTCAAGGCTAAGGCCCCACTAGTGTATGTTCGGATTTTATTTAAAACAAGCAAGTATTTGATATTTTGATACCCATGTGCTATTAAGCCATGGAATATTGTAAATTGATGTAAATGTTAATATTTCAATAAAATACCAAAAATGGCTATGTAAGCAACGAATGAGAAGGGACCATGTGTATCCACTAGGGAGTGGTGAGGGGGTTGTGTGGATGAATCATATGTTGCCAAATGTTATTGTGAGAACCGATTTGACTTTCCTTGAAGACATTTATTCATGTTGTAAGGAAGTTGTTGAAGATTCCAGTCCATGGCTTCAATGGAGGATGGGCAGCTCAGAAATTCGTATTTGCAGGTATGGGCTCTATTTTCTTGTACAACAAGTCACTCTACCTCATGGGAGTTGCTTCTTCCTCATTCCCATTCCAGTGTGGAAGAACCCAACATTAATTTTCATCCAAAAAATAAATTGCCAGCAGTAAGAAAAATCAGAAATCGCAACTTTGAAAGAACCCACGTTTTGAAGAGCCAAAAATGCTCAGATTTGGTATTTGACAGTGAAACCCAATGGGGGATCCATAGATATGAACCTTGGGGCGAATTCGAGAGTATTAGATACCCCAAAATCCATTGGAAAACCCAGTTTTTATAGTCAAGAAAACCAGTGACGGGATTGAGTTATTTGATGAACAAAATTGTGAGAAATCCAATTATGAATGACTAAGCAGAGGTTGGGATTGCTTGATAAACCCAGTGAAGGCTAGAATCTCAAGGATTAGTAGCCAGACCTTTCTATTCCCACCATGAAGAGCACTGGAGGTAATGACGCCTGAGGGACTGTGCAGCAGAGAAGGGGACCTTCCTTGTGTTGGGCGTGGTAGGTAATGGGGGTGCCTTGACTATTGAATCCATTTGAGATGCTTGTAACTCTGTGGTTGAGCTCACTGGCTTAGCATTTCCCTCCTTTGTCTTTCATATGCTTGATAAACCCAACTATGTGTTGGCTTAGCATAGTTGTTGAGTGAAATCATGGTTGTAAGTGAGCCCATCTAGTTCCTCCTTAGTGGATACACAACCCAGCTCAGACATCTTAGGGGTGATCTCTCAGCCGAAAGAATACAAGTTGGACAGAGATCTATGGTTGGGTGGAACATTGCTCTCACCTAGCCAGTTGTTTGGACAGCTCCATCTTCAAGATAAGTGTTCTCTGTGTTATAAATTATATGCATTTTGTGTTATGTAATGTGTTAATTCGAAATGGTAATTATTCATGTTAATGGAATTGATATGAAGTCTTTGCATAGCCTGGGAATGGAATTGAAATCCCTAGAGGCTGAATCATCATATGCCTTTGTTAGATATGAGGATGCATTACTGTTTGTGTGCTTGCAAATATGTTTATTTTCGCTGTGTTTATTGAAGTATGAGCTTGCACACACAAGTTTTAAATTGTTATGAATTGTTGAGCAATGTATGGGGGCTGAGGTTGTCAAATAAGCCCGACAAGTTTGGTTCACGTTTCCTTCCTTGCATCGGATTGGATGGAAGGGGATGTGACAACTGAACAACGCGACACACCACGCCATGCCCCACGCCCCACGCCATCTCTCAGCTATGTCTTCCACTCCACCAGGTAAGTGTAGTTCCAACCTTCCATTTGTTTTTTTAATACAATTTAATTTTATTTATTTATAAATATGTGTGAATGCTGCAATTTTTTTTTCCAAATAAATGTAACCATTGAAACCAATAACCATTTTTTTGTGTAGAAAACCCATTGAAACAAAAAATATTTGAAAAAAAAAAATCCATTTCAACACAATAACAAAAAACCATTTGAAAACAAAAAAACACCATTTGAAAACAAAAACAAAAACAATTTAAAACAAAAAACCAAAAACCAAAAACCATTTGAAATATGTTTTAAATTTTAAATTTTAGTTGTATTTATCTTTTTAAATTATTAATATTTTTGTTTATATCAACCGGTAGCATTTTATGCACAGTATCATTTCATTGCATCAAATGCTAGCCGTTTTATTTTAAAATGTGTTTTGACAAGCATAAATGCTGCTCGTTTTTTTCAATCCTCTGAGAAGGCCAAGAGGATTGAAAAAAATATAATCATATTACATTGCTGGTTTAACAAAAACCATTAATATTAAACAAAAACATTTCAAAATCTTTGAAATTGACATTGAAATTTTAATTCAAATTGAAATTGAAATTTTAAATTAAATTAAATTAAATTAAAATTGAAATTTTAAATTAAGTTAAATTAAAATTGAAATTGAAATTTCTCATATAACCATGTACCAAAAACCATTAATATTAAAAAAAACATTTGAAAACCTTTGAAATTGACATTGAAATTTTAAATTGAAATTGAAAATGAAATTTTAAATGAAATTAAATTAAAATTGAAATTTTAAATTAAGTTAAATTGAAATTGAAATTGAAATTTTACGTTTTTTTTCAATCCTCTGTGAATGCCAAGAGGATTGAAAAAAAATATACATATTGCGTCCTCGTTTTTTTCCAATATAAGCTCATATAACTATGTAACAAAAACTATTAACATTAAAAAAAATAATTGAAATCCTTTGAAATTGACATTGAAATTTTAAATTGAAATTGAAATTGAAATTAAAATAAATTAAAATTGAAATTTTAAACTAAATTAAAATTGAAATTGAAATTTTGAAATATGAACATGTGATCAAAAGTTTGTAGTTCCAACATTCAAATGGATAAAATCACATTTGACATGTTACTTACTGGTGTTCAATGATCACAATTGCAATTTGAAATTTCAAAATTGATAATGAAAATGAAAATGAAAACCAAATTGAAATTGAAATTGATATGGAAATTGAATTTGAAAATTTAAATTAAATTGAAATTGAAAATTGAAATGTGAATGAAAATTAGGAATCGGAAATGGAATTAGAATTTGAAATCGAAATTGAAAATTGAATTTGAATTTGAATTTGAAATCTAAATTTGAAAATTTGAAATTGAAACTAAAATTGATTTGAAATTTGAGATTGAAAACCAAGTCGAAGTTGGAATTGAAATTGAAATTTAAAATTGTAAATTGTAAATAAAAATGATATCGAAATTGAAACTGGAATTGAAATGTAAATTTGAAATTGAAAATTTAAATAAAAATGAAAATTGAGAAATGGAAATGGATTTGAAATTGCAATTGGAATTGGAAATTGAAATTGAAATAGAAATTGAATTTCAATTTAAAATTGAAATAGAAATTGAAATAGAAATTGAAATTGAATTCCAAATTAAAATTGAAATTGAAATTGAAATTGAAACTAGGAAATTGAAATTGAAATTGAAACTAGGAAATTGAAATTGAAAACTCAAGATTAAATTTAAATTTAATTTTAAATTCGAAATTCGAAATAGAAATAGAAATTGAAACTAGAAAATTGAAATTGAAAACTCAAGATTAAATTTAAATTCGAAATTCGAAATTGAAATTGAAAAATGAAAATGATATTGAAATTGAAATTAAAAATCAAAAATTAAAATTCAAATGGAAATGAAAATTGAGAATTGGAAATGGAATTAGAATTGGAAATCGAAATTGAAATTGTAACTTGAAATTGAAATCAAAATTTGAAATTGAAATTGACATTAAAATTGATTTGAAATTTGAGATTGAAAACTTAAGTTGAAATTGAAAATGAAAATGAAAATGACAATGAAAATGATATTGATATTGAAATTGAATTTGAATTTTGAAATGAAAATTGAAAATTGAAATTGAAATGGGAAATGAAAATTGAGAATTGGAAATGTAATTAGAATTCAAATCAAAATTAGAACTTGGAATTTGAAGTTGAAATTTGGAATTTGAAATTGAAACTTGAAGATGAAATTGAAATTGAAATTGACATTGGAATTGAATGTGAAATTGGAGTTCGATTGACATTGGAATTCGATGTGAAATTGAAATTTGAAATTTGAAATTTGAATTGAACATGAAATTGAAATTGAATTTGGAATTAAAATTGAATTCCAAATCCATAAAAACGGAAAACACTAATAACCTTCGGATTGAAAACGGAACACAAAGTTCTTTTAGAATCAAAATAGTTTTCTGAATATGAGACTTAAAACGCCAATCATTATTGGAATTAAACGCAGATATTTTTCAAGGGATCAAGATATATTTTATGAATATGAAACTAAGACGCCAATCAATTTTGAAATGCCATCAAATAGCATATCTGGAAATGTGGGTCAGATGAAACAGAGGTTGGAATATTTTATTCCCAATCGAATTCTGATAGGAGATCTGGAAACATCAATAGATCACAAAACAAATTTAAAATTCCAATCGACTTCTTAATGGAACGATTTTGGGACACCGAAGGGGCTACAACAAAGGTTGAAAGAGAAGATTCACAATTCATTATTACAAAATCTGGAACCACGACATACCCAAATCCAAATAGAGCACAAATACATGCATAATGAAACAACATAGTTTCTATATGTTTTTCATTCAGCAAAAGAAGATGCCGATATCGTACCTAGCATGAGGATAAAAAGAGATTTCATCGTTTTCTCTAATCAAGCAACCTACAGGGTTATTACACAACATCTACGCAACAAAATCCACAGAAAATCGTACTAGCAACCAAGCAGCTTCCTTGGAGTACACATATATAAACAATCTCTAACCTTGATATCAAAACCAACACACATAACTAACAATTTCTTCGGTACTAGTTCACGCTATGTAAAAATAATTACCCACGTGGCAATTTATGGAGAACGAAACAGGGTCTTCAAGCAAAGCACTATCTAGATATCAAGGAATATACATACTACATTTTAAATCTCAGATAGATGCTATCCTTTTTTTGCATTTTTACAATGCCAAACCTGATCCTTATATAAACCATGAAACAAAATTATAGGTCCATATCGTATATCCTATATTTCTCGGTGCTACATCTTGGACCTTGGTTTTCATACAGCATAAGTAGAAAATGAAACACCTATTCAATCATGACAATCCACAAGAGAACTCTGACTACGTTTCGATCCATAGATCTACAATTTTCAAAAGGTGGAGTTTTCATTTTCAAAGACAAAGAAAGGAAATGCCAAATCCACAAGACCGTCAACAGAACTACGACTGCGTTTTACTGTATCACCATCGATCTACGATTTTTAGGTAGCAGATTAAATATTTGAAGACTTCACCAACATAAATCATATAAATACAAAGATAAAAAGGCTACGATTTCCAGGTATACCCGCAGAAGGCAAATAGTTTAGCCATCCCCACAGACCAAGATTGGAATCTATACATCTATTTCCCCAAACTGCATGGTGATAACCAAAAGAAAACAGAGCACACATCTCGGATTTATTGATATATATAAAAAAAATGGAACTGTCGGCAAGGCTAAACTGTCAACAACGATTACTCTTCAGAAATTAGAAGGGTATATATACCCAGAATAACTACGCATAAAAGAAACACAAACAAGACAGAAGCAGAATCCTCGATCCTTGCTACAACTAGCAGAACGGAATAGGGTGGGATCTGGCTCCCTTAGGTCCGACCTCTCTAGAAAAATGTCTAGCTTCCATACAGTCAATATAATCAGAGTGCCAACGTTTTCCAAAAAAAAAAAATACTAATTGAACCTTACAATTCAGAAATGCAAAATGCAATAGCAATAGGGATTAGAGTTTACAGTAAGATCTGCAAAAAGCCATTCATTTTAACAGGTAAAACATAAAGCTAACCGAATTCAGGGTGCAGGCCGTCCCTTCCCTTAGGGATCAAGCCGTTTCTTTCCCCCTCTGCGTGAGCAGGAAAACGCGTATCTTAAACTATCTCGGCCATGGATACTACAAAAGAATTCCTCCCCGAGAGGGAAAAAAAAACCTCTTTATAAATACGATCCTCCCTTTGGAGAGATCGCCCTCATCTAATTCCTGGCGACCTATACACCTTCAGCATACCAATCATATTTCTTGTATAAAGAATTTAATACGATGTTCACAGCAGGCTGCAAAGTTCCAGATTCATATTAAAATTTCTAACCTCAGATAATTATGTTTTAACTGAGGGATCCGGTACTTAGTGATCCAAGTCGTAAAACAAAGGTATTTTTAACAATTCCCAGAAATACAGTAAACACAGAGATCTAATATATATATATTTTAAATAACAGAGATAAAATAATTATGCAGTTTTAAATGTTATCCCAGGTTTTTCATGAGATTCCAGATCCTTGATCTATCGTTACCTTCTCATTTCTCTTTAATAAAACATTAATAAAGATGCATACAAATTTCAATTTATACAACGAGCATATTCTATTGCTTATATGAAATCCAAGATTCATATATACTTAAAAAAAAAGTAGAACAAAATTAGATATGAAAAATTAATAAGTAAATAGGGACCTGTAAGAATCGATACTCCTGTCTATGAGTCCGGTGCCCTCAAGGCTCGACCGGCTTCGATACCAAATGTAGGGACCCCCTTTTGGGGTCCCCCCCTCCAAAAAAAAACTTCCAGTACGATTTTTCAGAAGAAGATATAGAAGCCACAGATCTAGTTCTATCTATCATAGTACATAAATGTGAATATATAAAACTATATACTCAGATTTATTCATTCTCAAAAGATTTAACAAAATAAATAAAATAAAAATACTTCAAACTTGTTTTCGACGGTTGGTCCAGCGAATTGATGGAGTCCTCGAAGTAGTTCCCGCACGATCCAATCCAATCTCCTGACGAAGTACCGAGTGACCCCTCGGTTGACTTCCCTACCGTATCGAGGTTATTCTTCTTCACCCTGAACCCCCAAGCTAATGGGGTCATAAAAACACACAATCTAGCCTCCCGAAAGGATCTCCCAATCCTCGTTCCGGCTAATCCCAACTCCAAGGATCATAACATAATCCGATATTATGATGACCATCCAGCATTAGGGAGCAAGAGATCCCTTCTCTCCTTCTCCTCCCTCATTATATAACAAAAGCTTGTGTGCCATGTGTCTGTCCATGCACATATTTAATTTAATTTAATATTTTAATTTCCAATATTCTCAAATACATGTGTTTTCTTAATGTCTTTAATGTGCACCTAAATCCCTAGATCAGTGGGAGTTAGGTGTACAAGAGTTCTACTTCTCTTTTGGTTCTCATTTAGTTTACTTAACAATCTTTTAGTTAGACTTATTACTTTCTTCTTTTCTTTCTTTTCCTAATATTAAGATTGAATTAAAAGATGATTCCTTTTACTAAAAGTATAATCTTTTTTAAATTTCCTTTTTATAAAATAATTTAAATGAATGGTAAATTTAGTTAAAGTAAAATCTTAAATAATAAAAGAAAAACAATTCTTTTATTAATGACCTATTTCAATTCTTTCTCAAAATAATGAAGTCACTTAAATAGAATCTTTAATAGAATGATTTAAAATGATTTTTCTTAATAATAAAAAAAAAACAAGAAATTTAATTAATGAATAAGAATAGGATTTGTATAGGATAATTCCATATAATAAAATCCATCAATTAAAATCTTTGAATAAAAATAATTCTCTTATTGTTAATCTTTTTCAATTAGCATAATTAATCAACTTTAATATTGAATAAGATCAATCTCTTCAATTCTTTTTCAAGTTAATAAAATCAATTAAAAAGAATAATTCAAATTAATGAATAAAGTATTTCTTAAATCTTATGTAAAATTTTCATTTATATCATTGATTAATTTTCTTCCTCTCGTTCTTGTCTAGGTACCTCTTCGGTGGGTCCTTTTGACAGTTTCATTTCTTCCTTCTTATGGGGAGTACTGCGTAGCGACCGGGAACCGTTACCGTGATTTCTCAACTACCCTCCTTGGAGACTAGGGGATGTTGAAGGATAAGGCTCTCCTTATTGTGCGTTCCTCAACTCATCGTACGCGACCAAATCATTATGGCCTTGCCCGTATGGCATACGCTTCCTTGGGTGAGTTGAAACGGCTTCACCCGTGCATGGATTGCTAATCCAGGGTCAACAGTCAGTCGTCGTACCCCTATGTGTTCTTTCCATTCTTACGACCCCTATAATTCCATTGTGGGTCAGTCGGTAAATCATCTTACCTGCCACTGCACACACCTACACTCAAGCACACATTAGTAGCGCTGCACTATGAAATATTTCATCATCCATCATAATATCTCAGTCAGTCGAGCATATATTTCATTCATCATTTTCTCTCAATCAGTAAATCATATCTATCATTCATCATTCTATCTCAATCAGTCGAGCATATGTAACATTCAGTCATTCTACCTCAATCAGTCGAGCATATCTAACATTTAGTCATTCTATCTCAATCAGTCAAGCATATCTAACATTCAGTCGTTCTATCTCAATCAGTCGAGCATATGTAACATTCAGTCATCCTATCTCAATCGGTCGAGCATATCTAACATTCAGTTATTCTATCTCAATGAGTCGAGCATATCTAACATTTAGTCATTCTATCTCAATCAGTTAAGCATATCTAACATTTAGTCATTCTATCTCAATCAGTCGAGCATATCCAACATTCAGTTATTCTATCTCAATCATTCGAGCATTCATTTATTAAGTAAAGTAATAGTTTTTATAACTGTTGTTCAAGCATTTTCAAAGTAAATTCAAATGGTTCGTCTTTTACTTAGTTGGTTTATTTCAAAACTAGTACCTCATTATTCTAAACAGTTAAGGTACCGAGGCGGGCATTACATTGAGACACATACCACATGAGAATCCAAACCAAACCAAGAGATAGTGTGGGTTGTTTTATGTATCTGCACCTAGGGAGACAAGTTGACTCTACCTACCACAGCCTAAAGTAACTGCTTATTTGAAGAGGTTGTGTAAATCAAATAAGAATGTTCAAATGGAGCATGGGATATGTGTGGCTCGTTAAAGAAGAGTGTGATTAGTCCTTTCACGTGTAATTGGCAAGCATGTAGATATGTTTAGCAAATGTATAGACATGTGTTGTTTCATTTGCATGGAGGTTACCAGCGTTAAAGGTCTGTTGAGGCAATTGTTGGGAAATACATACTATTGTTTATGCCCAAATTTTGTGGGCTTTAGTGGCTTGTGGTTAAAATGACAGTAGTGGTAGCAAGAAAACCCACATCAAAACTCCCACAAGGTGCCAAGAGGTCATCTCTCTTGAGGAGGAAGCAATAAGCATTGGGTCCTCTAATTAAAAGATGGTTTGTCTTGTGTGGCTAATCTACATGGTAGAGAATTATTTTGTGTAGGCTTTGAGGAGTTGTGTGAATGAAGGTAAAGTACATGTTGTTAAGGCAACATGGAAAAGTTGTTGTTATGTAGCAGTGATAGATTCTTCCTGGTTAGATAAGGGTCACATGATTAATTGTGTCCTTGAAACAAATCTGTGACAACACACGCCGTTGAGAATTAGGATGATGTTTGGTTTCAAGCGGCAGCTGGTGCAACATCTTTAGGGATAAAATGTGGTGGTCACATTCAAATCATGTGAGCATGTTGGATACATATATTCATTGAGAATAGTTGGATTTCTTAGATAAAGCCTCAATGTCACACCAGAAAAATAATAGTGGAAGTAAAGGAGGAAGATAAAGACATCCCTACCAAATCCCCAACCAAAGAGAAGGAGTTGATATAATGCATTATAATATACCCAAAGGAGTCTTTGGGCCTAAAAGAACCTAGTTGTGTAACCCTTAGTGAAAGTTGGGAACAATTTGTTGAGAGTCTCCCAACACTTAAGGCTACCAAAAAAAAATTGTGATGGTTCACTAGCCCTAGGACAAGAGGTTGGGATGTGGGGGGGAACTAAACTATTTTTAAAATGATATATTCTCAATATCTTGTAGGGATAGATCTACTAGTCGAGGGTCAAGAGGTGGCACGAGTATTTTCAATGTTTATTTACCACTAGTTAAAGTAGATTTTTTTTTTAATGCGCTTCCTTTAAACTCCAGTCTAATCTATATATGGAAACACCATAGGTTGTCAATTTTAATGGGGAAAACTCTCGATGGGAAAACCACTAATCACAAACAACTTCCTTTAGCTAAGAGGCCATGACATGGGGTCACTCTTCCATCAAAATCACTCAGGATTTGAATTTGGTCCCCACAACTTATTTGTGCGTTTGGGGGCCTTGAATATTGGTGGGTGGCTTAACATGCCATATGTTTTTCATCACTAGACTACAACCCCATTGGATGAGGAGTGAAAATGATTAGATTGGGACATCAAGTTAGGTAAGGAGGATGTGGAATGATATTTTGTTCAAGGTCAACCATCCTCGCATATGGGTTACTTTTTATGTCAAAACCACCAAGAACTTACACCTAGGCCCAATAATTGATTTGAGCCTCTAGCGGACTAAACCTTTGTGAGTGAACCAGCATGTCAGGTCATCTTCACACTAAACTATAACCTCATTGAAAGCGGAATGAAAATTATCAAACTTGGACATCGTAGATTAGACAAGGGAGGGTGTGTCATTATATCATGTTCAAAGTCAACTATCTTCACATACCACAATGCAGTGGGTCTTAGTACAAGAAATAGATTATAGTATTTACATATAAGCTACCATCGTCGCCTATATAGAGGCATAGACAATGAAGGAATGTTACAAGCATTTTAGTAGCTAGTATGCAAAAGTTACAGTCTCAAGAACTATAGAAGTATACATTTCGTGAAAAAATCATCCCTTTTAAATCAACTAGCCTACAAGATAATCACTTTTCCCCATAGTTTATATTGATACAAGATTCACATGAATGCACAAATTGTAACATGGAAGCTCCCCTTATATGTTTAAATTCATTTGAAAAAATAAGTTGCATAAAGACCATAAAAATAGATGATCAACATTGTCGACTAATATTAAGTTCTTATGTAATGTACTAGGTATTGAGAATAATCTCCAAGCATCTTTTCTCTCTATGGTATTTTGGTTACCCTCTCTTGCCCATTTTCTTTCCTCTCCACAACATTTTCATCATCATCTCTTGGTTTGTGTATATGGAGTACTTAATTATGGATTTTCCATAAGAGAAATTGTATGTCGTTTTTCAAAGTAACATTGAATCTAAGGTTATAGATGGAGACCAAATGAGTTTTCTAAATGTCATTGTGGTGTTGTTGAATCTACTTGCATATAGATGAGGATTGATGGATTTTTCTATATGTCATTGAGTTTGCATTTCCATTATCATTCTACAATTGGCATTTACTATGTTCTCATTTTCACGTGTGTGGGATTTGCATTGAAAATTTTCAAAATTTCAATTTCAATTTGAATCTAAAATTTCAATGTCAATTTCAAAGGTTTCAAATGTTTTTTTTTAGTGTTAATGGTTTTTATTAAACCGACAATGTAATATGATTTTTTTTTTCCATCCTCTTGGCGTTCTCAGAGGATCGAAAAAAAATGGGTAGCATTTCTGCTTGTCAAAACACATTTTAAAATAAAACCGCTAGTAGTTATGCAATGAAATGTTACCGGTTGATATAAACAAAAATATTAATAATTTAAAAAAATAAATACAACATAAATTTAAAACCCTAAACATATTTTAAATGGTTTTTGGTTTTTGTTTTGGAATGGTTTTTTGTTTTTGTTTTCAAATGGTTTTTTGTTTTGTTTTTTTTTTCAAATAGTTTTTGGTTTCAATGGTTTTTCTACACAAAAAAATGGTTTTTGGTTTCAATGGTTGTTTTTGGTTTCAAAGGTTACATTCACAAAAAATTTATAAAAACCAAATAAAATTTACATTTTATAAAAAACACACACAATTTTATACAAAACAAATAAAATTTAAGTTTTATTAAAAAAACAAATAGCAAGTTGGAATTCCACTAACCTGGTGGAATAGAATACATGGCTGGGAGGTGGCCTTGGGCGTGGGGCGTGGTTTGGTGAGGTGGTTCCAGAGGCTTGGTCGAGGGAATTCTTTCCGTCCTGCAAACGTTCGCTAGAATGTCGTTTTCAAACAGGGTCAGCCGGTCGGCCGAGCCCTATTTTTTTTTTTTTTTTTTAACTGTCTGTCTCAACAGCTCAATTGAGCAAAAGCTCGATCAAGGGTCTAACCAAGCCCTCAATCGAGGTATTTAAGAACCCTCGATCGAGGTATTATGAAGCCCTCAATCAAGGTCTTTTAAAACCCTCGATCGAGCTTTTAAAACCTCAATCGAGGGTTAGAAAAACAATTTTTTAGGCTTCTGCACGCCTAAAATCGTGAACCACCTTCGTGGATTCACTCACCATAGATATCAACCTCTTACAATGCAATAGAAACAAATAACCATCCATGGTGTTCTATACCTTAACACAATGACCATATCCCACTTGTAGGCCAATGATTCCCTATGTAGGGAATGTATGATAAATTGGGGTTTGCACACTGCCTGTGGGGTCTCATGGATGGGCCTAACCCATGCATATAAGTGACGCATTATTGCCCACATACATAAGAAACATACATAAAATATACACATAAGTGTTAGTGATAAGTGATTATAATTAAGGTGTGTGATAATAATTATATAATGGATACAAGTTAAATTAACTAGGGTTATAGGAATTGGTGGTTAGGCGTAATGGTGGTTTAGGGTTAGGGGTGATCATAGTCCTTATAAGGTTTAAGTATTATGAATTATTAATGTTAGAGGGCATATTGTTAATGGTAAAAGAGTTTAGGGTTTATAATATTAAAGGATATGGGTTATATGAGTTAAAAGTTAAGGGGTAGTGTTTGCGGGTTATAATCATTAAGGGATTATCAATTACAAGGGTTAAATGTTCATGAGGGTTATAAGGGATGAAAATTATAGAGATTATATATGGGTGAATCCACGAAGGTGGTTCACGATTTTTGACAAGTGGAACCCAAAAAATTTGTTTTCAAACCCTTGATCCAGGTATTTTCAAGCCCTCAATCGAGGTTTAAAATCCTTGATTAAGGGTTTTAAAATACCTCGTTCAAGGGATTGAAAATACCTCGATCGAGGGTTTTTAAATACCTCGATCAAAAGCTTGGTTAAACCCTCGATCAAGCCATTGCTCGATCGAGGGATTGGATAACCATCGATCGATCCATTGCTCAATCGAGGGCTTAGATAACCATCGATCGAGCAGTTAAGACAAAGAACAAAAATTAAAACAGGGCCCGGCCGGCCCTGTTTGAAAACGAACCCTCAACTGAGCGTCTACATGACTGAACAATGCGACACTCCACGCCACTCCCCACGCCATCTCCCAGCCTCGTCTTCCACTCCACTAGGTAAGTCGAGTTGCAACCTTCCATTTGTTTTTTTAATAAAATTTAATTTTATTTTTTTTATATAAATTTGTGTGAATGTTGCAATTTTTTTTCCAAATAAATGTAACCGATTGAAACCAATAACCATTTTTTTTGTGTAGAAAAACCATTGAAACCAATAACCTTTTTTTTTTGGTAGAAAAATCATTGAAACCAAAACTATTTGAAAAACAAAACAAAACAAAAAACCATTTCAAAACAATAACAAAAAACCATTTGAAAACCCAAAACCACTTGAAAACAAAAACAAAAATCCATTTCAAAACATAAACAAAAAACCATTTAAAACAAAAAACCAAAAACCATTTGAAATATGTTTTAAATTTTAAATTTATGTTGTATTTATATTTTTAAATTATTAATATTTTTTTTTATATCAACCGGTAGCATTTTATGCACGGTAACATTTCATTGCATAAAATGCTACCAATTTTATTTTAAAATGTGTTTTGACAAGCAGAAATGCTACTCGTTTTTTTTCAAACCTATGAGAACGCCAAGAGGATTGAAAAAAATTAATCACATTACGTTGCCAGTTTAACAAAAACCATTAACATTAAACAAAATCATTTCAAAACCTTTGAAATTGACATTGAAATTTTAATTCAAATTGAAATTGAAATTATAATTTAAATTAAATTAAAATTGAAATTTTAAATTAAGTTAAATTGAAATTGAAATTGAAATTTTATGCTTTTTTTCAATCCTCTGAGAATGCCAAGAGGACTGAAACAAAAAATATACATATTGTGTTGTCCGTTTTTTTCCAATATAAACTCATATAACCATGTAACAAAAACCATTAACATTAAAAAAAACATTTGAAAACCTTTAAAATTGACATTGAAATTTTAAATTCAAATTCAAATTCAAATTTTAAATTAAATTAAATTAAAATTGAAATTTTAAATTAAGTTAAATTGAAATTGAAATTTTACGTTTTTTTTCAATCCTCTATGAATGCCAAGAGGATTGAAAAAAAATATACATATTGCGTTCCCCGTTTTTCTTCCAATATAAGCTCATATAACCATGTAACAAGAACTATTAACATAAAAAAAAAACAATTGAAATCCTTTGAAATTGAAATTGAAATTTAAAATTAAATCAAATTAAAATTGAAATTTAAAATTAAATTAAAACTGAAATTGAAATTTTGAAATATGAACATTTGATCAAAAGTTTGTAGTTTCAACATTCAAATTATTTAGGATAAAATCACATTTGACATGTTACCTGTTGGTGGTCAATCATCACAATTGCAATTTGAAATTTCAAAATTGAAAATGAAAACTAAATTGAAATTGAAATTGATACCGAAATTGAATTTGAAAATTGAAATTAAATTGAAATTGAAAAATGAAAACTGAAATTGAAATGTAAATGAAAATTAGAAATTGGAAATGGAATTAGAATTTGAAATCGAAATTGGAAATTGAAGTCCAAATTTGAAATTTTGAAATTGAAATTAAAATTGATTTGAAATTTGAGATTGAAAACCAAAGTCAAAGTTGGAATTGGAATAGAAATTGAAATTTAAAATTGTAAATTACAAATAAAAATGATATCGAAATTGAAATGTAAATTTGAAATTGAAATTTGAAATTGAAAATTGAAATAAAAATGAAAATCTTGATGGCTACCCTCCCTGGCAGATTAAAGTTGGCTGGCCACACCCCAGTTGGAACCACCTTATCTTCCCTTTAACTTTTTTAACTCACCGATCGAAGGTAAGATAAACCTGCTTTCCATCCCTACATATATAATTCAAACGTGGCAAAGTTAGAAACGAGTGCATTAAAATGCTATTGCATTTGTAACATTACGTCAATGAAAAGGTTGGGAGGTTGTCCTGTTGAGAAATGGAAATGGATTTGAAATTACAATTGGAATTGGAAATTGAAATAGAAATTGAATTTGAATTTCAAATTAAAATTGAAATTGAAAACTCAAGATTAAATTTAAATTCGACATTCGATATCGAAAATTGAAATTGAAAAATGAAAATGAAAACGATATTGAAATTGAAATTAAAAATTGAAAATTGAAATTCAAATGGAAATGAAAATTGAGAATTGGAAATGGAATTAGAATTGGAAATTGAAATTGAAATTGTAACTTGAAATTGAAATTGACATTAAAATTGATTTGAAATTTGAGATTGAAAACTTAAGTTGAAATTGAAAATGAAAATGAAAATGATATTGAAATTGAATTTGAATTTTGAAATGAAATTGGAATTGAAAATTGAAAATTGAAATTGAAACGGGAAATGAAAATTGAGAATTGGAAATGTAACTAGAATTCAAATCAAAATTAAAACCTGGAATTTGAAATTGAAACTTGAAGATGAAATTGAAATTGACATTGGAATTGAATGTGAAATTGGAATTCAATGTGAAATTGGAATTCGATGTGAAATTGAAATTTGAAATTTGAACATGAAATTGAAATTTGAAATTTGAACTTGAAATTGAATTTGGAATTGAATTTGAAATTGAAATTAAATTTGGAATTAAATTTGAAATTGAATCGAAATTTGAAATTTGAAATTGAATTTGAATTGGAATTGGAATTTTAAATGTGAAATTTGAAATAGAATTATAATTAGAAATTGAAATGCGATGCAGAGAGTTCTCAAGAGAGAACTTCATTGCTTTGTGCTTGCCGAAGCACAAGAGGATCCGACGTCACCCAACAGGGTGGCCATCGACAACGCTCCCGTTCACCGAGGAGTGAGGCCACGCCAGGGTCGCTTGCCACTGGTGGCAGCAATAGGAGAGATAGTGTGTCGGTTCATCCTGACGACATACATCTTGATCCCCAGGAGGGGGATGTGCGGCAAGACACGAGTGCATCAGGTGCTTATTTTTTGTTAGATACATTTTTAGTAAATTTTTAGGATATAATGCATTGAATTTCAGTTGCAAGTTATAGTATGTATTTTCTGAAGCAAATAATTCACCAAAATATTTGATAACTTAAATATGCCATGAATAATGGAATAATATTGGTAATTGAATATATAAAAGATATGAGATGATTACAAAGGTTGATAACCTGCCTATTAAATAAGGCTTGGGCATTGTGAATGAAAGGTCATGCCCTTTCATTCTTAAGTACAATTAATTATGTTTATTAATAATTATTTATTATTACGTTTGTAGCATTGCCACTGTCTTAGAAAGGCTTCGTCCTTAAAGCCTTATAATGTTTTCGCATCGTTCCTTGTGATGTCGTAGCTGACGAAACATGTCGATACGAACTACTAAGTGTAGAGCATAATTTCTGATATGTTGACGGATCGATCCATCCCAAATTGATTTGTTGTGGACTGTTGGGATTCCCTACTGGTCTGTCTTCAGGAGCTTTGATCATATTAGCACCATTATGTGTCGACAGTTCCTACTTTTTACAATATTGATGTTTATGGTTGGGGTGTTGATAGGGAATTTCCATAATGTCATTTTCTTTTACGAGTGTTTTGAGCATTGATCTGAGCTCGAAGTTGTATTTTCGTCTCTTGAGGTTTTAAGGTTTCGTTTTGTATCTATTCCAACTTGTTTTCTAACTGCATGTTATCATTTTGAAACTTCTTCATCAATTCTACTTGCGATTTTCTGTCATCTTCAGACTTCTTAAGTTGTTCCTTAAGATCTTCATTATGAATTTTGATGCAGCTATTTTCTTCCTGCTTGTCTAGGAGTTTTCCTTCAACGCCTTCCATAGATTGTTCTCTCTTTCGATGATTTTTCAACTTCTTAATTTTGTGACTAGTGTCTTGTTATGATTTCTTAATCTGAAACTTTTCTTCGGAATTGTTGGATAGTGCTTTATTACTCTTTGCGATCTCCGACTTATGTGTCTTTTTAGAGTCTTCATTTTGTTGTTGAAGAACTTTTATCTGTTGTTAATACTAGTCGACCACTGATTCTTGATTCTCTAATTTCTTTCGTATCTACGCTAGTTCTTCATCCTTGTTGCTAATGATTTTGTTCAAGTGTATTATTTCTGCTTCGTAATCGTTTATTTCTCTTTTTATATCTTGATTTTCTAGTCTCTCATTGAAATCACTTCCATCTTTTAATTCCTCAATTTGCGCAGACAATTTTTCTATATGATTTTTTTGGTTGGAAATTTTTTGTTCCTTGAGCACTTTCTGCATCTCATGTATTTTAATCATTACTTCCGATTTCGTATTCATGTCGTAATTCTTCATTGTCTCTTTGATGGCCATTTAATTTGGCTTTTAATTTCTCTATTTGTAGTCGTAAACCGGCTTCCATGGTCTTGACTTCTCCAACGATGGATAGTCTCCGCTAGATCTTCACTTCTTGTCTTTTTCTTCGATTTGCCTTCTTTGATTTTGTCTTTTTCTCGATTCTTCTTATCTTTTTTTTTCAAAAATAATTATTATTTCAATAAAATAATAATAATAATAATAATATTTTTTTTGGAACTTCTTTCACTGTCTTCTTTTTTATTATAGAAGATCTTCCCTTTCTTCTATTATTTTGTCGACTAAAGATGGTCTTCGATTTTCTTCTCTTTGTATTATACTAAATAACCCCTTTTTTTCTTTTCTTTTTTTTTCTCCAAAAAATAATAATAATTATTATTATTTTTTACTCTTTTTACTTTTATTTTTTTTTTATTATAATAAAATAAATTATTATTATGAAATTTTTTCCAAGGGTAGGGATTTGACAATAATAATAATAGTAGACCCAATTTTGGCTTATGAGGGGTGGAAAAAGTATTTTGGACAAGTGAGAAATCAGTAATAATAATTATGGTAATAATAATTATTATAATTATTAAATATGATTAAATAAAAATAATAAATATAATTATTATTATATTTAAATATCTTTATTTTTAATTTTAAAAATTCAATAAACAACTATTGATATAGTAATGGGAGGCGAGCAGGTCGGAGTTGGAGTGCAGCGGATGAAGGGGAGCAAACTAACAGATGGATGGTTTGGCGAGAGGCAGTTAGGGTGTAGTGAAAAGGCGAGCAGGGAGAGAGGACGCGGACGCGTTAGTAGTGGTGCGAGGGAGGGGAAGAGGGAACGTGTACAGGGACAAAGGGATCTGCGAGGGCGTGGGTGCATAAAATCACGCAGAGGGGAAGCGAGGGTCGTGGGAGAGGTGGCATATAGAAAAGGAGGGGTGTGGGAGAGGTGCAGGAAGGCGCAAGAATGGTGGCAAGGAGGAGTGTTGGTCACGAGGGAGGGAGGGCGTGCGAGGAAAACGCAGGATGTGGGCATGGGCTTGGATTGCTACGCAGGAGGAAATGGGAGCCAAGGCAGTAGGAAGGAACGCAGGAGTAAGCGCAGAGCGTAGAGCAGTGTGGAGGTAGACAAGAGGGAAAAGGGAGGAGTGTAGGGTGCAACAACAATGGGCAGAAAGTGGCAAGTGGATGACACGGTAGAAGGGTGGGGGAATGGCGATAGGTGCAGGATGGTGGTTGCGACGGGGGGAATGGTGGAGGATAGTGGAGTGGCGCAGGAACAGATGGATCCATCGTGGTTGGAGTAGGAACTGACTTTTTTTTTTTTTACTCTATAAATTCAGTAGAAATTTTGGGATTTAATGGTCAACAGCCAATTCTGGATCAAGGATTTAAAATTCTGGATCAAGGATCCTTTTAAATCAGAGAAACTCCGACGAAGTGTGGCCAGTAGCTGGAACCAGTAATATGCCCAAGCAGGGCTCTGATACCAAATGAAGCGAACATTCAGTTCCTTCACACAATTAATTCATAAGAATATTTGATAAATTAAATATGCCATGAATAATGGAATAATATTGATAATTGAATAGATAAAAGATATGACATTATTACAATGGTTGATAACCTGCCTATTAAATAAGGCTTGGGCATTGTGAATGAAAGGTCATGCCCTATCATTCTTAAGTACAATTAATTATGTTTATTAATAATTATTTATTATTATATTTGTAGCATTTTTAGTAACATTTGTGTTTTGGTTTGGATCCTAGGTCCATCAGGGGGATCGTACGACGATGAGGTCGCACGCATCACTCTTGCTGATATCACTACCCAACGAGAGTGGGTGCACTCATGTGTCTATACATTGAGGGAGGGTTCTCCCACCTGACGATCATTATTAATGATGTTATCAGCAGTGGATGACAAGCTGGGCCTCTACAAGAGGGTGGTACCTCTTAGTGACATTTGGAGTTTTGCATGGTAGAGGAGGAGACGAGATGTCATGGGGTCCCACAAATGGGTGGATTTCAAAGCCCAAATAAAAGGGCATGACATCAGGGGTACTTTGTTTGACATCCCTCATGAACGCCATGCCGATCAATCGCTAAGACTCAAGGTGTTTAAGCTGGAGGCTGCTGCACCATATGTATATGATAGATTCATCGGAGCGTGGGGCATGTTCCCCCACCATGACCAGGCCCCATTGTACTTTGAAAAACATATTTATACAAAGTTTGTTTTGGATATGCACCTAGATTACACCAGCACAGGGTTTGAGTTCTTTGGGCCGGCTTGTAGGGGATGCTCCTACCAACATCCTGGAGCTCGTAGAGACCTTGCCTTCATGCCACCCTCTCCTAGCTTGGTACCAATTCCATATAGGATGGTTATCAGGTCTACGGATGTGGCACAATCATCCTAGCTTTCTATAGAGGCTCTACATGAAATTGCAGAGTCGTTGTTCACTGCCATGGGTAGTGTTGCTATTGTTGTGCATGGAGAGGCATCTAGACCACCCCTTGCACCTACACAACCAAAGATAGAGTGGGTTGATGATGACTTGCTCAGGTTTTTGGATGGCGAGGCCATACAGGGGTATGCTCAGTTAGCCCGAGATGCATACTTTCGGTTGTATCGTAGATACGTCGCTCCAGGAAAGGTATACTTTTGTACAATTATGTATATATGTTTTCATGTTACATAATATTATATGTCGTAAATTGAATGGTAAATAATACTTAAGGGAACTGTATTCTATTGCTCCATGCAGGGGACCACATTCATGAATCAACTCTAGTGAGGCATCGGTTGGTCCATTCGCTCGTCCCAACCCACGGACAACAGTAATCGATGTAAGTTATAATTTATGTTCCAATTTAATTTGTGTTTATTATTTCTCAGTTTAAATAATTTCTATTTTATTTCTTAATTTTTGAGATTTTATGTTTTAGATCTTAACTTCAAATGAATTTCAAATTGTACAGGGCAAAGGAAAGGGCATTTCTCTTGATGATAGACATGAGGACCGTGAAGGTCCTGACAATCCAGGTCTAGACATAGAGGTGAGTTTTAATTTATGTTCCAATTCATTATTTAATCACATTTAGTAATTTATTTTTGTACTTTATGTTTCAATTTTTGAATTATACCTTAAATTATGTTTTAGTTTTAATTTTTAATAAATCTACCTTTTTACATGTAATGGCATCTTACATAGGCATCGCTACAGGTAGGTGTCAATGCTGTAATGACTTTCTCAGATGATTGGGATGCATCTCGACCACGTGTGTAGTGCCCCTAGACTACTGTAGACATTGATGGCACCCGTTGAGTGACCCCACTGATTGAAACATTAATAAAATAACTCTTTTATTTTATTTTGAGTATGTTTATAGCTACGATTGATTGGGAATCAATAAAATAATGATATATGTGTATCTAGATAGTTGATGTAAATGAATGATTACATGTGTTTAATGATTAACTATGATTAGGGAAAATGTACATATGAATGATGCTTAACGACTAGCTGTACGATTGATTATGTGATGGATGAGAACGAAGAAAGTAATTATTGACGAAATGCATGTTTGATTATATGAATGAGTAAATGTTTGAGTAAATCATAAATGCTTAACGAAGTAGCAGATTTATGAATCAAATTATGATTATTGAGGACAATATTGCTAATATATGTTTGTGAGAAATGTTTGTAGCAATAGGTGAAATGCTTCACCGACATACACACAAAGGAATATGAAGGGTCAGAGAGTACGTATAAATCACACATGGGGAGAGATACGATGATGTCAACTTCCGACGGAATACCACGCAGAGTAAAGAAGCATTGATCCGCTTATTGAGGGGAAGTGTGAAGTCGTGCGATGTGGACCACGACGGCGTTGGTCATGTACCAGTTGGGGGCACGCAGTGAGAACGGACTCACTCCTCAATGCCATTAGTCCCTAATAGCATGTAGACAGAGGATAGAAGGTAACGGCTCCTGAAATCCCTACATGAAGTTCCCGCAAGTCAAAATGAAAGAATGGCGACAGAAGGCCCAACGATTCGGTACCCTGTCGAGAACGGAAAAAGTTGATGCAAGGTCCCGACTATGTGCTACCTTGCCAAGAAATGGAAACGATAGATGACTGGACCTAAGGGAGTGGTGCCATTTCGGGGAAGTGAAGTTAAGGTACGGGGAAGCCCAACGACATGGCACCATAATCCTAGTAAAATCAATTTTTAACTTAACTGCATAAAAAGGTATAATTTTGCACCTAGAACAATACTTAGAAAAATGAATTTTAGTACTTGAGACATTTGCACATAAAATATTATTGTAGCACTTAGAATAATATTATTTGTATTTATGCATGTGCACATAAAAGATTATTTTAGCATTTAAAATAATATTATTTGTATTTATGCATGTGCACATAAAAGATTATTTTGGCTTTTAAATAATATTGATTGATTTAGGCATTTGCACATAAGAGAATATTTTGAGCATTTAAAATAATATAAACCTTTATTTAGGAGCAAAGTAGAATCCTAAGCATGGACACCTAGTCAACTCCACCTTCACACAAATCTAGGATTTAAGTGAAATATTTGGGGGGACAAACATGAGCAAACTTAGGAATGTTGGTGCATCTCCTAGAAAAACTGGCACATGGATCCCTACATTTGGTATCAGAGCAAGGTCGAACTTAGTTCGGACCTAGACATTTTTGCGTTAAACATTTCATGGTGTTTTGTTGACTAATAAAATTTACTTTACTATCTATACAGACTTCGTCATGGATCGAGGGACTCACAGGGGAAGAGATGGAAGGGGATGAGGACGAGATTCATGCCTGTAAACCCCAACGACCCTTGTGGATATGCCTCCGAGAGCCGAGGAAGCCATTAACCTGCCTGCGGGTGAGGTTATGACGATGATGAGAAATTATCACAGAATGACAGAAGCGTTGATGATGCGAATTGACTGTGAGAACGTTGGTTCTCAAATTACTGTTGTGTCGCAGATGCCACCTCCGGTTAACATACACCGAGAGTTGGAAAAGGTGAAATTTCCTAAATTTTGGGGTTCCACTAGGGGAACCGTAGTGGAGGCATGGATGGAAAACATGGCCATGTGATTTTCATTGAGGGACTACACGTCCAACATGAAGGTACGGATGACGATACTGCAATTGAAGGGGGAAGCCCTCCTTTAATGGAAGACCTTGCGACCTCAGCTAGGTCTGGAACTTGAAGAAATATCTTGGGAATTGTTTGATGAACATTTTTTTCAGCACTATTTATTAGACGAGTTCATCGAACAACAACTGAACGATTTCCATGCTTTGAAGCAAGGACTACAGGAGTACGAGATCCGCTATATTGAGTTACTAAGGTATGCACCTCATGTGTCTACATAGAAACTGAAGGTCAATAAGTTTGTCTATGGATTAAACCAAGTTATCCGGGATAAGGTTCACATTTTGACACCTTCCACTTTGCATGATGCGGTCAAGAAAGCTCTCATAGCTGAGGAAGAGCTTCCCAGCAAGATACTTCAGAGAAGGAACTTTACGAGTGCTGACCGAGGAAGTCAATCCTCTCACGCATCCAAACATCTCTACGGGAATAATAATTTTGGAAAGGGACCTTTCAATGGAAGGCCTAATAGAGATGACAAAACACCATACCGACCGCCACCACAGAATGATCATGGAAAGCCATTTGCAAAATCGGCACAGTTTGGTCCAAGGAGGAATAATGTACCGGCCAGAAACAACACTAGAGGACCTAAAGCTGGGTGTTGGAGATGTGGAGGACCACACTTCCAAAACGAATGTCCTCGGTAGGACCAGGGAAACCAAAGAGCTCAAGCACCACGACAAACTACCGCGGTTGATCTGGGACGAGCGCATCATATTCACGCAGCCGTCAATAACCGCCAAGCTGAACATCAGTCCACTGTCCTCGAGACCACTGGAAAGATACATGGTAATGTATTTTCTTTGCTTATAGACCCTGGAGCTACGGAAAGTTTTATTTCTTTAAAAGCTTTAGAAAATAGTAAAATAATGGTTGTAAGTCAAGATGATTTCGATACTGTCGAGATGGCATCCGGTAGCATCCAGAGCGTGGGTCTTAAGGTATAGGATTGTGAAGTTGACTTAGGGGTGTTTTCTACTAGAATATATTTTTATGCTACTGAATTGGGTGCTTACGATCTAATCCTGGGAATGGATTGGCTGGAAGCACACTCAGCGGTAATGAATTGCCGACGTAAGGAATTAACTTTCATCGACGATAAATGTTACAAGAGGATTTTAACTGGGAAGAAAAAGAAGGTTTCTTTAAGAATGATATCAGCCATACAACTGAAGAAGAGCATGAGGAAAGGGTGTCAACTGTATGCAATGATTGCAATGAACAAGGAAGGAGATAAGGTAGAAGTGATCAACCACCCCTTGTTCTCATAATACATGGATGTGTTTCCTGACACTTTATTTGGCCTACCACCGCAGCGTGAACTCGATTTCACCATAGAACTGAAACCTAGAACTGAACCTATAACTAGAACTCCTTACTGAATGTCGGTACCGTAGTTGAAGGAATTGCAAATCCAACTTCAATATTTATTGGATTTAGGGTTGATTAGGCCTAGTGTGTCCCCATGGGGAGCACCTGTGATTTCTGTTAAGAAGAAGGATGGATCTTGGTGCTTGTGCATTGACTACCGTCAATTGAACAAGGCGACCGTAAGAAATCAGTATCCCCTACCTAGGATAGATGGCCTCTTCGGCCAGATGAAGGGTGCGACAGTATTCTCTAAGATAGACCTAATGTCAGGATATCACTAGCTGAGGATTAATGATGAAGATATCCCTAAGACGACTTTTAAGACTAGGTTTGGACACTATGAATTTGTCGTAGTACCTTTCGGTTTGAAAAATGCACCCAGTGTATTTATGAACCTGATGAACGGTGTGTTTCGACAACACCTTGACAAGTTTGTGCAAGTGTTCTTGGACGACATCCTGATTTATTCAAGAACAACGGAAGAACATGAGGAACACTTGAAGATAGTTTTACAATGTTTAAGAGAAAACCATCTAGGGAAACTATCAAAGTGTTCGTTCTTCCAGAAAGAGATCCATTACCTTGGACATGTCATATCTGGTGAAGGGATAGTTGTGGATCTAGCTAAGATTGAAGCAATTTGGGACTGGCAGACACCCACCAACGTACATGAGGTACGAAGCTTTATGGGTCTAGAGACACCTCCTGTGGGGTACTCACGAACTGGACCTGAAACTTAACAACTTCATACAAACATGTTAGATATCATAATTACTAAAAAAAAAAATTAACTAAATAACTAAATATAGACAAAACCATAACCTGTCAACCCGATCCAACTAGCCCATTGTCGTCTGCGTCTTTTGTATGATCCCTCCAGCAAAGCTTGCTTAACCATAGGTGAAGAAACAGTTAGCTTCACCACCCAACCATAGGCTCATGCTTTCAGTCGCACATGGCCTCCCTCGAGCTTTGGGTCATAAAGCTCACACACACCTTTCAAGAAAATCCTCAATGGGTTCCCCCCCCACAAGAATTTCTAGCCAAACCGCAATAGCATCAAGTCGCATCTATCGCAAGAATTACGATATCCATCCAAAAACTGGGTCTTTTACCCATCCCCAAAGCCTTAAATAGGAAATTCCCCTGCGACACATGTCGCTTCATGCAAAATACCCAATTTCTTAATATTCAAAAAGTAATTTACCTCACAAATCCATGTGTCAAGTTTCCTAGAAGAATGCACATACTTTCCTAAATTTACTCAAGTTTGTCTCTAAGATGCTCACTCTAAATTCTACTTTTGTGGGTGCATGTGGTGCTAACTATTTAGGCTCATGCATAGGATTCCATCTTGATCCTAAATAATGATTTCTATTATTTTAAATACTCAAAATAATATTTTATGTGCAAATGCATAAATAACAATTAATATTATTTTAAATGCTAAAATAATCTTTTATGTGCAAAAGTCTCGTACTAATTTCTATTGTTTAAAGTACTAAAATGCATTTCTCTAAGTAAATGTTCCAGGTGCAAATTTATACGTCTTTATGTAATTTTGTTTAACAATCATTTTTATTAGGATGTCGGTTCCGCGCTGTTGGGCCTTCCCGTTCCTTAACTTCATTTCCCTGACATGGCACCACTCCATCTGTAGCGTCTATTATGATGAACATTTTTTTTTTTGTAAAGAAAATTTCACAAGAAACATTACAAATATTTTAGACATATCATCCTAGATAATTTATTGTTACCACTTCACAATTTCATAACTTATCCTTTAATCCTAATACTTAAATTATCTCTAGACCCCTCGTGCAAATAAGGTGTGTACACATCTTAACCAATATCTATCATGATGATATACATGTACATTTTATTTTAAAGTGTACTTCTATGAATATTTAATGAATCATTAAGGATACATTTATTTGAGCATAAACGTACATTTCAAAAGTTTAAATAAGTAATAATCAAACATTTTATTAGTTATACATTCCCAAGTGATATGTAAAGATCTTACATTCAACATACGCATATATTCCAATACTTAAAAGGGTAATTCCAAATGATACTATTTTCAAGAACCGATGGACATTTCTAATAATTAATTAAGGCTTAGTATGGAATACATATGTATACTTCGATAGTTAAAGAAAGGGCATTTACAACAAATAATTAATCAAGGATATTTTCTTAAATATATATATATACATATTTCAATAATAAAGGCATCCCCAATAATATTCGAGATATCTTATTTAAACATGATGTATAGACGATTCAGAGGAAGCACTTTGATAACAGATGGTAGACATCCATGCTCGATTGAAAGAAGCACGGGATCGACATAAGAGTTATGCTAATGCGCATAGACTTGACCGAGAGTATCAGGTTGGAGATTGAGTATTTTTGCGGGTGAGACCGCAAAAGAGTACTATCATATTTGGTAAAGGAATGAAGCTATCTCTTAGGTCTGTGGGACCCTTCGAGATATTAGAATGGATAGGACTGGTTCCCTACTGTCTTGCACTACCATCAACTTTGCATAGGATGCATAATGTTTTTCAGGTATTAACACTTAGACATTACATTTCTGATTCAGCACATATCATTGACATGAGTAACTTACAGATATCGGACGAAGGGGCTGTGACGGCAGAGCCGATATGTATATTGGACCATCAAACACAACAGCTTAGGCACCGTGTGATTGATCAGGTCAAAGTTCAGTGGGATAGCTATAGTCCCAGTTCTGCGACCTGGGATGACGCAACTGTGATGCGTCGAGACTTTCCTTTTTTGTTTGAACTTCGGGACGAAGTTTTAATAAGAGGGGGTGTATGTAATGCCCGCCTCAACACCTATGATTGATTTGATTATTTTAGACTTATGATTGATTAGAATATTTGAGACCTATGAATCATTTGACTATTGAGGGCACTGGTTTTAAGTGACCTAGATTTATAAATACTTGGACCATGAATGTGTGCTTTGAATTCTACATGTGAAATGAAAATGATTAGATGAATGATGGATACTCTCGACTGACTTAGAAAATGATAAATGATGAAATTTTTTTTATAGTGCAACACTACTATTGATAAATGATAAATACATAATGAAAGGCTACACGTTTTCTGCTGATTTTAAAACGCTAAGAAGTTCAAATAAGTAAGCCGTCAGTAAATGGTAATCAAAAGGCAATGCATTATAAAGTAGGTCGCCTAAAATATATAAAGTAGGCTTACAAGAGTTCATACAAATGTTATTCATGTCAACCCAGAGAGTATGTAGTGGAATTTCCAATTCAATAATTGAATAAGACTTAATTAAAAAGAAATGTACACATCCATGCCACACGACATTAACAGTTTCTAGATCTCTATAATGCAAGGTCCAATTTATACGTTGAGTCCACAGTCGATCTTAATTGACTTAAACCGTAACTCCGATGCACTCGGCAACTACAGCGTCCATTTGCAACTATGTTTTCTCTATGTAGCTGCCGCTTTTCAAACAAACAAAATTATTCGTGTGGAATATGCAGTGATTTCGTTTTGGATAGGAAAAGTCTGGTCAGGCCACAAGATGACCAGCGTGCAGACTATGACCCATTTCAAATCGGGAGGATTTATGTTGGTCTCCCAGCTGAGCTCTATTTGATAGAACCGATGATGAGAGACATCGATCCAAATCCCAAGGGTTACGTCTCACTAAAGTGAAAGGGTATACGTTCTCTACGGAGGCAATTACTAGAACTTAGGCTTTCTGTCGGTCAAGACAGCAATCTACCAAATTTTAAAGTAATAAAAGTATACTTATAGAGAGGAAATTTTATGCAGAGACGATCCAATTATTTAGTGCATTACCCAAAATGAACAAAAGAAAAGATTCCAAGTCGATCTCAGGGAATGGCTTAATCAACCAAGATAAATGTGATCCAGCTGGCTCGGAATTTCAACGGTTAACAAGAGACGAAACTACTAAATGGAATCCGAGGTTAACTATGCGATCTAACTACACACTTCGATTGGATAATCCTCCATTTTATCAGTGCTATGCTAAATCTGATACCCAATGGGGCGGATTCACGCCAACTGAATGAGGTCAAAGTTCAGTGGGATAGCTATAGTCCCAGTTCTGCGACCTAGGATGACGCAACTGTGATGCGTCGAGACTTTCCTTTTTTGTTTTGAACTTCGGGACGAAGTTTTAATAAGAGGTGGTGTATGTAATGCCCGCCTCAACACCTATGATTGATTTGATTATTTTAGACTTATGATTGATTAGAATATTTGAGACCTATGACTGATTTGACTATTGAGGGCACTGGTTTTAAGTGACCCAGATTTATAAATACTTGGACCGTGAATGTGTGCTTTGAATTGTACATGTGAAATGAAAATGATTAGATGAATGATGGATACTCTTGACTGACTTAGAAAATGATAAATGATGATTTTTTTTTTATAGTGCAACACTACTAATGATAAATGATAAATACATAATGAAAGGCTACACGTTTTCTGCTGATTTTAAAACGCTAAGAAGTTCAAATAAGTAAGCCGTCAGTAAATGGTAATCAAAAGGCAATGCAGTATAAAGTAGGTCGCCTAAAATATATAAAGTAGGCTTACAAAAGTTCATACAAATGTTATTCATGTCAACCCAGAGAGTATGTAGTGGAATTTCCGATTCAATAATTGAATAAGACTTAATTAAAAAGCAATGTACACATCCATGCCACACGACATTAACAATTTCTAGATCTCTATAATGCAAGGTCCAATTTATACGTTGAGTCCACAGTCGATCTTAATTGACTTAAACCGTAACTCCGATGCACTCGGCAACTACAGTGTCCATTTGCAATTATGTTTTGTCTATGCAGCTGCCGCTTTTCAAACAAACAAAATTATTCATGTGGAATATGCAGTGATTTCGCTTTGGATAGGAAAAGTCTGGTCAGGCCACAAGATGACCAGCGTGCAGACTATGACCCATTTCAAATTGGGAGGATTTATGTTGGTCTCCCAGCTGAGCTCTATTTGATAGAACCGACGATGAGAGACATCGATCCAGATCCCAAGGGTTACGTCTCACTAAAGTGAAAGGGTATACGTTCTGCAGGGAGGCAATTACTAGAACTTAGGCTTTATGTCGGTCAAGACAGCAATCTCCCAAATTTTAAAGTAATAAAAGTATACTTATAGAGAGGAAATTTTATGCAGAGACGATCCAATTATTTAGTGCATTACCCAAAATGAACAAAAGAAAAGATTCCAAGTCGATCTCAGGGAATGGCTTAATCAACCAAGATAAATGCGATCCAGCTGGCTCGGAATTTCAACGGTTAACAAGAGACGAAACTACTAAATGGAATCCGAGGTTAACTATGCGATCTAACTACACACTTCGATTGGATAATCCTCCATTTTATCGGTGCTACGCTAAATCTGATACCCAAAGGGGCGGATTCACGCCAACACTATTACTCTTACTAAACTAATCAATCACATTAAAAACAACTCCTAACTGGCGCACTCTTGAAAGCTAGAAGGAAGGTGAAGAGTGAGGTGGAGGCCAGAATGGATGCATCACCGTCAACCATCACTTATGACCTGTTACCCCAGAGCTTACATCGGGATTCATGGAAGCATTGAATGTCGAACAGATCTGAAAATAAATGCAGGATTGAAGGATCTCCCTCATTTAAACAAAGACAAAATACTTACTATGTAGACATCAAATCAGTGGCCTAGAGCATGAAATCTACAAAGACAGAAGAGATACAAAAAAAATAGGTTTAAATAAAATTTAAAAGGCATGATAAGAACATTGCATAGATCACCGATGAGAGATTTGACTCACCCTCGATCGCCACATAGGGTCCGAGTCTCACTCGATGTGTTGTAACTGAAATTAACAGTGCGTAGGGTAACATCGCCCAGACTTGGTGTAGATGACTCGATTTACACAACTAGAATGCGGGTTATGGCAGACATTGGCGATTTCCAAGTAATGGTTAGCCTAATACAAATAAAGGGACTGGGGTTAAGATCTCGTGAAGGTAAAAAACCATAATTTGATACCACTGTTAAGTGTATCATTCAAGAGGATAGAGGTATAGCAAGAAGAGGGTTGATTAGAGGCCACGTAGAGAGGGAAAAACTTGAACGGGTTTGGTCGCAGTGTCTCACTTCCAGGTTCAGGCTCAGAGAAGTTAAGAGCGAATAGTTTCTAGCGTAGATAGGTACTGACTGCACAGTCGTACGGCCAGGACATAGTTCGACAATGGCGATATAAACGGGGCCATTTTGCCGGTTTTTTTATTATTATTATTAAGATCAGAGATTCGACACTAAATATACAATCTACGTTTGTAGAGTGGTAGTAATTAAAGAATGATTTTAGACTTCTTTGTCGAACAGAGGTTGGGTAAACTGCGCCCTACAACCAAGCAATATTAAACAGGTTTTTCTATATCAATGATTTCGCAGGGAATCATTACATTACAACATGCAATCTCGTCATAGGAGATAGATTCATGTTAATATAGTACCCTTTTCATTTTCTAAACCAAATCCAAAATAACATGAAGGAGTATAACATAATCAAGTTGGAGTTCCATAATTTAAACGATAATATAAATTTTTGATAAAATCTTTGTCGAGGGAAAAACATGTAGCTGTGTTCTGTGAATTGATAACAAAAGATTCAGATTTAAGTCTCAGGGCATACGATTGACTTCATTAATAAAATCAAATGGTTTAGGGCATAGATAAAGAAACGTGGAATCAGAGAGAACAATACAAGGTCGGGTTCGATGGAGTTTGTTCAACCAAGGAAGTCAGGAATTAACGAATCTAAGCATAAAAGAATACCGTCCAGGCTGCAATCAAACAACGAATTTAAGAAGAACTCTGTTTGGAAGGTATAAACTGGGCTAAATGTATCGAACAGGATCTAGAACACTAGTTTCAATATGTGTATAATTTTTTTTTAGTGGCCAGTAAAATTAGACTTTAGAAATCTTGGGAACACGATACAACTAGTTTAGTTTGGTTTAAAATAAAATAAATTACGAATCTAAAACTCCCTAAATTATATAACAGTATTTATGCAATAATTATCAAAACCTTCAAATGTACAGCCTACCAAATAATAATACCCCAAGTTCATAATCCATGGCTGAAAAATAAATTTTTTTTTTCTTCCAAATCTATAAACTTAGACGGCTTCGAATCTCAGATTCGTTATTCTTGAATGATTTTTTTTTTTTTAAATTTGCAAATTTATAAACTGAAACATATTCGAATCTCAGATCCATAATTCTTAACTGAAAATTTATAAAAAAATTGTAGATTTCTAAACTGAAACATATTGGAATCTCAGATCCATAATTCTTAATTAAGACAAAAGTAAATATAAGCATTTTAGCAAATAACAACCTGTAGAAAAGGGATGCTGTGACATTCCCCAAATAACAATAGGACATTTTGTTTCTAATATATATATATATATATATTATATATATTGTTTTCATTGTGAAATTTATTTCAATAAGGGGGCTAGATGAAAAATCTGCCGAAGAAGTCCTAGGAGGACTGTTGTAAGAAAACAATGTTTATTTAATTTTTTTTATTTATTTATGGAGATGTTACATATGGTATCAGAGCTAGATTCAACCCTGTCACCTTGGAAACACCTAGATTTTATTGCACATTAAATAAAAATTTCTAATAATGTATTCGGATGTTGTATGCATATTTTCCAGTTTGACTTTTCAGATGACTTCGCACGAGGAATACGGAGAAGAGCCTGAAGGAAATGAGCAGGCAAGAACAGAAGAACATTCTGAAGCAAGTCAGGTACTAGAAACCATGAGGAGCTTGATCGTGGAGATACAGAGCTTCAAAGCTGACAATGAGCAGCTAAAGAAAGCTCAGGAAAAACAGCAAGAAATCAATGAAATTTTGCTGCAGAGTCTTCACGAAAGGAATAATGGCAAAAAACAAAAGGAGGATACAAAGAGGAAAGAAGAGACTGACGAAAGCACTGAGAAAAAGGGAAATTCCTCCAATGAGACCCAGAAATCCGAGCATCAAGACAAGACCATGGGAAAGAGGAAGGTTGACCACCTGGAGGGTGAATTCAAAAAGATAAAACCTACCAGCTTCGATGGAGAATCAAAAACTGGCGAAGAAGCGGAAGCCTGGCTGCTGGACATAAAGAAGTACTTTCAAATTTACAACTACTCCAGCAATATGAAAGTCAGGATGGCTGTGTATAATCTGAAGGGAAAGGCCAGCATATGGTGGCAAGACCTGAAGATTTCCCAGGGACTGAAAGAAAAGAACCTTGAATGGTCAGAATTCAAGAAATACTTCAAGAAACAATACTTATCAGAAAGTTATTATGAAAGAAAAACCAAGGAATTCTACGAATTGAAGCTGGGTCAAATGACAATGGAAGATCTTATCAATAAATTCCTAGACTTGTTACGGTTCGTTCCATATATCAAGGAAGAAAAATTGAAGTTACAATAGTTCTTAAGCTGTCTGCCACAGTCCTATAAAGGTCGAATTGAGTTCGACAATCCAAGAACTTTAGACGAAGCACTGAGAAAGGCCAGACTATGTTTTGAGCAATACAAACAAAGGAATGATACTACTAAGGCATGGAAGGATAAGAAACAGGAAAAGTTTAACCAGCGGAAGAAAGGTTTTAAACCCCCGCCCTTCAGGAACATGCCCAAAAACTTCCAAGGAAATTCATTTCCAAAGAATGCACAGTTTCAGCAGAAAACTTTTAAACCCCCTAACATGGGAATAAAAGGAAGTGTTGTTATCCCTAAAGAACCCCTGAAGTGCTGGGAATGTGGTGAAGCTCATTTACGCAAGAATTGTCCCCGATACAATGAAACAAACAGGGTACTGCATAATATACAAGAAGCATCCACAGTGGGAGACATTGGGAAAAGTTATCACCGAATTAATGCAGCCTTGGAAGACCGACAGGCAGATCATCAATCTGCAATTGTGGAAATTGAAGGTAAAATTTCTGACCATACTTGTACTATTTTTATTGACCCTGGGGCAAATTTAAGCTACATCACTCCCAAGATGATGGAGCACTATCAACTCACCAGGGTAAAGTACCCAAAACCCTGGTTAGTTCAGTTAGCTACAGGAGCAAAGAGGAAGGTAACTGAATATATATCTGATTGTGAAATTCAAATACAGGACCACAAAACAAAGATTAATTTAAATGTGTTGCCTTTAGGATCTTACGACATGATAATAGGCATGGACTGGCTTGAAAGATATAAAGTAGTACTGAACTGCTTTACCAAAAACTTTACCTACATTGCGGAAGACCAAACTCTAAGAACAGTGAATGGAAAACAAAAACCTGTCTCTGTTAGGCAGATTTCTACTATGCAGTTAAAGAAGTGCGCGAGAAAAGGATGCAAGATTTACGCTGTAAGAGTATCTGATTTACTCCTCAATGGAAGTCAAACTTCCATAGCAGAGCATCCTGTCTTAGGCAAATTCCTAGACGTATTTCCAGAAGAAATACCGGGGTTACCCCCTCAACGAGAAATAGATTTTTCCATTGAAATTTTACCAGGATCAGCACCAGTGTCAAAAGTACCTTATAGAATGAGCATCCCAGAATTGACGGAATTAAAAATTCAGATTCAAGAATTACTAGACAAAGGGTATATAAGACCTAGTGTCTCACCTTGGGGTGCACCAGTCCTTTTTGTCAAGAAGAAAGATGGGACTCTAAGACTGTGTATCGATTATAGGCAACTGAATAAGGTAACTGTTAAGAATAAATACCCCTTACCACGAATTAATGATTTGTTCGACCAAGTAGGGGGAGCCAAAGTTTTTTCTAAATTGGACCTTCGATCTGGGTATCATCAGATTCGAATTAAAAATGAAGACATCAGTAAGACTGCATTCCGAACTCGATATGGACACTACGAATTCGTAGTGATCCCTTTCGGTCTAACCAATGCCCCTGCCACATTCATGTGCCTAATGAACGGAATTTTCAACAAATACCTAGACCAGTTTGTGTTAATTTTTATTGATGATATCCTAATATACTCCAAGTCGAAGGAAGAACATGAACAACATATAAGAACTGTTTTGCAAACCTTGAGGGAGCATCAGTTGTATGCTAAGTTAGAGAAATGTGAGTTCTTTAAAAAGGAAATTCAGTACTTAGGCCATATTATTTCTGAAGAAGGAATTTCGGTCGACCCACAGAAAATAAAAGCCATAGCAGATTGGTCAGTACTGAGAGATGTAGCTGATATTAGATCTTTCATGGGACTCACCGGTTACTATCGGAGGTTCATTGAGGGATTCTCAAAGATCGCCTATCCCATTACTTCACTACAGAAAAAGGGGATTAAGTTTGTTTGGTCCTGCAAGTGTCAAGAAAGTTTTGAACGACTCAAGGATTTACTGAGCAAGGCACCTGTTCTAAAAGTAGCAGACCCGTGTAAAGGATACACGGTTTGTACGGATGCTAGTAAAGAAGGAGTGGGAGGAGTACCGTCTCAGGATGGACATGTAGTGTGTTATGAATCACGGAAGCTAAAGGAGCATGAACGCAACTACGTGGTTCACGACTTGGAATTAACGGCAGTAGTACACACACTGAAAATGTGGCGTCACTACCTGCTGGGAAAGAAATTTCTGTTACTAACAGATAACACTTGCGTCAAGAACTTATTTAACCAACCAGGACTCAATGCCAGACAAGCAAGGTGCATGGCCTTCTTAAGTGAATTCGACTTTGATGTAAAACACATAAAGGGTAAGGAAAATACAGTGGCAGATGCACTTAGTCGAAGGACCCACGAGGTGTATGAAATAATAATGAGTCAACCAGAGAGTAATCTCATGGATAAAATAAGGGTGGCAAGCGAACAGGACGTAGAATACATAAATCTGCGAAATAAAATACAGAAAAATGAGATAAACATGAACGAGACAGATTTAAGTATTGATCAGAAAGGCCTGATTTGGTTCAAAGATAGACTGTACATGCCTAATGTTGCAGAAATTAAATTATTTATTCTAAATGAGATGCACAAACCCCCTTTTGCAGGTCATCCCGGGTATCAAAAAATGATAACAGCCCTTAGAAAACAGTTCTTTTGGCCTAAATTAAAAACTGATCTAGCTGATTATTTATCTAAATGCTTGGAATGTCAACAGGTGAAGGCAGATCATAGACATCCTGCTGGTTTATTACAACCATTACCAATTCCTGAATGGAAATGGGAAGTGATTTCACTAGATTTTATCACAGGTTTGTCGAGAACACAGCGACAACATGACTCTATAATGGTAGTGGTTGACAAATTTAGCAAATCTGCACATTTGATTCCGGTAAAAACCACCTACAAGGAAGCAAATATTGCAGGAATATTTCTAAAAGAAATATTCAGATTACACGGAGTACCAAAGATGGTAATTTCAGATAGGGATGTAAAATTCACCTCCAAATTCTGGAAATCTTTATTTGCAGGTCTAGAAACAAGAATTAATTTCAGCACGAGTTATCACCCTGAAATGGATGGACAGACTGAGCGTACCAATCAGATCATTGAAGATATGCTAAGAATGTACGTCATGGAAAAACCCACCAAATGGGAGGACTATTTACATATGGTAGAGTTCGCTTACAACAACGGGTATCAAACATCATCAAGAATGAGTCCATTCGAAATTATTTATGGAAGAAAGTGCACTACCCCAGTTAGCTGGGATAGCCCGGTTGATCGTTTGTTGGTAGGACCGGATTTGCTGCGGGTTATGGAACAAACAGTCCAGAAGGTGCAAAAAAATTTAAAGGTGGCTCAGGACCGCCAAAAAAGTTATGCTGACCTAAAAAGACAGGATAAGGAATTCTCAGTTGGAGAACATGTGTACTTGCGAGTTAAACCAAAGAAAAGCTCACTCCGACTAGGGAATTGCACTAAACTGGCACCACGATTCTGTGGGCCCTTCCAAATACTGGAGAGGATTGGACCTGTAGCTTATAAGTTGGCATTACCAACACATTTAAAAATTCACAATATTTTTCACATTTCATTACTGAAGAAGTATATTCATGACCCCACTCATATTATTGATTGGAATTTGATTCAGGAGGCTCCAGAAGGAGAATTTCAAGTGGAACCGTTACGCATTCTAGACAGGAAAGAAACAGTACTTCGGAACCGAGCCATCGCTCAGGTAAAGGTGCAATGGAAGCACTTTAACCCTGAGGAGGCGACCTGGGAATTGGAAAGCGAGATACTAGAAAAGTATCCGAATTTGTTCCCAGTACCAATGGAGGAAGACTAGAACACTGAGGACAGTGTTCATAATAAGGGGGCAAGGATGTGACATTCCCCAAATAACAATAGGACATTTTGTTTCTAATATATATATATATATTATATATATATATATTGTTTTCATTGTGAAATTTATTTCAATAAGGGGTCTAGATGAAAAATCTGCTGAAGAAGTCCTAGGAGGACTGTTGTAAGAAAACAATGTTTATTTAAATTATTTTTTTTGTAATAAAAGGATGAGCAGGAACAACCAAGTTAAATGAGGAGATCATGCATGGAAAAGTGGGGGACAAGTTAGAGTTAACCTCTGAGAAACCAGAACAGGTGTCAGAAGTGTATTAAAGACACTAGACACACCCTAAAAATCAGGGATTTACTTAGCTGCGAAAATTCCATGAGGAATTGACTGCTAATGGTAAGACCTAGGCAAAAACTATAAAGGGATGGCATATGTAGGAGGCAGGATGCTGCTTAGTATGTCGTAGAGGATGATATTTGCTGTGTGAGCACTCTGTGTTAGGCAAGGAACTTCCGGAAAACGTGACTGAGTTTTGAGGTTAACTGTCCACACTTTTCATGCATGCATCTGGCTCAGGGGTGATTGCGGACAGACTTGGTGTTTGTACCTAATCTATGGTTGGGAGGAACGTGGCTGTTCCTACTGCATTCGGTTTACAAGTTCCAGGTTTTGTTATTACAGACTCTAAGCATTTTTCTGTTATTTTATCTGTCTCAATTTATTAAAGTATTGTGTTTAAGGGAAGACCGATAGTTATAATGCTGTCGAATAATGCTTGATTTGTAACATAGATATTTAGTATTGCTAGCAAAACAACGACAAAATGGAATGGATTATGTGCTCACAGAGGTGTCGATTTCCATTGTTTACAAGTTGGATCTATAAAGCCCTCAGTGAAGAATTTCACGATTTCTTTTACATCTTTATTGTTTATTATATTGATTTCCATTGTTTACAAGTTGGATCTATAAATCCCTTAGTGAAGAATTTCACGATTTCTTTTACATCTTTATTGTTTATTATATCGATTTCCATTGTTTACAAGTTGGATCTATAAAGCCCTCGGTGAGAAATTTCACGATTTCTTGTACATCCTTTTTGTTTATTATATCGATTTTCATTATTTAATTTGAATCTAGAGGAGTAAATCTTGACCTATTTTGACTTTATAATACTCTATGACAAACAAAGAAAAATACGGTTCATCAATAGCATAAAAACCCTCTGTATAAGGAATTCCACGATTCTATATAAATATCATTAGGGTATATTTATTTTTCATCACAGATAGGATATGGAGGTATCTCTGAACTGAAACGATGTCAGGATTTATTCACTCGCTGGACAGAAGCTGCAAAAGTCCACAGATCATTCTGTGTGAGCGGTTTTTAGTTTCAACGCAACAGAACTCAAGCCTGAGAGTCTAAGGATTTCTTTGCGAATTTAGGATACGACCGAGAGATGGGGATCTATGCACATAGCTGGCTGTAGCGTAGACAAATGGATCTACAAACATTTTTCTGCTAGAGGAATACAAAGTAGATAATAGAATTGAAATCAAGATTTGCACCGCTAGGGTAAAAGATTTAAGAAAACACATAGCAGAATCCGATCTTCACTAAAAACGCCTGTAGATCTATTCGATGCTATTCAGCCGATATCTAAAGGAATAAGTCACACAGGAGTCGGTCTGAAATTCTAATTTGGCCGTAGTCACTTACTGCAGTTCGCATTCATCCTTTAGACAGGAATCTTATAAAATGGAGGCAAACAAAAACTTCAAAGTTCATTTAAAAACACCAGAATCCATACATATTGTTCTGGCGACTTGTGGAATAGGGTTATTTCACTATCATGAATTTACTATTTAATTTCTTTACCGTGAATACTGGAATATAGATTCCCTTCCTTTTTGACTTATAATATACTGTAACGTGATTTCTGTTAAGTGTGTATTCTTACCAGCTAATCGATTGTAACACGAAATTGAAGGAACTTTAAAATGCACTTATCCTATCTACCATATATGCACAGGAGGGAAGCATACAAAAACTATACTCGGAGTAAGAATTAAAGTAACCAAACCACATTTACATTTTTAACCGTGGTCCTGGAACCATAGAGACCAAAACCCTTTCTTTTACAGTAATCTCGAAAAGCAAAAAAAACATTCTATGCTCCTAAAATTACTGGAGAATAGATACAGATAACAAAGTCCTTTGAGATACTGGAGAATAGATATAGATAACAAAGTCCTTTGAGATACAGGGAGAAACGAGAAACCCTTGAACCTAAACTTCAGACAGTCAACACGCTTTCTCCAAAGCCTGGATCCTCATGAAGGGAGTTATATAAAACATTTAGTACATTTGATTCGAGGCAGTGAAAACCCCAGGCCACACTGACCCGCTGAAGCTTTAAAAAATGAAACTAACCACGTAATGAAACTAATTTTTCCCTGTTGCTTTTGAGGAGGGTTTTTCCAGCATTTTCCATCATTGCACGAAGTAGGAAGGAGCAATGCCACTTACCGGGCAGGAGAGGATCCCTCTGAAGAACCTGCGCCTTTCAAGCTGGAAACACCTAACATCCTGAATATACATTTGTTATTATCAAATGGGGTAGATTGCTTAAAAGGAACAATAAGAAATTAAAGAAATTCTGAGACAGGGTACTTCAAAAATTACCTCCGAAAGACATCAAAATGAAGTAGCTGAGGATGCAAGAATTTTCTTCCTGGATTACCCCAGTAGCAGGGTTCAATTTCTCCAGACCATAGAAGGAATTATTTGAGTTCAACAGAACTGAAGTGTAGGTAAATCGCCATGTTTGGAAGGCAAGACCTGAAAAACTTCAACTCGAATATTAGTGAGTGTTCCAACCGGAGAAGAATGAACCAGCTTGAGAAGATAGGCGCCTTCCAAGAACCAAGACAACCAAAACAGCCATCCCGAGGTATAGGTGGCACCTTTGCATTCGATCACCATTTACAAGTCACATGGCCCGTCCTACATAGTTAATGCTTGAGAGTTTTTGAATTACACAACCGGTACAGTGAAGTTTGTCCAGCCTATTGGGTTTCATTGAGTTGGTGTAGGAGTACACCTCGTAAGTTGTTCTGGTTAAATGTTACCCGTGCATCACGCAACTAAGGAGGAAGGGTTATAACAAGGTTTCCAACTTAATAAATTATAACAAGCCTAGCATATGGTGGTAGTAGTCTTTTGTAAATTAGAAGATGGGTAGATCGAAACGTGTTGGTCCAAGAATAAAATAATGGGGAAACTTATATTATATGGTTCCAAACCAAACCAATGTCTTATGGATTGAGAACTAAAATGGTAACCATATAGTATTTAAGTATGATTTTAATATAGGATTTTCAACAACCTGTAGTGTATTCAATTATCGTGATTTAAAAGGTCAAAGATAACCAAAGAAAGCATTGTAAACCAAGTCCTTTCTTTGCTAAAATAGTATTGTACTAGGAGGACTGGAATAATACAAAAGGGTTCGCACAAAGCCATAGTTTTAGTGATGGTAGTTGCACTGTGTCTAATGCACGACTGAATTCAGCACCAAACTATAAGATATTTACTGCTCATTTGACGTGTAAGTCTAATAACTCTTGTTACCTGTGTCATGATAATTTTGGAAGGTATAAGTGAACCTGCATATCCACATACGAAGTAGTGTTAGCCGAAGCTAAGTAAGTGGCATGCCAACTATAAGACCTTCAAATCAGTAGGAAAAACACAGGGTAAGAAGATAAGCCAGATCAGCGTACGAATGTATCATTAATTTAAATTATTGAGTAACATAAGAGAACTACTGCTCAATTATGGTAAAGATATGGAAACCAAAAGCAGACAAAAGAAAAACAATTTTTTTATTATTTTTTATGGAGATGTTACAGCTGCTCCGTTCGAATGCATGATTCCACGAAGATTCACAACTCCAATTCTGTCTTTGTCCTCCACGAATCGCCAACGAACCCCTAAATAATTTGAGTCTGATGCCCTCAAGGCTCGACTGGCTTCGATACCAAATGTAGAGACCCCTCCTGTGGGGTACTCATGAACTGGACCTGAAACTTAACAACTTCATACAAACAGATTAGATATCATAATTACTAAAAAAAAAATTAACTTAATAACTTAGCAAATATAGACAAAACCATAACCTGTCAACCCAATCCAACTGGTCCATTGCCATCCGCGTCTTCGATATGATCCCTCCAGCAAAGCTTGTTTAACCATAGACGAAGCAACCGTTAGCTTCACCACCCAACCATAATCTCATGCTTTCAGTCGCACATGGCCTCCCCCAAGCTTTGGGTCGTAAAGCTCACACACACCTTTCAAGAAACTCCTCAATGGGTTTCCCCCCCACAAAAATTTCTAGTCAAACCACAATAGCAGCAAGTCGCATCTATCACAACAATTAGGATATCCATCCAAAAACTGGGTCCTTTACCCATACCCAAATCCTTCCTTAAATAAGAAATTTTTCTGTGACACATGTCGCTTCATGCAAAATACCCAATTTATTAATATTCAAAAAGTAATTTATCTCACAAATCCATGTGTCAAGTTTCCTAGAAGAATGCACCTACTTTCTTAAATTTACTCAATTTTGTCTCTAAGATGCTCACTCTAAATTCCACTTTTGTGGGTACATGTGGTGCTAACTAAAGGCTCATGCATAGGAATCCATCTTGCTCCTAAATAATGATTTCTATTATTTTAAATACTCAAAATAATCTTTTATGTGCAAATGCATAAATAACAATTAATATTATTTTAAATGCTAAAATAATCTTTTATGTGAAAAAGTCTCAAGTACTAATTGTTATTGTTTAAAGTACTAAAATGCATTTCTCTAAGTAAATGTTCTAGATGCAAATTTATACGTCTTTATGCAATTTAGTTTAACAATCATTTTTAATAGGATCCCGGTGTTGCGCCGTTGGGCCTTCCAGTTCCTCAACTTCATTTCGTTGACATGGCACCACTCTGTCGGGTCTAGTCATCTGTCGTTTCCATTTCTCGACAAGGTACCACATCGTCAGGTCCTTGCATCCACTCTTTTTATTCTCGACAGGGTACCACATCGTCGGGCCCTTCTGCCAATATCCTTTCATTCTGACTTGCGGGAACTTCATATAGGGATTTGAGGAGTCGTTACCTTCTATCATCCATCTACACGCTATTAGGGACTAATGGCGCTAAGGAGTAAGTCTGTCCTTACTGCGCGCCCCTCAACTCGTACGTGACCAACTCTATTGTGGCCCACCCGCACGACCTCACGCTTCTCGTGAGTAAGTGGATTAATGCTTCTCTACTCATGCGTGGTATTCCGTCGGAAGTCGACATCGTCATTGCTCTCCCCGTGTGTGATTTATACGTACTCTACGACCCTTCAATTTCCTTGTGTGTCCATCGGAGAACCGTTTCACGTGCTAGTACACACATTTCTCACAAACATATATTAGTAGTACTGTCCTCAATTATCATAATATGATTCATAAATGTGCTATTTCGTTAAGCATTTATTGTTTACTCATAATATCACTCATTCATCTAATCAGAAATGCATCTCGTCAATATTTACCTTCTTCGTTCTCATCACATAATCAATCATACAGCTAGTCGTTAAGCATCATTCACATGTACATTTTTCATAATCAAAGTTAATTGTTAAACAACATGTAATCATTCATTTACATCAACTATCCAGATACACATATATCATTATTTTATTGATTCACAATTAGTCGTAGTCATGAATATACACAATATAACATCAAGGGGTCGTTTTATTAATGTTTCAATCAGTCAGGTCACTCAATAGCCCCCTTCAGGGTCTGCAGTAATCTAGGGGCACTACAATGGGGCTTGTTGGGTATTATAGACGTTTTATGGAAGGCTTCTCTAGAGTAGCGGGACCTATTATTGAACTGTAGAAGAAGAACCATCCTTTCATATGGACGGAGAAATGAGAATAAGCATTTGCAAAGCTAAAAGAATTAATTTTGACGACGACACCTATCATAAGGGTTCCCGATTTGGATAAGGACTTCCTGGTGTGTATGGATGCATCAAAGGATGGTGTTAGTTGTGTATTGATGCAAGATGGAAGAGTAATTGCGTACACGTCCATAAGACTTAGGCCGCATGCGGAAAACTATGCAACCTATTATATGGAGATGACTGCAATGATGCATGCCTTGATATTATGGAGACATTATCTAGTGGGAAGAATGTTGGAGTTGAAGACTGACCATTGTGGGTTACAACACATATTCAATCAAAATGACCTTAATGCAATGCAGAGAAGATGGTTGAGGTTACTCAGTGAGCACAACTTCGACATTACTTATGTGAACGGGACCTTAAACAAAGTGGTTGATGCACTTGGTCGTAGACCTAGGATATTCTCTGTCATACCTATGAAGACCAACTTAAGAGAAAATATCCTGACACTACAGCAGGAGGACGCTTGGTATAATGAAGTAAAAGCAGAGTTGGAGAATGAGTAGATGAGGATACCCAAGTTTGAGGGGAAATCTTTGGATATGGATGGTTTATTACGGTATAATTGTCACATGTATGTCCCTGACAATGAAGAAATTCGAAGTTTAATATTAGCAGAGGCTCATAGAGCAGTTTATAGAGCACATCCCAAAATAAAGAATATGTACGCAGATTTGAAACCCTTGTTCTTTTGGCATGGTATGAAGAGGGATGTGGTAAGTTTTGTGGCGAAATGTATGGAGTTCCAGATGGCACAGGTTGAACATTGACACCCAGCTGGATTGCTGCAACCACATGGAATCCTGGGATCAAAGTGGGAAGTTATTTCGATGGATTTTATAGTTGGTTTACCCTTAACCAACAGGAGACACGACACAATTTTTGTGGTCCTTGACACTCTCACCAAGAGTGCACATTTTCTACCGATTAAGAACACGTATCAAGCTTCAGAGATAGCTAGATTTTTATCAATGAGGTAGTGAGACTACATGGAATTCTGAAGAAGATTATTTTGGATCGAGGTTCGGTATTTACTAGAAGATTTTGGACAAGCTTTCAAGAAGCTCTTGGTACTCAACTTAACTTTAGCACCACCTATCACCCTGAAACAGACGGACAAACGAAAAGGGTGAACCAGGTGTTAGAGGACATGCTAAGAATGTACGTAATAGATCAACAAAAGAGGTGGGAAGAATATCTACCCTTGGTAGAGTTTGCATACAACAACAGTTATCAGAGTTCTATTCAGATGGCACCATTTGAATTTCTTTACGGGAGACCCTGTAGAACTCCCATAAGTTGTGCTAGGTTGGAGGATAGGACATTACTTGGTCCTAAGGTGATACAGGAGATAGAGGATCAGATGGTTATGATTCGTGCTCATCTGAAGGAAGCACAAGACTGACAGAAAAGCTATGCGGATGCGCATAGGACTGATCGAAACTATAAGATTGGGGATAGGGTATTCATATGGGTGAAACCATAGAAGAGTTCTATAAAGTTTGGCAAGGGAGCCAAGTTGTCACCTAGGTTTGTGGGACCCTTTAGGGTTTTGGAACCTCAAGGACCGGTTGCCTATCATCTTGACTTGCCGTCATCATTGAGTATAATTCATAATGTATTTCATGTTTCTGTATTACGACACTATGTTCTCGATACTTCACATGTCATTGATTTGAGCAATGTGCAGATAACGGATGACAGGGCCGTGATGGCCGAGCCTATCTGGATTTTGGACCAGCGAACACAGCAGTTTAGGCACCATGTGATTGATCAAGTCAAAGTGCAGTGGGACAGTTATAGTCCTAGCTCTGTGACTTGGGAGGACGCAACTAAGATGTATCATAGCTTTCCATTTTTGTTCTGAACTTTAGGACGAAGTTCAAAATAAGTAGGGGTGTATGTAGTGCCCCTATACTACTGTAGACATTGAGGGCATTTGTTGAGTGACCCAACTGATTGAAACATTAATAAAATAACTCTTTGATTTTATTTTGAGTATGTTTATAACTATGATTGATTGAGAATCAATAAAATAATGATATATGTGTATATGGATAGTTGATGTAAATGAATGATTACATGTGTTTGATGATTAATTATGATTATGGAAAATGTACATATGAATGATGCATAACGACTAGGTGTACTATTGATTGTGTGATGAGAACGAAGAAAGTAATTATTGACGAAATGCATGTTTGATTAGATGAATGAGTAATGTTTGAGTAAATTATAAATGCTTAACGAAGTAGCAGATTTATGAATCAAATTATGATTATTGAGGACAGTACTACTAATATATGTTTGTGAGAAATGTGTGTAGTGACAGGTGAAACAGTTCACCGACGGACACACAAAGGAATATGAAGGGTCGTAGAGTACGGATAAATCATACACAGGGAGAGTGATGACGATGTCGACTTCCGACGGAATACCACATAGAGTAAAGAAGCATTGATCTGCTTACTCGAGGGAAGCGTGAGGTCATGCGATGTAGACCACGACGGCGTTGGTCATGTACAAGTTGGGGGGGCGCGCAGTGAGAACGTATTCACTCCTCGGTTCCATTAGTCCATAATAACGTGTAGACGGAAGATAGAAGGTAATGGCTCCTAAAATCCCTACATGAAGTTCCCGCAAGTCAAAATGAAATAATGCCGGCAAAAGGGCCCGACGATGCGGTACCCTGCCGAGAATGGAAAAAGTGGACGCAAGGACCCGACAATGTGGTACCTTGCCAATAAATGGAAACGACAGATGATTGGAGCTGATGGAGTGGTGCCATGTCAGGGAAGTGAAGTTAAGGTACGGGGAATCTCAACGGCGCGGCACTAGAATTCTAGTAAAATCGATTGTTAACTTAACTGCATAAAAACGTATAATTTTGCACCTAAAACAATACTTAGGAAAAAGCATTTTAGTACTTGAGACATTTGCACATAAAAGATTATTGTAGCATTTAAAATAATATTATTTTTATTTATGCATGTGGACATAAAAGATTATTTTAGCATTTAAAATAATATTATTTGTATTTATGTATGTGCACATAAAAGATTATTTTGGCTTTTAAATAATATTGATTGATTTAGGCATTTGCACATAAGAGAATATTTTGAGTATTTAAAATAATATAAACCTTTATTTATGAACAAAGTAGAATCCTAAGCATGGACACCTAGTCAACTCCACCTTCACACAAATATAGGAGTTAAGTGAAATATTTGGGGGGACAAACATGAGCAAACTTAGGAATGTTGGTGCATCTCCTAGAAAAACTGACACATGGATTGGTGAGTTGTTTTTAATTAGAAATTTAATAAATTAAATATAATTGCATGGAGCGACATGTGTCGCAAAGCATTTTCCTACTTAAGTAAGGCCTTGGGAAGGGTGAGGGGACCCAGACCCTGGATGGCTATCGTAATCTTGGACTAGTTTATGACTTGCTGCTATTGAGGATTTGGCTGAAAATTTTGGTGGGGGGAATCCCAAGCTGAGTTTCTTGATTATTGTGTGTGAGCTCTACGGCCCGATTAGCTCGGTGGTCTCGAACGAAGAAGAGTACTTCTAGAGTGGTAGGGAGGTTATCCGAGGTGTCCATCAGCGAACGGAATCCAGCAGGAAGATTGTGAAGACTGGCTTCAGCACTATCTACGAATCATTTTCAAGCAACCACCAAAGAGGTAATTCTTGTGTTATATATATATTTTGAGATAGAAATCTATTCAAGAGTTTAGATGTAATGTTTATGGCAAGTTTTTGGTTATGTTGTATATGTTTAAAACATAAGGTTTAGTACGGATTTTATTGGAGATTGACCATGAACTATCCTAGGCAGGGATCTATTACAAATATTTGTTTAATTTCTGGTTATAAAGTGTGGGATCGAAAGTTTTACTTGGAAAGATTTATTACAAGAAACATTTATAATTCTGAAATCGGATGTCATATTTCTGCCCTGTTGCAACTCAGAAATCGAATATGTGATATTGTATTGAAACTACAGCGTTCAATCTCCTTATTCGGATTTACTTATGTTTAAAATTTTAATGTTTAAACTTATGCATAGAGTTTGATCTTCGAAGACTGAATCCCAGTGATCGAGCCTGTACATTAATTTCAGAGCTCAACCCATGGCCAGATCGGATCCATGTTGATTTCGGAATTAAATCTTATACTCAGAACGATAGATTAAACGAATTATCATTTCTCGTTATACTTCAAATTGATTTAAATGCTTAATGTTTAATGCTAATGTTTTGATAGTATAATTTTTGGGAGAAAAAGATAAGTATTGTTTTGCTATTTGAAATTTAGGAAAATGATAATGCTTAATGTTTTGATAATATGATTTTTTGGGAGAAAACGATAATGTATTGTTTTGCTATTGAAATTTAGGAAAATGATAATGCTTGATGTTTTGATAATATAAATGTTGGGAGAAAACGATAATGTATTGTTTTGCTATTTGAAATTTAGGAAAATGATAATGTATAATATTTAATAATATAAATGTTGGGAGAAAACAATAATGTGTTGTATTTGCTATTCGAAATTTAGGAAATTGACAATGTATAATATTTGTTATTATGAATTTTTTGGAAATTGATAATGCATAGTATGTTATGGTGAACTTCTTGGAGAACGACACTGCATTCTTTATAATTTCGGAATAATAGAATATGCACTTTCAGAATGTTCGGTATAAATTTAGAAGTTAATAAAGCAATTTATTGGGATTTCATTATAAATGTTTAATAACATTAGTAAAAGTCAATCTTATAATAAAGTGAATTTAGCCTTATAACTGTTTAATGTTCATAGGGACATTCAGTGATGCCTTACATTTATTAATTATTATTTAATAGAAATGGACATTACGTTATAATGCTTACTATTGATACGAAGATGGTTAATGTATTACCTTGTTGATTGTTAATTAGCATTGGTTGATAAAGTGTGACTAGAAGTTTTCTTAAAGACGCCAAAAGGGAGTCATGAACCTTAAGGTCTTATCTAAGGGTATATAGACTTCTATGTGAGAGTATTATGAATTTCAATAGTTGTAGAAAGAGTAAGTTCTTAACGTGTCAATATTCTCACGATAGTAAGTAATGAATGTAAATGTAATATTCACTTTCTTTTTAAAAAAAAAAGTTTGCTTACGTTGATGAGCCTTATAAGGGCTATTTACGCATATTCCTACTTAGATTTCAGATATCACCATTGATTCGATGGAGATTGAGGTCTTCTTTCATAGTTTATCGAATCAAGGTTAGCATCGATCTACTACAAATGAAGGCAGTTGATCGACCTCCTGCGGGTAGTGGCCAATGAGTTGATGATGTATACATTTCTATGTTTTGGATATTTTCATATTTGATATATTTTCATGTTTTGGATGATCTATGTATACGTTTTCATGTTTTAGATATGGATTTCTATCATTTATACATGGGCTTTTATCATATATGGACTTTGGATATGAACTTTTGGATATTTTGTTACATATTTTGTATATTTTATCATATTGTTGTTTTCATGTGTATTTTGTATCTGATTTGAAATCGATTGTTTTTTATATTACATCTGGATATAGTTATTACAGTTACAAATTTATGTTTTGTCGTTTCAAATGCAAATTTAATGTACAGTGACTACAATAGAAAAGTTCAATCTCGATGTGTAGTTACAATTTTGTTCAATTTAAAGTTTCAATTTCGCCTACATTACAATTGCAAATCCAAAATTTAGAATTAAATACATACATTACAATTCCAATTCAATTACAATATAAAATTCCAAATTTAATGTGTAATTTCAATTCCAATTTAAAAGCTCAATTTCAACTACATTACAATTGCATAAATGAAATCAAAATTTAAAATGAGAATACATTTGAAATTACAATTACATTATGTTGTTTACACATTACAATTCAATTACAATTTACACATTCAAATTCAATTACAATTTAAAATTAAAATTTCAAATTTAATGTGTAATTTTAATTGAAAATTCAATGTGTTGTAACAATTTAAAAGTTCAATTTCAATTACATTACAATTGCATTTGAAATCAAAATTTAAAATTAGAATACATTGTACAATTTAAATTTTACAATTTTACAATTTTACAATTTTACATTGTATATATGTATTTTAAATTCTCAATTACATTACAGTTGTATTTGAAATCAAAATATACATTACAATTTAAAATTGAAATTTTACAATTACATTATGTTGTTTACACATTACAATTCAACTATCGAGTAGATCTTTAATATTGTTTTTAAAGCATCTAAACAAATATTTATAAAACTATTATGGAGGAAGTTCATGGAGCACTGACCATACATTCAAGTGTATTCACATTGGAGCACCATGACCCAATTTTCACAAAAACTTTCCATCTAGTAATTTTAATCTTGGCATTAAAGCATCTACAAAAATACATTTATAAAACAACCTCCACAAAAATCTCCAAAAAAATATTCAACAAGACAACATGACAACTATGTCAATGATGCACGTGGCATACATGTAACTCATTCATCTCGCCAATTGGTTATAGGAATGCAAGTCTCCATAATACGATCATGGTCAGGTTATGACATCTTCCATCTCTTTGGCTCACCTCTCTTCACCTTGATTCTTGTTAGATGTATCCGAGTTGCCACCACCAAATGATTGTATTGGCATGATATATATTCAGGCATAAAATCTTTGTAAATAATATGAGCACCTTGTTTTTTCACTCTTTCAAAAAAGTGTCCCATTAGAACCAAGTCTCCAATTTGGTATGTGAAGTCTCCATCTTGATAGGGTCGCACCAACCTATTTTTTATTTGTGTGCATCGTATCAAATAATATGCCACATTTTATTGGTTGTGGAGGGTGCAATGACAACGAATACATCACCTGCATGATAAATTACAAATATTATTCAAATGTCCTACATGCATTTCTAGAACATTTGTATTTTTTTAGTTGTGTGTGTGTCATGCCATAATAATTATGACGTTGTTCTAACTATGTCTCTTGTAGATCAAATCAAGGCAAAACTAACTAATACATAGAGATTTAGATGTCTTGTAAGTATATATGAAAATACTTATTTACTATTTAAGGGTTCATCAATAGATTTTAAAATTGAAATTGGATATATATTTATATAAATATATTTTACAATGTAATCAATTTAACCTTGTAGTAGACATGTGCTGAGCTTTATAATTTTTCTTATATATATATATTTGAGACCTACGTGTACTTGTTTTTATAAAAAATAAAAAATAAAAAAATTAGAACCAATATATACCCATCACCATGACACATCCGAATCACTAAACCTATAGAAAATAGCTCTAGACACAAAAAAGCATCCTGTACCATGCTTATTTTGAATAAGCAACATAGCGATTAACTAAATTGAAAGCTATTAACCACGCTTTACAAGTTTGGTTTCAATACATATGTAAATTGTTCCCAATGCTTACAATGGTTTTTAAGTGTATTGGTTATCCCTTGTTCAAATTTTCTTGCACCATTAACGATGCGCAACACCGCTTCTGATGCTTTTAGCTATGAAGAATGCCTTGGTAAAGCATGGGAAAAATCTTTTTGCAATAGTAACAATGCATCTACATTGACACATCATTTTTGGGATGAGTATTTTGCCTTGGAACGTACTACTAATGTGAGGGTATTTTTTATGCTCTATTAAAAAGAGCAATATCTATGGTGTGAGCTGAGCAGCTTGATCACATCAAGTGATTGATTTTTTTTTAATAAGCACATTATTGACAAATCTGCAATTTCCATGTGCTACAATTTGAAATAAGTTGGTAAAAAACTCTTTAGTTGGTGTCTTGCCAATTCACAAGACATGGTTGCCACGTTCACAAAAGCATATATTATTAACTATTTTATCCATCTAGATGCTCCGTTAGTATGGAGCATTAGTGCCTCATACCAATTATAATGCAATATTTTAGTTGTTGGGATAAGTTACATCGATGATCTACTTGCAAAATCACATCACTATATTTCAATGTATATAATGCACCATTTATCATTGTAATATTTTTACAATAAAAACATATTGATAAGAATCTATGGGTTTTTGAATGTTATGCCTGAGTCCAGTTTGTTATCTTAAACATACAAAAAAACCATGGATTAAAAGTTAAAAAAAAAATCTTTCAATAGACATTTGTTTTTAGTGCATTATGTCCCATTTAAGCACACCATTATAAAACCTCCACTAAAATATCTGGTCTCTTGCCTTAGGTAGGAACCTCAAATAAAGGAGGCCTTCACTAGCAACCAACACTAAAAAATGTTTTCCTTGTAGTGGCTCCATGAAAAGCCTCTCAATCTCCATCCTCTACTAACTCATGATTTCAATTGCATCGAATGAAATTCCATTCATCAAGTCCTTTGTCAATTTACTTTCCCACAACCAAAGATGCATTAGACATAAACCGTCTCATTAAAACGGTTGACATCCAAGTTGTATGAGGACATTTTGTTATTGGAAGACAATGGCCTATGGGCATAACTTAAATTAATGAAATTATTAAAAACAAAAAATTGAACACTTCTAACCAATTGCGCTTCTGGGTGTGTATTTTTCCAAAGACACTCTAGTGGCGCTTACACCTTGAAGGTCTACAAGTTTGACATAGAGTATTACACATGTGGAAATCCATTCACTTGGCCAATCAAAAGTTGGAAACCAAAATATTAAACTCCACAACCACTCTCTATATAGATCCAAAAAAAAACATGGGGTTTGATTGACTCGAGGGAATGGAAATTCCCATTAGACTCTACAACCACTTTTGGGGAATTTCCCTCATTTATGCTACTAAAGAAAGATCCAAGGAGCCAATAAAGAAGGAAGCAAAGATTGCAAGAGATTATGAAGCACTGAAAAAAGGCTATGAAAATTTTAGTGACCATCAACCATGGACTATCATTGTGGTGTGGGCCAAAATCAAAATCAAAATACAAAATGAAAGTTATTTCATGGAGAGGCACACTAGGATTGATTATTAAATTATTAAAAATAATGAAGAGATAGTTAATCAAATAAGAAAGACCAACTCTTGTACTATTGCAAGAAACAAAAGTTGTTAAATGAAGTTTTAAATAACTAAAAATAACAAGCATAGATAATTGAACAAATATGCCAATTGGATGTGTGGTTGTGAGATTGAGTGTTATCTCCCCAACCAAGTTCTTTTTCAATAAGAGTTTTGTTGAGTTTATAATGAGTACATTGCTAAGCCTTATAGTTGATTTGGGCTTGTGCCCTTATGAATCTATGGTTTACATGGAAAAAATTAATTTTATCAAACACAAATAACCAACCCTTCTACTATTGCAAGAAACAAAGCTACCAAATGAACCCTTTATAATAATTTGAGTTTTGACTATGAAAAATTGTGATTTCAATTTAAAAGATGCTAAAAATGTATAGAAAAGAAAATAATCATCAATATGAAAACATTCTAATTGATAAAAAATTCATAAGAAGGAATCTCAAACTTTAAAATGTTGATAAATACAACAAAATTCCAATTCATACCAAATACATAAGCTATAACTAGGTATCTAGCTAGATAACTAAGAATCTCAAACCTCCTTTTAAATAAAAAAATAAATAAAGAGGAAAGGCTCAAGGGATCCCAACCTCCTTTCGAAGGATTCGAGGAAAGGCTGACAAGTAAAAGACCCCTACCAAGAAATTGCTCACAACATCACCTCCAAATGGGATCAATAAACGTCAAACTTGAAAAAGAAAAATGAAAATACGCATGGAAAAAATAAGAGACTCCCCATAGATCTTTAATCCATAATTCTTTTTTAAAGAGACTCGGGGCCATGCCATTTAGGTTGTACCTTTGAACACGAAGGTTTTAGACTGGAGTAAAAATAAAATCCTTGAAACACAAAATTAAGTGAAAATCTGAATTTGAAATGCCAGATACAACAAAAACCAAGAAAACAAAGAGAGTTATGAACTTGGAAACATATTGAAAACTCAATTCCAGATCTTCAACCATGGAATATGAAATATTTTCACGGCGAGGAAAAGACCTACAACAACAAAAACCAAGAAAACAAAGAGAGTTATGAACTTGGAAACATATTGGAATATGAAATATTTTCACGGCGAGGAAAAGACCTACAACAACAAAAACGAAAGAAAACAAAGAGAGTTATGGACTTGGAAACATATTGGAATATGAAATATTTTCACGGCGAGGAAAAGACCTACACAACTTTCGCTTGACAAGAGAAATACAGAGTACTGTAATTGACAAGGAAAAAACAGAGGCCTTCAAGACCCTAAAATGTTCAAAAAACATTGCATTATTACATCTTATTTTAACTGTAGAGGCTTTGAACTAATTATTTCCCTGCAGTGCTGAGTTTAATAGGGAACTACTGATGTGTGATTTATGATTCGATGTGTGTAATCCTCTGTTTCCTTTCACGTCTATGGGCAAAATAGAGCATGCAGCCTCTACTTAAAGAACATCATGGTGCTGTGTAGTAGTTTTCCTTTAATGCGTTCAACCGGAAACAGTAAAATCATGAGAAAATGCAATCTAATTTGTTCAAAGATAAGAACAGTTCATTAGGTTTAACAAAAAAAAATGTGACACGCTATATCCTTATAGATGATAACAAGCGCTTAAGAGAATAGAATAGTCAGAAAATCAAGATTCTGGCAACAATCAGTATGGGATTTTCCAAATACGGTTGACTTTAATGAAAGCTGAGACACGCAATGGGCTATTTAGGGGCACAACATTGTTACAGCAATTACAACATATTCCTGTACATGAGTATTCTACAGTTTTGAAAGAATGTCTATTCTCTTTTGGAAGGACAACTAGAATATAAATTCATAAGTGCAAAGATAATGAAAGGTAAAACCAAAGTTAACACCGCAGCTGATTCATATATACGGGCATAACATACTTGCAGAATTAACGAAAGTCTCTGCATAACTTGCATAACTTTGGAAGGACAACTATTTTCTTGTGGGAAATACATTTTCAGAAGTTTTAAAAACTGCAAAATTTAAAGCTAATGCAGCAATTCAATGACTTCTTTCATGTTCCTTCTTTCCAATTCTACCCATTCCATAGATACAGCTATGTGCTGCATAATTTTCTAACATCTTCGCCTCAACAAACTGTACATATATAATAAATCTTTGTCAGCATAAAAAACAGAGGCAGCTGTGGCAGCATGTTCTACTAATAAAACTTACGGCATTTTACCTGGATACAGAAGTCCCTGGCACAAACCGCCATGACGCTATGGATTTCAAGAAATGTATTAGTGAAGGCTTTTACATGCTAGTTCTTCATAACATAAAATAAAATAGGAGTGGAATAGGGGGCAGTGGTAGAGAGGATTGGGGTTGAGGTTTCAGGTTTTACCAAAAAAAGGTTGCTGCTACATATATAAAATAGGAGTGGAAAGGAGACACAGTTATGCAGTGTAAAGGGGATTAGGGTTAGGGTTTTATCGCCGTCCTTATCAATCACACCAAACTGTATGCGTGCCGTTCACGCCATTGCAGGCATGCGTGCCGTCCACGCCAGTGCTGGCATCCGTTACTGTTTCATCTCCATTCTTGTAAAATCTTTGGTTGGCATTTTAATCGATAGAGAATGAATATAATTGTACGGTATGTTCTATGGAGAATGAAGATAATGAGTTGCCAACTTGCCATATTCTTTCAAGTTCTTGTACTATAATTTTCGGTAGCCAACTTGTTTTTTTTTATTGGTAACGTTAAAGGTTTTGAAAATAATTTTTTAATTTAATTTATTTGAAAATTAATAAATAACTTTGCAATGAATATTTTATTTTTTTTATTTACACAAATATAATGATGTGATTAAACTGTATCTTTGTGTAATCTTTTAAAGCGCGGATGGTGTGGCTCAAACTGGTGCATCTTTTGTAAGCAGGATAATGAATCTATCAACCATCTGTTTGTTTCTTGCTCCTTTGAGAAATTGGTTTGGGATTTCTGTTGTTCGAAGCTGGCAATATCTTTGGGCTGGGGAAATGAGGATTTTGGTGAATCATTGCTGAATTGGTTTCGTTCATCAAGGGGAACAATTCAGGTCCCAATTCTTATTTCCTGGGCTCTTTGGTACTTTCGGAATCGGTCTACCTTTCAAGATATTGCACCGGATGTGGTTGCTTGTGGTCTTACAGCCCTAAATTCCTTACAACATTATTCTGTTGTTGCCTCTTTGAGGGAGGTTCGAAGGCCTAGACAGTTTCTATTCTTGGTGAATCAGCCTGTCCTTTTTTTTGATGGGGCCGCACACGATGGTGTTTGTGCAGCTGGTGGAGTTATTTATCTAAATCAGGATCACTTTTTTACATTAAGGCTTAATTGTGGCATCGGTAGTAATATGAAAGCGGAGCTCTTAGCTTTGTGGTGCATTCTGAAGTGTGCAAACATCTTTGGGTTGGTTAATATCCATGTCTATGGTGATTCGCGTGTCACTATCAAATGGGCGGCCAAAGAATATGAGCTAAATGTTATTTCTTTATCTCAATGGTGCAGACGTGCTAGAGATGAGATTGAACTTCAGGAACATATATCATTTTCTCATATCTATCGTGAACATAATGAACAAGCTGATGGCTTATCAAAACTTGCTTTGTCAGGATCTGAAGGTGTTTTGGTCTGGGAAGAATGGATGGATTCCAGTTTGATGGAATCTGGAGAAGTCTATTTCTATTAGAAGTGCCTTTGTATCAGGTACTAGCAGGTGAAGCTATATTTTACAATGGTTCTGATATACTCTTTGTATTATCTTTTGCGGACTATCCTGATGGTGATGTATTTAAACGCTGAGGGGATTATCGGTCATGAATTGTATGGATATACCTTTTTAAGAAGGTGGAAATCTTTGTACTATTTGATTTGAAGAAATAGCAATAGTACGTTTTTTTTCGGTTGAAAAAAAAAACTGTATCTTTGTGTATGTTTGTTAAATTTTTAATATATTTATTTTTAAAAATTATTTCATATATCCTCTATTTTGTTAAATTTTTAATATATTTATTTTTAAAAAATCTCAACATTTCATATACCCTCTATTTATCATTATAACTTCTTTCTATGTGCCATGCATAGTCAAAGTTATTGATTCACCTCAAAATCTCAACATTCCACATACCATTTATTTATCATTAGAACTTCTTTCTATACACTATCCAAATTAGACATAGTGGCATTGCCATGAAAGAAAGTGGGGGGAACCACTATTGATGTACAAGTTATATTTGTATTTCCATCATTTTGTTGTTGGTGGATGTTCTGGCTCTCCTTCACCTTTTTTTTTGTAGATAACAAAGCACCAAAAATTGCTTCATCTCCATATACATAGCAAATCATGACAAACTACCAAGAAATTTTCTTCTAGTAACTATGCTTCAATTTTCATTTCCATAAATAGCAAACCATGACAAATTACTAAGAAATTGTCTTCTAGTAAGTATGCCTTAATTACATTGAAGGTTGTTTTTCTTGAGCAACCAAATTAAGAGTATATATTGCTCATCAATCTTCATTTCAAGATCTATGTAAACATAATGTAGATTTTTTTAGTCATAATTAATTTAATGATAGAAAAAAGGAAATCTTAGATATTTCTTCAAACTAGTGCATACATGTTACATGATAGAACTAGCTACACAATGTTGAAAAGTATTGTCTTTGCAGACACAATTGCTAGCCTATATATTGTATGCAAGGCTTCTTCGTTAGTAGTAAAACCAATTGGAATTTTATTTATGGTGATGACAATAATGATCATACATAGGATGCCTACCATTAGGGAGGTCCAATATACAAAGATAAATATCCCCATTTCTAGTTTGTTTATTTTGATCTTGAATCTTCTTAGTGTTTTCATTTTCTTTCGCCCCTATTGCTCGTAACAACCCTCCTCTCTACATTAGTGGTAAAGTTCAACAAACCAAATTAGAAAGTATAACCTAGGCCCTCTAAGATATGACCATACAAAATCCATCACAAAATAAAGAGGAGTAGAGATAGACATCCTTAAAAAATATCTAGTCCATAGACACCAAAACAAAACACTTATGGCTTCAAGAAAGAAATTGATCAAAGAAAACCTTGAAGATAATCATCATCACACACCATAACAAAATAGGTTGCTATTATGCTTACAAAGTTCTACCTTGCCTTCATACATTTGTTGACTTTTGGAACAAACAATAACTTATCTACTTTTTCTACATTGATGATAGAATTTGCTTTCTCAATGGGCATTTGGCCTACTTCCTTGTAATAAAAGGGGAAATTTTACTTGTTCAAATAGCAGTGCAAAGACCAAAAGGGTTTCTTGCAACTGCAATTGAAATCTGCCAATCCAACACATTTCTTGCAGCAATTACAATGGATAGGGCCATGTATTTCTCTCTCTTGTCATTTTTCTTTGTTTATTTCTCTGTTGGAAGAGCTAGACAAACCCTTCAATTCTGCCTAATTGGTTAACTAGAAGGCACATTCAAAAACCTCATATGGCTTCACAATTTTGCTATTACTATGATCAACCAATGTTAAAAAAAATTATTATTGGATCTATAAAAGTTACATTCAATCATTGAAAATTTAATTCCATGGTGTTAATTTGCTTTGGCATTTAAGGACTTGGGTTCATGGTAGGGTTTTATAATATTATTTTTCAGGGAAGCTTTTAAGAGATGGCAGTTTTGTGAGTCAATTTTCCCCTTATTCAATTTAGTAGCTTAATTCCACCTATTGTTTAGACCTAACCTAATTCAAGTGCCTCCTAAATAAGGAGGCAATTCTAGATTTCTAACCCTTCTTAAAAAAAAGCGTAAAAGAATGGATTCTTTATCCTACAGTTTTGGATTATTGCACCTTTAATAGATGCCAAGTTCTCCTATAATGAACCTCAAAATGTCTAGTAGTGGAACACCCCTAACAGTTATTGGTCTGATTCGGCTGCTTTGTAGCTAAAAACTGCTAAATATGGTTTTTCTACCCCAAATTTAGTGCATTGAAGAGGAAATAAAAAAACCTACTTCATCCATCCTGAACTTATGCATGTTAGGCGAACAAAATATCCTACTTTTGGAAGATTCTCATCAATCTAAATAAATCCAACTCTAAATAAGTTGCAGACTTCATAATTCAACACTATTTCTTTTGAGAGTAGAGATCAGATTCCAATGTGAATGAGCATATCCTATGTATCAATAATTATAGATGAGTTGCATAGTATTTACGAAGGCGTCTCCTTCTTTATGGGGTCAAGGAACCCACCGATTTGCCTCATGTTAGTGACATTGTCCACTATCACCATGTAGGTAACATTTTTTGTTCTTATACCATATGTATCATGGCATCTACACTATTCATCATTGTCCAAAGAAAAATGGAATGCATTACATCCACTATCCTCCTCCATGTAGCATATCCTTCCCTCGTTTCCATAATATAAATATCAAACTAATCTTTCTGTTTATGTGTTTAATTAATCCATTAATACCATTGAGCATGTATATTGATCAAAGCAATCATATGATCTTAGGGTCTAATGTTAGGCCTTATTATATTCTTAAAGTCTTGGTTGCTTGACTGGAAAATCAAAATACTTTGTGATCAAATATCATATTATTTCTCAAACAAAACCCATTTACACATATCATCATTGATCTGTATGGGAGGCCCACACTCCCCCTTCATGTATTAGGCACTATTTGGGTTCTATTCCCACGAATGTATTAGTTGTTAATAAGATTATTAGAATTATCTTAGTATTAAATAATGAGCATCATTTATTGTGCTCCTCTTTGTAATTGTTATAAAAAGGCACCCTGCCTCATAATACAACAAGTCATGTTTGTGTCAATCTTGTGTCTTTCTTTCTGTTTCTATTGTGTTCGTAGCTATTTCATAACTCTGAGTTTCTATTGGGTTCTCCAGTAAGAGGTGAGGCTCTCCTAGCCTCACCTTCCATCTAGTATTCAGGTTTATCATTGTATTTTAGTTTTGTCTTTTTGTATTTCAGATCTATCCTGGTCTACATTGCGGATCAATTGTGTGCATGCTTCATGCCTGCCCTCCATAACTCCTCCATTCACACAGTTCCCAACTCCAACACTCACACTCACGCTGTCCAACTCTCCCATTTAATCTTCACTCTGGTGCTCTCCCACTCAACATACCTAGAGTTTCAAAGATCAGCTCTTCAGCATCAATACATGGTTTCGCGGTGATCTACACTCTCTATTTTCAACATTGCATAGATAGTAGCAGAAGATGAGCATACAATGGACATGGAAGCACAAGTTTTGCTTCCAACAAATATCGACATCTGGAGTTTCAAGTTTCAATCTGGCCTCCTCTACAAGGAGTATTAGTTCATGGGTTGGCTCCAACTATCTTGATCATGACAGATCTGAAAGTCATTTTCAACAGCAATTCATGGGTGCAAGCCATCTTCAACATGGCATATTCAGCATTATTCCGAAGTTTATTTTGCATTCTCTAGCAAGCCATCATCAACATGGCATCTTCAACATGCTCCAACAGTTCAGAGGGATCCGCTCCCTCTACAGTTAGCACTTCTTGGGATTCTCAACAGTATGTACTTAGCGGTGGTTTCACATTTTTGGTTCAAGTTTTACTTTGCAGCAGTATTAGTTCTCTTCCAATATTAGCTCGCTCTTTCAAAGTTCCATTTTTGCTATTTCCTCCAGTAGTAATCTACATCAATTCACAAAGTTTTGTTTGCAGAAAAGGCCTTCATAAGTTTTGGAGGTAGTTTCAAGCTTTTGTTTCAAATCACACCCTTGTCAGGTTTAGTATCAGTGCATTTTTCGGTGGTACACAGATCTACACCACGTATCGGTTCATTTGTCGGTGGTCTACAAATCTACACACAGATCTACACCACATATAGAGGTGGTACACAGATCTACACCATGTATTAGTTCATTTGCCGGTGGTACACAGATCTACACCACGTAGAGAGGAGGTAAACAGATCTACACACAGATCTCTCCCTTAAGTTTATTTTCACAAGATGTTCAATAGCAGCTATGTGGGCACCCCACCTGCTCACATCTTTTACACATCATTAGGATCTTCATCAAGTTGCAACAACGGAACCTCTTCTACATCTAGTTTCTCTTCTTTGCAAACATGGCTTCAAACTTAGACTGGGAGGAAGGAAAGCAGGGACGCTTTCCACTTAGACCGAGAGGAATGATCTGTATGGGAGGCCCACACTCCCCCTTCATGTATTAGGCACTATTTGGGTTCTATTCCCACGAATGTATTAGTTGTTAATAAGATTATTAGAGTTATCTTAGTATTAAATAATGAGCAGCATTTATTATGCTTCTCTTTGTAATTGTTATAAAAAGGCACCTTGCCTCATAATACAACAAGTCCTGTTTGTGTCAATCTTGTGTCTTTCTTTTTGTTTCTATTGTGTTCGTAGCTGTTTCATAACTTTGATTTTCTGTTGGGTTCTCCAGTGAGAGGTGAGGATCTCCTAGCCTCACCTTCCATCTAGTATTCAGGTTTATCACTGTATTTCAGTTTTGTCTTTTTATATTTCAGATCTATCCTAGTCTACATTGCAGATAAATCATGTATTATTTCTCAAACAAAACTCATATGCACATTTCATCACTACTGGTTTATATCATTCCATTGATTATGATTGAGTTGAGGCTGACTCACATATGCATGTCGAATAATAGCATAAGTGTTATACAATCAAGATCAAATTTTTACTAAGGCTTGCTTGCTATCACTACCTTGGTTGTCGCTCATTCCCTATCTAATATCACCTCCACTATTGTTCTCCCCTACTATGGATTGATCCATGTCGCCCAAATCCCCCTCTCCATGAGTGTTCAAATCATTGGTTTTCACCCTAGGTAAGTTGATCTCAAAGGGTCCTAGCTCCCACTTTTTTCAAAAACTTGATATTCCTAAAATTCAATCCCTCTTATTACCCTCATCTTAAAGCACTTTCTTCAGTGGAAAGGGGTTTGATTATACAGTATATAGGCCTCTGGCCCTCATGAAAATCTATGGATATATGGATGCAGAAAAAATGGATTGTCATGATTAAGGACAAAATATCTTACTTCTTCTGTGGATGTCGATTCTATGCTTTCCTCTTTGAGCTCAAGGAAGATCGATACCTTATTTTAAGAAATAGACCTTCATGGTCTCTTGAGGAATCTATCTCAGTAAATGGACGCCCAAATTCAACCATTGTCATCACTGTCATCATGATCCTCCTTCTGAACATCATCATCATCATAATACAATGACAACGTCATCATCATCGTGATCCTCCTCCTCAACATCATCATCATCATAATAATATAATGGCGTTATCATTGTTTTCATTATCATAATCATCAATGTCATCATCATCTTCATCATCATCACCATCACCATCATCTTTGAGGTAACCATCATCATCATCACTATCATTTTTGCAGTCATTATCATCATATAATAACCATATCATCGTCATTTTCATCATCACCATATTCATCATTGTCATATTCATAATCATCATCATTGTCATTGTCAATCATCATCGTTGCCATCGTATTCATCCTTGTCATTATCATCATCGTCGCCATCGTCACCATTGTCATCCTCATTCTCATATTCATCATCGTTATCACCATCGTCGCCATCATCATCATCATCATCATCATCATTATCATGGTGATCCTCCTCGTCATCTTCAACACAATCGCTATCGTCTTTGTTATCATTGCCATCATCATCATAGTCATCCTCATTGTAATCATCATCATCGGTATCATCACAATGGAGATAAGATGTGTTAAGATAAGAGTCGTGATATGAGATGAGACAATACAAGGAAAATGATACAAAGTAGGATTTATTATGTCCTTGACCCTTATTCCTCAATCCTCAGTCCATGAAGGATGATTGATTATTGATCTCTAATTTTTTACTATTCTCCATTGACATGTTCATTTCTTTTTGACACACTTCACATTCCCCTTAGATTCCTCACTACTCACCTCGATGAAAGGTAAATGGTGCTTAAGCTATGACAATAGAGTTAAATAGGTGTTATGGTATAATGCCCTCAATATTTTTCAATCCCTATTAGTAACTATAAGAGATTAATCAAACCCTTGGGAATGAATTCTCTAAAAACCCAAATTACATTATTTGTGTAATTGAGAATTCTTCTTAGCATCGTTGTTGCAATGGGTGTACTTGTAAGGAAATTTCTATGGGTATCCAAAATTGTCAGCCATGCTTATTCTTTGTCACCCAATAATTATCTTGGTACAAGTGTTGCGACTAGTGGTCCTATATTATACTACCCATTATGGACACCATATCCCAATTCAAGGTCAAAATGGGCCCTATATGTTGGCACAAGGCCTCGTGCATGGCCTATGAGCCTAGAAGGAAAATATTACTGCAAAAGGCCCTATACTTTGACCCTAGCCTTTGACCCTAGACAATGGCTTATGTTGTAACAATGATCCCTAGTGTACTACACTTTGAAATTGTCATCACACCTTGATCACATGCCAATATTTATTTATGTATGGACAATGTGGTTGTTTGAGGTTCCACAAATGGCATATGGGCCACAAAGCTATTTTATTGAGCATAAAATTATTAATGAATTATCCATGTGAAGTTGTTTACTACCCACAAGGGAAACAACTATGCAAAATTAGCAAGGAAATATAATAATCACTATGGTTGAAATATGATGGTCACTGTAGTTGGAGTATCATCCCTAATACATAAGACATTTGATAAAGTTTATATCAAAAAAAAAAAAGTGGATAATTTACAAGAAATGGTTTTAGGAGGAGTTTTCATCATTCAAATGCTCAAAAGAAGAGCACATACCTTAACTTATGATTATTGGTGTTCCATTCTTCAAAATGACCACTTTATCTTGCTCACAAACCAAATTTTCCCTATGCAAAACTTATATGCTGGTTTTGGCCACATGAATTGCATGTGATCCCCAAATACAAATGACCTTGGGTGCCCTAATATCCTATATTTTATCCCTATACCATGGCTTCTACAATTGGAACTATCCCTAGTGCACCAAACCTTGAAATTGCCTCCATATTGAACTCACAGACCAAATATTCCCTATTCAAGGTGTGTGGTTGCCATGGATTATGACACCAATTTCCTCATCCATAAGAACCATCCCTACAAAAACAAACCTCTAGGTGGCCACCATATCAAACATGTAGGCCAAATATTCTCTATTAGGGCATGTGTGATGGCTTAAGGAACCACATATGGCCAATGATCCACAAATGTGAATGTAATGGTTTAAGACCTTATATTTTTTCCGTAGTCTATTACATGGTAATTGATAAGCATCTATTGTGTTATATAGCTCAAAATGGAAAGAATATCTCACTCATGAACCAAAGTTCCCTATGTAGAGCCTATGCAGTTATTTGGGGCACATCACATGGTCCATGAGCCCATAGGAAATTGTATGGCTTCAAACCATAGATATCAACCTTATACAATGCAATAGACACAAATAACCATCCATGGTGTTCTATACCTTAACACAATGACCATATCCCGCTTGTAGGCCAATGATTCCCTATGTAGGGAATGTATGATAAATTGGGGTTTGCACATTGCCTGTGGGGTCTCATGGATGGGCCTAACCCATGCATATAAGTGACACACATTATTACCCACATACATAAGAAACATACATAAAATCTACACATAAGTGTTAGGTATAAGTGATTATAATAAGGTGTGTGATAAATAATTATATAATGGATAAAAGTTAAATTAACTAGGGTTATAGGAATTGTTGGTTAGGGGTAATGGTGGTTTAGGGTTAGGGGTAATTGTAGTCCTTATAAGGTTTATGGATTATGAATTATTAATGTGAGAGGGCATATTGTTAATGGTAAAATAGTTTAGGGTTTATAATATTAAAGGATATGGGTTATATGAGTTAAAAGTTAAGTAGTAGTGTTTGGGGGTTATAATCATTAAGGGATTATCAATTACAAGGGTTAAATGTTCATGAGGGTTATAAGGGATGAAAATTATAGAGATTATACATGGGTGAATCCATGAAGGTGGTTCACGATTTTTGGCAAGCGATACCCAAAAAAATTGTTTTTCAAATCCTTGATCGAGGTTTAAAAACTTGGATTGAGGGTTTTAAAATACCTCGATCAAGGGCTTGAAAATACCTTGATTGAGGGTTTTTAAATACCTCGATTGAAGGCTTGGTTAAACCCTCGATCGATCCATTGCTTGATTGAGGGCTTGGATAACCATCAATCGAGTTGTTAAGACAGACAAAAAAAATAAAAAAAGGGCCTGGTCGGCTAACCGGCCCTGTTTGAAAATTACCCCTTGATCGAGCGTCTACAGGACTGAACAGCGCGACACACCACACCATGCCCCACGCCCCATGCCATCTCCCAGCCATGTCTTCCACTCCACCAGGTAAGTGAAATTCCAACCTTCCATTTGTTTTTTTAATACAATTTAATTTTTTTATTTTTTATAAATTTGTGTGAATGTCGCAATTTTGTTTTTCCAAATAAATGTAACCATTGAAACCAATAACCATTTTTTTTGTGTAGAAAAACCATTGAAACCAATCACCATTATTTTTATGTAGAAAAACTAGTGAAACCAATAACCATTATTTTTGTGTAGAAAACCCATTGAAACAAAATACTATTTGAAAAAAAACAAAAAACCATTTCAAAACAATAACAAAAAACAATTTGAAAACTAAAAACCATTTCGAAACAAAAACAAAAAGTCATTTCAAAACAAAAACAAAAAACCATTTAAAACAAAAAACCAAAAACCATTTGAAATATGTTTTAAATTTTAAATTTATGTTGTATTTATTTTTAAAATTATTAATATCTTTGTTTATATCAACCGGTAGCATTTCATTGCATAAAATGGAAACCATTAACACTAAACAAAAACATTTCAAAACCTTTGAAATTGACATTAAAATTTTAATTCATATTGAAATTGAAATTTTAAATTAAGGTAAATTAAAAATTAAATTGAATTTTTTTTTTTTTTTTTTTTTTTTTTTTTTTTTTGACAATGCCAAGAGGATTGAAACAAAAAATATACATATTACATTGTCAGTTTTTTTCCATTTGATCTGCAATGTAGAGCAAGAACTGAAATATGCTAAGACTAATCTGAAGACTAAGAACCAAAGCTCAATACAAAGATGGAGGGTGAGGCTAGGAGAGCCTCACCTCCTAAACTGAAACACAATGAGAACTCAGAACTCTAACCAGCTACTAGCACAAACAAAATGAAAGAGAGACAAGCTTGGCACAAACAAGAATGATTGTCTTATGAGGCAGGGTGCCTTTTTATAACATTTACAAAAGGAGCACAATAAATGTTGCTCATTATTTAATACTAAGATATCTCTAATCAACTAATACATTAAATCCGATATAATGAAACTAATATCAAAATGGGGAGTGTGGGCCTCCCATACAGATCATTCCTCCTAGTCTAAGTGGAAAGCGTCCCTGCTTTCCTTCTTCCCGGTCTAAGTTTGAAGCCACTGTGCAGACTACCATGTCTGCTCAGAAGTTGTAGTCATGCTAGAACAAAAGGATTGTTGATGCTGTAAAGATTGGGAGGGTGGAGACACCTGGCTGCCCAGTGAGTGCGGCTGAGACTGAGAGGGTGGAGACACCTGGCTACTCAGTGTGTTGTGTCGCATAGTTGGGGAGGGTGGAGACACCTGGCTTCCCCAAAGCGAGAGAGAACCCTTGTGAAACAGTGAAGAGGAACCTCTGGAGCGAGATGGTTGAGTGCTGCAAATGAAGGACATGTGCTGTTGTAGAGTGCTGATGGAGGAGGACCAGAGGAAGGAGATGAGCTGAAGAAGCCCGTGTACTGTACTGCTGGAGAAAACCAACAAATGCTAAAAAAAATGATCATGCTTGACATGAACTGATCATGGATTGGAGTTACAAAATGATCCAGACCTGAAAATAAAAGATTGCTGCTAATAGAAACTGTTGAAGAGGCCATGTTGAAGATGGCTTGCTTGTGAAGGCGACATAAACTTCTGGACTGCTGGAAAAAAAAGGAACTTATGTGTTGCATATGTGGTTAGTTACTGGAGAATGGACTTGTGCTGAGATTAGTATGCAGCCTTTGGAGATGGATGGCCACATCAACTCGTTGGCTCTCTCATTCCTTTCATATGGCGAATGTGATACCGTCCAGAAGAGTGAGCTCAAGGGAAGAGGGTGAATGCTAGTTTTAGATGAGTGTAGAGGTAGGTAGCCTGGGGAAAGGAACACCCCAGCAGAGAAAAGCGTGGGCATACTGGAACAATAGTAGGTGGAGTGCTGCGTGCGAAGGGGAGTGTGGTTATGATGGCAAGATGGTAGCAGCCAGAGGTAGGCTGCGTTAGAGGGATAGCATTCAAGTTGAGATGCGTGAGAAATAGGGATAGAATGCAGGCGTAGGGAGTGCTGTGCTAGAGTTAGGGTTGGATGCAGGGGTAGGGAGTGGAGGCGTTGGTAGAAAATGTGTGCAGAAGGCGTGGAGATTAGGGTTAATGGAGATGGGCATGAGTGGTGATGCGTGGGTTGTTAAAGATGCTGGAGTAATGATGTAGGGAGTGAAGATTGAAGGTTGGGTTAGCTGAGGGCATGCGCAGAGAGTTATGGGTGAAATGTGCAGGTGATAGGCCTGGAGGGAGGGAAGGTAGGAAGGCGTACGAGTTGGGGACAGCGTGAAAGTTGGGCACTCAGCGTGAGTGATGGGAAGCCCAGCGTGAAGGAGGGCGTGAATGAGGCAGTGATGAATGGGGAAGAGAGTTAATGTGAGTGAATGCTATATGATGGCAATGTGAAAAATGGGAGTGCGTGAGGGCTATGAGGGAGTGTTAGGTTTAGCATGGGAATGGAAAGTCCCAAAAGGGAAAAGCGTGGGTAGTTGGAGTAATAATGGAGCAGCATTTTTGGGGATGCTGCATGGAGGCTAGAGTAAGTGAGTCTGAGGGTGTGGCAGGTATTAGCGCAAAGAACAATAGGATGAGAGATGGGTATGACAGCGTGAGAGGAGCAGCGTTGGGAGCTGGGAGTGTAGCATAGGTAAGATAAAAGGGTAGGAGATGAAGGGCATTGGGTGTTGGGCGTGGGCAGGAGATCTTGAGGGAATGTAGCATGCAGGTGCACCGTTGAATGGGAGCGTGTAGAGCTGTGTTGGAGGGGAGGCTGAGGGGATGCGCAGGAGTTAGGGTTGAGGATATTAGGTAGTTGGGCGTGATAGAAGGTCGCGTAGAAGGGATTGGGTATTGCATAATAGTGTGAAGGTGGAGATGGATTGGAGTAAATGCATGGAGGCTGGCTCAGATTGGGCATTTGCAGATAACAGCTGCGTGAGTGGTGGAGTAAGCTGGGGAAAATGAGCGTGAAAGGAATGGAATGCCCAAACAGGTGTGAACATGGGGGGGCAGCATGATGGGGAGAGGGATTGCAGGAGCTTGAAAGGGCAGGGTTGAATGGGCTAGAGTGAATGATGGAGGCGTAGATGGATTTGGGAAGGCTGAGCATTTTGCTGGCAACATGATCAGAGGTGCGTACAGCGATGAATGTGGTGAGAGCACAGGAGATGGGCAGCGAAGAAGAGAAAGCATGGAGCTGGGGAATGTGTGGGTGTATGTGTGTAGAAGGGTTTAGAGAGAATGCTTGAAATGGGCGTGAGGGGGCTGCGTGAGATGGAGATATGAGGGAGCTGCGTGAGATGGGATGGCAATTAATGAGTGAGTATTAGGGCGAGTTTGTAGAAATGGCTGCGCACTGAGCAGAGCGTGAGTATTGGGGCGAGGTTGTAGAAATGGTAGATTGGGGTGCTGCATGGATTGAATGCAGGATGGGTGGATGCTGCAGGTGATGGCAGCATACGGGAGGGAGATCCTGCATGAGAGTGGGTAGTGCGTGAATGCAGTTAGGAGCGTGCTGGGTGTTTGAGGGTGTGATGGCATGCTGAAAGCCATAGTAATGTTGAACCTGGAGCAAGATAAAATGCAGCGATAAAACCAAAACACCTAAATCATAACCAGTAAGTAAACAAATGGGAAACTACACAAAAAAATGAGAATGACTAGGTAGAGGAGCGAACTGCTCTGATACCAATTGATCCGCAATGTAGAGGAGGAACTAAAATATGCTAAGACTAATCTGAAGACTAAGAACCAAAGTTGAATACAAAGATGGAGGGTGAGGGTAGAAGAACCTCACCTGCTAAACTGAAACACAATGAGAACTCAGAACTCTAACCAGCTACTAGCACAAAAAGAATGAAAGAGAGACAAGCTTGGCACAAACAAGAATGATTGTCTTATGAGGTAGGGTGCATTTTTATAACATTTACAAAAGGAGTACAATAAATGCCGCTCATTATTTAATACTAAGATATCTTTAATCAACTAATACATTAAATCCGATATAATGAAACTAATATCAAAATGGGGAGTGTGGGCCTCCCATTAACAAGAACCATTAACATTAAAAAAAAAACATTTGAAAACCTTTGAAATTGACATAGAAATTTTAAATTGAAATTGAAATTGAAATTGTAAACTAAATTAAATTAAAATTGAAATTTTAATTAAGTTAAATTGAAATTGAAATTTTACGTTTATTTTTAATCCTCTGTGAATGCCAAGAGGATTGAAAAAAAAATATACATATTGCGTTCCCCATTTTTTCCCAATATAAGCTCATATAACCATGTAACAAAAACTATTAACATTAAAAAAAACAATTGAAATCCTTTGAAATTGACATTGAAATTTTAAATTCAAACTGAAATTGACATTAAAATTTTAAATTAAAATTGAAATTGAAATTTTAAATTAAATTAAATTAAAATTGAAATTGAAAATTAAATTAAAACTGAAATTGAAATTTTGAAATATGAACATTTGATCAAAAGTTTGTAGTTTCAACATTCAAATTATTTAAGATAAAATCACATTTGACATGTTACCTATTGGTGTTCAGTGATCACAATTGCAATTTGAAATTTCAAAATTGAAAATGAAAATGAAAACCAAATTGAAATTTAAATTGATATCGAAATTGAATTCGAAAATTGAACTTAAATTGAAATTGAAAATTGAAAACTGAAATTGAAATGCAAATGAAAATTAGAAATCGGAAATGGAATTAGAATTTGAAATCGAAATTGGAAATTAAATTTGAATTTGAAATCCAAATTTAAAATTGATTTGAAATTTGAGATTGAAAATTGAAGTCGAAGTTGGAATTGAAATTGAAATTTGAAATTGAAAATTGAAATAAAAATGAAAATTGAGAAATGGAAATGGATTTGAAATTGCAATTGGAATTGGAAATTGAAATAGAATTTGAATTTGAATTTCAAATTAAAATTGAACTTGAAACTAGAAAATTGAAATTGAAAACTCAAGATTAAATTTAAATTCGAAATTCAAAATTGAAAATTGAAATTGAAAAATGAAAATGATGTTGAAATTGCAATTGCAATGAAATTGAAATTAAACATTGAAAATTGAAATTCAAATGGAAATGAAAAACGAGAATTGGAAATGGAATTAGAATTGAAAATCGAAATTGAAATTGACATTAATTTTTTTTTTAAAATTTGAGATTGAAAATGAAAATGAAAATGATATTGATATTGAAATTGAATTTGAATTTTGAAATGAAATTGGAATTGAAAATTGAAAATTGAAATTGAAATGGGAAATGAAAATTGAGAATTGAAAAAGTAATTAGAATTCAAATTAAGATTAAAACTTGGAATTGGAAATTGAAACTTGAAGATGAAATTGAAATTGACATTGGAATTGAATGTGAAATTGGAATTCGATTGACATTGGAATTCAATGTGAAATTGAAATTTGAAATTTGAAATTTGAAATTTGAAATTTGAAATTGAACATGAAATTGAAATTTGAAATTGAAATTGAATTTGGAATTGAATTTGGAATTGAATTTGAATTTGGAATTGAATTTGTTATTGAATTTGAAATTTGAAATTTGAAATTTGAAATTGAAATTGAAATTTGAAATTGAAATTGAATTTGAATTGAATTTGAAATTTGAATTTGAAATTTGAATTTGAATTTGAAATGTGAAATTTGAAATAGAATTTGAAATTTGAATTTGAATTTTAAATGTGATATTTGAAATAGAATTAGAATTAGAAATTGAAATGTGATGCAGAGAGTTCTCAAGAGAGAACTTCATTTCTTCATGCTCGGTAAAGCACGAGAGGATCCGACGTCGCCCAACAGGTTGGCCATCGACAGCTCTCCCATTCACCGAGGAGTGAGGCCACCCCGAGGTCGGCTGCCACTGGTGGCAGCAACAGGAGAGATATTGTGTCGGTTCATCCTAACGACATACATCTTGATCATGAGGAGGGGGATGTGCGGTAAGACACGAGTGCATCGGGTGCATATTTTTTGTTAGATACATATTCAGTAAATTTTTAGTATATAATGCATTGAATTTCAGTTGTAAGTTATAATATATATTTTCAGTAACATTTGTGTTTTGGTTTGGATCGCAAGTCCACCAGGGGGATCGTATGACGATGAGGTCACATGCATCACTCTCACTGATATCACTACCTAGCGAGTGGGTGCACTCATGTGTCTGCACATTGAGGGAGGATTCTCCCACCTGACAACTATTATTCATGATGTTATCAGCAGTGGATGACATGCTATCCCTCTACAAGAGGGTGGGACCTCTTAGTGACATTTGGCGTTTTGCATTCCAGAGGAGGAGACAGGATGTCATGGGTACCCACAAATGAGCGGATGACAAAGTTGTCATAAAAGGGCATGACATCAAGGGTACTTTGTTCGACATCTCTCATGACCGCCCTGCCGGTCAACCGCTTAGACTCAAGGAGTTTAAGTTGGAGCCCGCTGCACCATATGTATATGATAGATTCATCGGAGCGTGGGGCATGTTCTCCCACCATGATCAGGTCCCGTTGTACATTGCAAAACATATTTATACAGAGTTTGTTTTGGATATGCAACCAGATTACACCGGCATAGGGTCTGAGTTCTTTGGGGCTAGTAGGGAATGCTGCTACCAACGTCCTAGAGCTCGTAGAGCCCCTGCCTTTGTGCCACCCCCTCTAAGCTTGGTACCGATTCCAGACAGGATAGTTATCAGGTCAGCGGACGTGGTACAATCATCCCAGCTTGCTACAGAGGCTATACATGACATTGAAGAGTCATTGTTCACTGCCACAGGCAGTGTTGTTGTTGTTGTGCATGGAGAGGCATCTAGACCACCCCCTGCACTTGCACAACCAGAGATAGAGTGGGTTGATGATGACCTGCGTAGGTTTTTGGTTGGCGAGGCCATACAGGGGTATGCTCAGTTAGCTCGAGATGCATACTTTCGGTTGTATCGTAGATACATCGCTCCAAGAAAGGTAAACTTTTGTACAATTATGTATATATGTGTTCATGTTACATCATATTATATGTTGTAAATTGAATGGTCAATAATACTTAAGGGATCTATATTCTATTGCTCCATGTAGGGGACCACATTCATGAACCAACTATTTGGTAGTGAGCCATTGGTTGGTCCATCTGCTTGTCCAAACCCGTGGACGACAGTAATCAAGGTAAGTTATAATTTATGTTCCAATTTAATTTGTGTTTATTATTTTTCAGTTTAAATAATTTATGTTTTATTTCTTAATTTTCGAGATTTTATGTCTTAGATCTTAACTTCAAATGAATTTCAAATTATACAGGGCAAAGGAAAGGGCATTTCTAGGACTACTGATAGACATGAGGACGGCGAAGGTCCTGACTAGCCGGGTCTAAACATAGAGCTGAGTTTTAATTTATGTTCCAATTAATTATTTAATCACATTTAATAATTTATTTTTGTACTTTATGTTTCAATTTTTGAATTATACCTTAAATTGTGTTTTAGTTTTAATTTTTCATAAATCTAACTTATTACATGTAATGGCATATTACACAGGCATTGCTACAGGTGGGTGTCGATGCTGCAATGACTTTCTTAAATGATTGGGATGCAGCTCAACCATGATGAAAGGACATCTACCCATATTCCTACCTAGATGCTAGATATCACCATTGACTCGGCGAAGATCAAGGCCTTTTTTCATAATTTACCGACTCAAGGCCAGCATCGGTCTACTACAAATGAAGGCAATTACAGGGCCGATGAAGGCCCTCTTGGGGGTAGTGGCCAATGATTTCATGATGTATACATTTCTATGTTTTGGATATTTTCATATTTTATATATTTTCATGTTTTGGATGATCTATGTATACGTTTTCATGTTTTGGATATGGATTTCTATCATTTATACATGGATTTTTATCATATATGAACTTTCGATATGGGCTTTTGGATATTTTGTTACATATTTTGTATATTTTATCATCTTGATGTCTTCATGTGTATTTTGTATCTGATTTGAAATCGATTGTTTTTTATATTACATCTGGATATAGTTATTACAGTTACAAATTTATGTTTTGTCGTTTCAAATGCAAATTCAATGTACAATAATTACAATATAAAAGTTCAATCTCGATGTATAATTACAATTTAGTTCAATTTAAAATTTCAATTTTGACTACATTACAGTTGCAAATCCAAAATTTAGAATTGAATACATACATTACAATTTAAAATTGAAATTCCAATTCCAATTCAACTATAATATAAAATTTCAAATCTAATGTATAATTTCAATTCTAATTCAATTCCGATTTAAAATATCAATTTCAACTACATTACAATTGCATAAATGAAATCAAAATTTAAAATTAGAATACATTTGAAATTAAAAATTGAAATTACAATTACATTATGTTGTCTACACATTGCAATTTAATTACAAATTACACATTCCAATTCAATTACGATTTAAAATTAAAATTTCAAATTTAATGTGTAATTTTAATTGAAAATTCAATGTGTTATTGCAATTTAAAAGTTCAATTTCAAGTACATTACAATTGCATTTGAAATCAAAATTTAAAATTAAAATACATTGTACAATTTAAAATTTAAATTTTACAATTTTACATTGTATAGATGTATTTTAAATTCTCAATTACATTACAAATGTATTTGAAATCAAAATTTAAAATTAGAATACCTTTGAAATTAAAAATTGAAATTATAATTTTATTATATTGTCTACACATTACAATTCAATTACAATTTAAATTTAATGTGTAATTTCAATTGAATATCCAATGTGTTGGTGCAATTTAAAAGTTCAATTTCAATTACATTATAATTGCATTTAAAATCAAAATTTAAAATTAGAATACATTGTACAATTTAAAATTTAAATTTTACAATTTTACATGGTATAGATGTATTTTAAATTCTCCAATACATTACATTTAATGTGTAATTTCAATTGAAAATCCAATGTGTTGGTGCAATTTAAAAGTTCAATTTCAATTACATTATAATTGCATTTGAAATCAAAATTTAAAATTAGAATACATTGTACAATTTAAAATTTAAATTTTACAATTTTACATGGTATAGATGTATTTTAAATTCTCCAATACATTACAATTGTATTTGAAATCAAAATTTAAAATTAGAATGTATATTAGAATTTAAAATTGAAATTTTACAATTACATTATTTTGTCTACACATTACAATTCAACTATCTAGTAGATCTTTAATATTTTTTTAAAGCATCTAAACAAATATTTATAAAACTATTATGGAAGAAGTTCATGGAGCACTGACCATACATTCAAGTATATTCACATTGGAACACCATGACACAATTTTCACAAAAGCTTCCCATCTATTATTTTTAATCTTGGCATTAAAGCATCTACAAAAGTACATTTATAAAACAACCTCCACAAAAATCTCCAAAAAAAATTCAACAAGAGAACATGACAACTATGCCAATGATGCAAGTGGCATACATGTAACTCATTCATCTGGCCAATGGGTTATAGGAATGCAAGTCTCCATAATATGATCATGGTCAACTTCTGTCATCTTCCATCTCTTTTGATCACCTCTCTTAACCTTGATTTCTGTTAGATGTATCTGAGCTGCCACCACCAAATGCCTATATTGGCATGATATATATTCAGGCATAAAATCTTTGTAAATAATATGAGCACCCTGTTTTTCACTGTTTCAAAAAAGGGTTCCATTAGAACCAAGTCTGCAATTTGGTATGTGAAGTCTCTAGGGTGTGTGCAAGAAGATGAGGGTCACTTTAGATGCAATGCTACTTTTTCAAAACTCGTTCCTGATACATAAAAACATAGCGTGTTTATGATATTTAGCACCTGCCACCTGCCATGGTAATACCTGAGCTTGACATGTCTCACTGGACATGTAGGATAGGTAACCATAACACGTACGCGTTATAGAACTACAAAACGCATACGCGTTATGTAGTTACAAAATGCGTATGCGTTATTGAAATCTAAAATCAATTTAAAAACACAGTCCCGACCACTCCCAACCACCCGCGGCGCTCTTTATGCATCAAAAACATGAAATAGAGGTTGGACGAGGACGATTTGTGTGCCCTGAAGTATCGGTGGAGCTCAATTTAGCTAGAGGGGAGGCAAATTCACCGATAGATTGTCATCTAATCAGGTAATTCATTCACCCATACCATTTTTTTGTCATTTATTAACCTAAATTACTATTTTTTTATTGTTTAAAACAACCTAGTTTTGTAATATTGATAAAATTGGGAATAACCCAATCTCTAATTAAATTCACATCTCCCTCAACCAAGATGAGTGAATAATTAAAATGAATCCCTTTTCAAAAACTCAAAAATTCCTAATCCAACCAAAAATCGAAAAAAATAGAACTCCCTCTTTTCTACAATGTATCCATCTAAGTCACCTAACACGAGGACACGAGACACGAGTGTCCCCACGAGACACGATGACCCTTGGAATTAGGACACATAGGACACGTTTTATATACATATATATATATATATTTAAAATATATTAAAATTTAAAAATATAGACATATAGATCCAATAAAATTTAACATTTACAATTACAAATATTCAATAGAAATTACATTTACAATTACAAATATGAAATATTCAATAGAAATTAGATCACTCACAAATCACAACACATTTGTCATTCACAATCACAAATCACAACGAGACATTGAGACACATAGATGCATGTCAGAGACTCGGAACCATATTTCTCATTAAGTCATCAAAATCAAAATGTATTACATAGATGTCGGAATGCCACTGGGCACTGGCAAATGCCAAATAGACTAATAGACTAATAGTCTAATACAAAAAAAGAGTGGATCAAGATGGAAGAATCCCATCTGTCAATGACTCAATAGTCTTCCTCCATGCCTGAATCAACAAACTCATCACTGCCCTGATCCTCCTCCTCCTCCTCCTCCTCCTCTTTGCCAATCTGACTAACTGCATTTGCTGGTGTGGAGGATGACCCCTCCATACGATCCCCCTCATCAAAAGTGACCAGCTCTAGCACTGGATCATTAAGATCCATGTTGGCTAATGCCAAATCATTACTGCTGTCCAAACCCATCTCATCAGGAAGGACATCCCACATCCGTGTCTTTCCCTTATCCCACTCCTCCCTCTTCCTGTAAATAAGGCGAAGGTTGGAGTGCACATACACCATCGTCTTTGCCCTGCACTGCTCAAGCCTGCTCTTCTTCACACTATACAAGTTCCCATATGTGCTCCAATTACTCTCACAACAAGAGGATGAAGTAACTTGAGAGAGGACCCTCAAGGCTATTTTTTGTAGAAGAGGGCATGTTGCCCCATGAGTTGTCCACCAAACAAGGGGTTTCTTAACCCCCATGTCTCTAACCACCTCATATCCTCCAAATATCCCAGTGCCACTAGAAAACTCATAAAATTTCTCCTCCACCACCTCAAGGTGGTCTCTATCCTGAAGTAGTTGTCTAAATTCTATCTTCCTCCCCTCTGAGATCTCTCCATCCATGTGAGGGGGGACTTTGGATGAGGGCCCCGACCCACCACTGAGCCAATCCTAAGCGTAGAAACTGGGGTTCAATGAGTGGACCAAGCAATGCAAAGGTGTGCAATTCTTATCCCACCTGGAGATAAGAATGCCCTGTATGGTGGACCATAAGTTCTTTGCCGATGTCTCATACTCAGCAAACTCATTCTCTATAACAATGGTCCTCATGGACTTAATCATGGAATCCCACCCCTCATAAACATCTCCTAGGATGAGCTGGTCCGTGTCTGCAAACCGCAACAAAGAAATGATTGGTTCCATGATCTTGATGCTAAGGACTACCCTATCCACCAACCATCATCTAAAATCATGTCCCACACGACATGGGGACCCTGTTGGACATGTCTGGTTACTTAGGTATCCATCCACATGAAGCCCAAATTTTCAACCCTCAAAGACCATTTCCCATGATACTAATTAAATAATTTTCCTTGGTAATGGCCATAACAAGATGAAATGCATGCACAAGTGTGAATAAAAAATGCAAAAAAAATTAGTAACTTGGTTTCTCAAAATTTCATCACAATCATTTGTCCATGAACATAATCAAAATTTCATCAGAAGTGTATGTAGCTATACATTGCCTCTTAGTTAAGCACCCTTGACTAAATGCCAAAACACATTAACAAAGTGTCTCTCGGGTCTGCCCTATCCACACCCTCGATCAATCTACTCAACGCTCAGGGACCGTCGATTCAACTGAAAGACTTCATATAGAAAATCACTATGTTTTTTATTTAATTTTCTGAACTTGCCATACAATGTAGAGATCGATTTTGTAGAGAGAAATTGTCTCTGTTTTGAGAAGTTGACATTGTTGTTATTGTCTTCTAGTCACAATCTCTAGTTGATTATTCAACATCTTAATCATTGATAGTCATCTCAAGTACATATGTAATCATATTGGCAAGACAAACTCATACATATCCATTTCATTCCATGCCACTTTGTCCTCCCCTCCAACTACAAGGCGTGATATATTGAAATCAATAAATTTAATGTTAGCTTATGAAGTTGATGGAAATATTGTTTTCTGCAATGGACGTAAAGGCCAAAACATGTCAAAATAACGCTCCTAAATTCTAAGAAGTTTAAACCCAAGTTTGCATGGAAAAGTTACCAATGAGGGTTAAGAAGTGCCTTAACTTCTAAAAAGAAGTTGAACAAAACTTACTTTTTAATTGTTAAATGTTTAATTTTAAGTTTTAAATGTATGTAAGTGAATGCCATTAAATTGCTTACTTGAGTTTGATTTAATACATTTTCAATTTAGAAGAGACGTCATTATATACCATGTATACGTTTCTAATGATTTTCATATTGATGTCTTTATTGCAGTTGCGGCTATGGACACCAATGCCAAGATACTGATTGAGCTTGCCCACTTGAGGGGCATTAGTGCAGCTTTTAGTGGTGGTGACAGGATTCGCCGCTCGCTTGCATCAACTTTAGATGCAATTGTTGACACCATTTCATAGTCTAACAATGTACTGTATGATATTACATCATATAGAGAAAGAAAAAGACAACAATATGCTGATGGGTTAGACTACAATGCAATAAAAAAGTTCAAAATATCCAAAGAGCTCATATTTGCATTGTTTAGGGACCCTCGGACGGGGGAAATCCCAAATGCAAACAGGCCGCATAACTCCATTGAGTGGTGCACGTTTCAACCATTTGTTGATAACTGGATGGATAGATGGTACATGGTTTTTGATATGCCACCACACAACAACAGGGAAATTCCCTTGTATTTCCTTCGAAAGATGTACGCAGAGTTCGTGTTACATAAACATGTAAACTATTTTGACATCCTGCAGTTTCAGGGGATCGGTGGGGGGATGCCCCAAAACCGACCCAATGCGAGGGTTTGAGATTAGGATCGCCCTATCCCTGCACCTCGCAGGCAGTTGCCTGGGCCAGATGTCCCACCTGCACATCATATTATTCCATAGACACGGGATGCATTTTTGAGTTTGGTACGAGCGGTTGTTCGCCATGGCACTATGGTTCAACATATGGGTGAGGAAGGGACATCTGTCCCTGGTGTGGTACATACACCAGCTCGTCACCATGCAGAACCATCAACTAGTGCAGGACCATCAGGACCATCCACTAGTGCAGGACCATCGACACATCCCCATCCTAGTACTGATCCTCATGAGTGCACATCATGTGGTCGTCCCTGCTATGGTCTTACCTCAGATGTTTTCTTCAGTGGGTTTTTGAGAGAGGTATGTTGATGGTTAATTGTAATAAATTCTTCATTTATTTTTGTCTTTGTACACATATATATAGTTTGAGCTAATATATTAATTTTGTGAACTTGCAGTTGATGCTTTATGCCGGCAGCGACGCCCCAGAGCTGAATGTTCCAGACTCTACAGGGGGGCATGATGCTACCCATTTGGTAGGCCCATCTTATATAGCACCTATTGCCGTATCTCACACGGAGGTAAACATTTTAAAATTTCAGTTTTTTAATACTTGTTAATTTGTTAATTTCCACATACTTTACATTTTAGTTCACTAATGCTATCTACGGTCTAATATTTACAATTATTAAACTTGCAGATGGCAGATCCTTCACTGGGGCAAGGTAATGTGGAGGTAGCACCCATGGTCATACCGTCCCCATGAAACATCTGGGCTCCAGGTAAACAATTAAAACTGAAATTTTTTAAATACATGTTTGTTTGTTGAATCATGCATGTCTAACTACATGAACACTTACTGACTGTAGGCACCATCCGAGATATCTGGACCATTGCCTGGATTTGTATCTCCCTCTAGGCCATTCGTGAACAAGGGTCATGTGTATGTGAGGCGTTCTACTCCTAGAAAGACTCCAGCTTCCCACGACCATGGGCTTACTCACACCATGGTAACGTATATCCTTCGATGATATTTGTTGTTTAACTTGAAATCCAATGCATAAATCATTTTTGTTAATGTTTGAATTGCATGTTTACTGCATCAGGAACCCGAGTTGTCTACTGAAAACCTTGCATCGATGGTTGATGCAGCAGTCAGTGCCATATCTACAATGGCAACTGATCATACACAGGTATGTAACTATTTCAACATTATCTTTACATAGTTTATTATTGTTGTCTATTGTTTATTCATGCATTTCTAACTATTTCAACATTTTTTCATTGTAGCCACCACCAGCAGGAGCAGTTCTTGGCCCCCCTGGTTTGACCATCCTGGATGTTCAACCAACGGCTCCATCTGCTACACAAGCAACGCAATCTCCTTTGCCAGTTGAGGTGAGATGTCCTTCAGTGACCAAGTGTTTCACGCACTTTCCATGCACCAATTGATAATTGTTGAGTTAATTGTTGAGCTAATGTATTAGTGTACATAGTTAGTTGAATTTAACAATTGATATTTAATTTGCAGGATCCAGATATGCACACTGATCCTAGAGATGTGCCTAGAGGATCAACGTCGGGAAAGAACAAGAGGAAGCTTGAGTTTTGATGTGTCTTATGGGATATATGTACATTTGGATACATGTACATGTGGCTTTGATAGTTTTGGATAGTTTTGGACACATGTGCTTTTGGATACTTTTGTATATATATGTACTTTTCGATACATTCACTTTTGGAGACATGTACATTGACTTTATTATACATGTACTTTTGGAGACATGTACATTGACTTCATTGGATACATGTACTTTTGGATAATTTTGGATATACATGTACTTTTGGAGACATGCACTTTTGGATACTTTTGGAGACATGCAAATTGACATTTCACTTATAAATGAATGATACATTTCACTTTGTATTTGTTCTTCAATTTCCACATGTTCTTGTGTCAATCTAATGTGTTGATTTGTGTGGATTATCTATTACTCATGAATGCGCTATGTCAAAAGAACAAACTATTATATTTAAAGGTTTCAACGAACTCACTACATGCGTGCACTAATTGGTATCTAATTAAAATTTGTGATTTTGGATGATCATTACAAGTTATGTCAAAGTTCTTGCTCATGTAATTTAATCAAACTAAATGCAATACAATGTTTTTCAAGGTTTCAACGAACTCACTCATGCACACTAATTGGATATGTGTAATTAAAATTTGTGAGTTTGGATGATTAAATTACAAGCTAAGTCAATGTTCAAGTGTAATTTAAGAAAAGTAAGTGCAATACATGCTACACATTTCATCAACACCCAATATTTGATTGTACAATTAGATTCAACATGACATATGAGTAACTACATACAAGTGCTCAAAGCAACATTGGTGAAAGGAACAAACGTTACCTTGGGATTCGAGAAATAAAGTGCCTTCTAATGTTGGTTGGGAAGGATATGCTTGGTTATCCTTATGGCTTGGAGGTCATCTTCATGTAGATAAGTACTCTTGTTGTCATGTGTCATTAAGGTTTTTTCATGTGGTAAAACCCTTCAAGGTCAGGGTTTGTTCTTGGTTTCATTGTACTTGATTTCTAAACATATAATTATTCTAAGAAAGGTTGCTAGGTTTTCTTCCCCATGAGGGTTTCCCGGGATAAAATGTTGTGTCTCTTGTCCCTGAACAACATTTTCATGCGACTTGCAACTCGACATAGCCTAGAAACCGGACGCCGGACCGACGAACTGTCAACTCCGTTGGTACCTTGGCATGCGATTACCTCTAGGGGGCCCTCTCCCTCGTCTCCCCATGGCCCTGTGGTTTGATTGTGCATTCATTTCGTAAACTAGGGTTTTTCTCAATTTCATTGCATGCAATCTCGCATTGGTGGGTCAACTCTGTAAAAACCTCCCCCGAGCCAGTGTTGGCAGTGTTCCCATGTTGGCATTGCCCACACACACTTGCAAGAGCCAACGACACGCAATCTTCCTGCTTCGTTTGCTTTTTGGCTCCTGGGCGGAAATTCACCAAGTGTCCCTGAACGACATTTTCATGCGACTTGCAGCTCGACATAACTTGGAAACCGGACATTGGACCGATGAACCGTCGACTTCGTTGGTCTCCTGGCATGCGATTACCTCTAGGGGGCCCTCTCCCTCATCTCCCCATGGCCCTGTGGCTTCATTGTGCATTCATTTCGTAAACTAGGGTTTTGCTCAGTTTAATTGCATGCAATCTCGCATTGGTGGGTCAACTCTGCAAAAACCTCCCCTGAGCCAGTGTTGGCGGTGTTCCCACATCGGCATTTCCCACACACACTTGCAGGAGCCAACGACACGCAATCTTCCTGCTTCGTTTTCTTTTTGGCTCCTGGACGGAAATTCACCAAGTGTCCCTGAACGACATTTTTATGCGACTTGCAACTCGACATAACTTGGAAACCGGACGTCGGACCGACAAACCGTCGACTCCGTTGGTCTCCTGGCTTGCAATTACCTCTAGGGGGCCCTCTCCCTCGTCTCCCCATGGCCCAGTGGCTTCATTTTACATTCATTTCGTAAACTAGGGTTTTGCTCAGTTTAATTGCATGCAATATCGCATTGGTGGGTCAACTCTACAAAAACCTCCCCCGAGCTAGTGTTGGTAGTGTTCCCACGTCGACATTGCCCACACACACTTGCAGGAGCCAACGGCACGCAATCTTCTTGCTCTGTTTTCTTTTTGGCTCCCGGACGAAAATTCACCAAGTGTCCCTGAACGACATTTTTATGCGACTTGCAATTCGACATAACTCGGAAACCGGACATCGGACCGATGAACCATCGACTCTGTTGGTCTCCTGGCATGCGATTACCTCTAGGGGGCCCTCTCCCTCGTCTCCCCATGGCCCAGTGGTTTCATTGTCCATTCATTTCATAAACTAGGGTTTTGCTTAGTGTGGGAGTGTGCAATTTTTGCACACGGGGGTCAACTTTGGAAAATCATCCACAGGGCAAGTATGGCTAGTGTTCCTAGCCCAAACCTACCTAGACACACTTGTAGGACTCCCCAAAACCCGGTTTTGTTGCATGGTTGGAGTTCTATGCCCCCGGTAGGTATCCAGCAGGTGTCCCTGAAGGCATTCTGGCAGCGAGACGGGATGAGCCATAAAATGAAGACTGTGGCTTGGATCGACAAACCATCAACTCCGTTGGATTCAACACACCGGGATAGTGCCAAGGGTGCCCCTCCCCTCCTGCCCGGTGGCCCATGTGTCACCTTGCAAGTCCATCTTGGAAACTAGGGTTTTGCTCTGTGTGGAAGTGTGTCATTTTTGCACACGGGGGTCAACTTTGGAAAATCATCCACCGGGAGGGTATGGCTAGTGTTCCCATCTCGAACCTGCCTAGACACACCTGCAAGACTCCCTGGAACCCGGTTTTGTTGCATGGTTGGAGTTCTATGCCCCCGGTAGGTATCCAGCAGGTGTCCCTGAAGGCCTTTTGGCGGTGAGATGGGACGAGCCATAGAATGAAGACCGTGGCTCGGATCGATGAATCATCGACTCCATTGTATTCAGCACACCAGGATAGTGCCAGGGGTGCCCCTCCCCTCCGACCCGGTGGCCCATGTGTCACCTTGCAGGTCCATCTTGGAAACTAGGGTTTTGCTTAGTGTGGGAGTGTGCAATTTTTGCACACGGGGGTCAACTTTGGAAAATCATCCACCGGGCAGGTATGGCTAGTGTTCCCAGCCCGAACCTGCTTAAACACTTTGGAAACTAGGGTTTTGCAGGTCCATGATGAAGATTTTCATGATGATGAAGATGGTGATGATGGTGAAGATGTTGATGATGATGGCTTGGTCTAAGGTGGTGCTCTCAAATGGCTAATTCATTATGAAATATTTAACAAGACATGAATTAAATTTAATAAGTGTATTGTTTAATATAGTGAGAATGAATTGAATTAATTTTGTTGGGTGAAGCCAATAACCAACATGATGAACATAATATAATTTTAGGGTTTACTGATCATATGTAAAAAATGGCATATTCATAAACTTGACATACAAGAGAACTTTTTGCATATTTATAAACAACGTAAACGTAAATTTGGCATATCAAGAACACAAAATTGACATATTCATATGAAACATACATGTGAAAATTGAGCATATATCAATATTCAATTACAAATAGTATAAATAGTATAGTATTAAAAGTATGTAACGTACCTCATCATGCTAGATCCCACCTATCATACAACCAAGCCCTCCGGATCATCTCTTATACTTATGGTCTCCATTAGTCTCTCGTGCTCTGTATCCAGTAAGAAGTAGCGTACCTTCGATGTATTTCGACTAGGCATTGTTCGTACCTGAAGGTTTGTGCCAATGATTAAGTTGGTAAAGTGATACACACTTGCACCTGGTTTGTAATCTCTGTAAACATATCCACCCTTCTTTCTTCCTTTGTTGTCCCGTGTCAAGTATTCACCTTTAACAACCATAGACCCAGTTGGAAAGTGGTTGTTTTCATCGTCAGTCATGGACATAATGAGGGTTTGCTTTCCATCTATACAGCGTGCCAACCAGTATTCATCACCCCATTTAGTATCTTTTGAGGAAACCATTGCGTATATGTACCCTGCATTATATGATTTTTGTATATGATCAAAATATTTTCGCATGATACAAGGCCATTAATGTGCATTTGAAGACTACGTAAACAAACAAAAAATGTTAAGGAAATGCATCATACCGGCTTGTACAAGGTCTGTTACATGATCAAAATCTACAGAAATAGATGATTGGTCTTATTCCAATGGAGTTAACTCAACAATTGCACGCTGATCAAGTGGAAGTGATATATGATCCCATCCATCAACCCAATCCAATGATTCACACCCATCCTAGTCACCATCACAACAAGGTGGGCAAAAACAAGCGAGTTTTCTGGTCCAAATTTCAAATACTGGGTTATCAAAGCTTCAAACCGAATGAAAGCCACGAGTCCAAGGCACAGTCTTGCATTCCCATGCATGTGAACGATCTATGTCTACCACCTCCCAAAAAAATATCTCCACATGTCTCTTTCTTGTGGATTCTACTCGCATAGTTGATTCCTCTCCCATTACTGACGTGTACCACCTGACTGTAGATTGAGCATTTAGAATAGTAGATTCTGTAGATACTTTCAATTCCTCTCTTCGTAGGGCTGTTTTGACACATGCTCTGGCTCCATCATGCTCTCCTTTACCATGCCCAGTCTCAAAATAGTTCCACATATGTGGCACTTTGTAGTTTTATGCAATGAACACAACCACTGAAATATGCGTGCATTTTTGAACTAACCAGCACACCCATCAAACCAAATCCAGTGTCGATCCATCTGTATGTTCCTTCCCTTCAAGTGATCATAGAACACGATGAAGCAATGACGTACATAGTGGAAGTCGTGGCACCTATCATCACTTATGTAGAAGTGATATTCCTTAAGAATTTCTCTTTGCTCTTCAGTGCTATTTGGGCCATGCCTATATGTGATATGGACCATCAAGGAAACCTGCTCAGAGTGATAATACTGACTTTGGATCTCAGTTTGAGGTTGCAGAGTGTAGTTCTCGGAAAAATCAACAACTAAAAGTATAGTACCAAGGGGAAATGTATCTCTACATATTCTAAACTTCTCATCCTGCCATCGTGCCACGTGGACATGCTGAACATATTGATGTGTCTTTTCAATAAATTCCTTGATGAAGCACTAACTTGTACCTGGTGACACAAAATGATCTCAATGTCAATTTTTTGTTGTAAGTAAGGATTGAAATGTAACCGTTACAACATAATTTTATAGATATAAATGCATACCTGAGATGTCACCAATTGTATTTTTTTTCTTTCTTTCCCTGGGACTATTTCATAGTTGATATATTTGAAACTTTTCATGTCTGTAACCATTTTCCCAAATTCACTGTCTCCATTCTCGTACATACATTGGCTCAATAATGCCATTCCAACACAGTTGGAGCATGTTCCATCCAAACAAGATTTTGCATAGTATGTTTGCCCCTCGGGCCTATTGCACATGATTCTATGAATGAATTCTCTTGATGAAGTCGGTGGTATTGTCATGGAGCAATCCTGCACATGGTTAGTATGCAACACACAACGAATGTACAAAAATGTTTCATAGTAATATTCATATCTTACATAGTATCTACAACAACAAGTGTTACGAAGAGTATTTATTCTAACATACCATGGCTTACATTTCTCAAAAGATCTTTTCCCTAAGTTCAATTGTCTATGCTCAATCCTAAATTTCTCGTAAAAATAACCTACATTTATCTCCATCACATTTAGAAACAAAATATTTATCAAGTATCTGTTGAGTTTGATAAGCAATACTACGTTTAGATAGCGTACCTTCAATGGAATTGATAAGACTTTCATCAACTTGTATACGCTTCGGAGTTCTTCGACGTGTGCTTGTTAATGGAGGTAAGAGGGTTGGAATTGTACCATGTAACGCATCACCAAGACGCTTTGGCGTTTTAGTAGTAGCTTGGTGTCCTTCATTCTCTTCCTGGTAGTTGGATGGTGGAAGTCCAACATCCTCATCGATGGTCTGTGGAAGTCCAACATCCCCTTGTGGAAGTCCAACATCCTCATCGATGGTGTGGATAACCTTCTCTTCTTCAACAGTAGGCAAAATGTCCAACGCCTCTCTGACTTCATCGCTTGTATAACCACATCCGGATAGCAAATTGGGTGTTTCTTCGTGAGCTTCATCTTGAGATGGTAACTTATCACTTTGACTTGAAGTGGGAATTGAAACATCCCCTAATGAGCACCTACGTTTTGCTTCTTGATTACTTCCATGGGGTGCTTGTTCAACAACTATTGTGGAAATTGAAGGTCCCTCTTGTCGTGGATTAATAGGATGAACCGTGGTATCCTCTACAATTGGATTTGGATTAGTTTCCAAAGAAAGCCTCCGATTCATCATGTATATTCTTTTCTTTTATTTATCTTCTTCAATGACTTCTTGAGGTCTCTTCTTCCTTGTTGATTTGTTTACTCGGTTACGTGCATTCCCCATCACCACAATGATCAATTCAATATAGTTTGTTTTTGTTGCTCCTCAATTACAAGCTCTTCAATAATAAGCAAATGGAAGTTCAATCATAAATTGTTTGGGCTCTTTGATTCTCTTGTACACTTGTGTATATCCACCATCACCATGAAATGGTTTTGAAGCTTGATATCTTATCTTGTGTGCTCCTCAAATATAGGCAAAATGAATCTTTCAAAGGCCTTATTTTTGGTGTTATTCAATTGGAGATTCTTCAAGCTTGCTGATTATCTTTTTCAAATATGGCCATATAACCCAACACTACACTGAGCAACCATGAAAGATATCCTCAATGCTACACCTACATTAAAAAAATAATGATGGAGTTGGTGTAGAGTGTGAGAATTTCCAATGGCGGGCTCGTGCTGTTCGAAAAATTGCGGGAGTGTTGTTTTGGCTCGGACAGAGTGAAGTTGCTCTCGGACAGGGATAGTCCACTATTTATGGAGTTACAAAATGCACACGCATTATATAAAGAAAAAACGCGTGCGCGATATGTAGTGCAAAAACGCGTATGTGATATTGTCAAGCACAATAAATAGGTTAGGTGCACGGCTAGGGCAACGAACAAAATCAAAAGAAAACTAATAATTTATATGGTTACATACAAAACAAATGTTTTTAGTGTGGGGACAAATGTTTTGTATGGTTTAATACTCCCTAGCTCTCTCCCAATAATCCCTAGATACCCCCTCTTTCTAAATATCTGTCCCTCATTCTCCCTACATCCCTCCCTACATGTTTCTTTCTCTCCCTTACTCCAACCATGTCTCTACCACCCCACTCTCCATCTCTCCACCTTCTCTTTACCTTCGTCATTATCCCTCCCTATAGCACTCTCTTCCTTCTTCTCCCTTAATCACTAACCCTCTACGCCTTTATCCCTCCTCCCTGCCCTCTCTGTCTTACCTTGTTCCTAGAGCCCCTCCCCCATAAAGGCCTTTAGACCCTCTTCTAAACATTAATCCCTGAGTGCATAAGTGCACAAGATGATGATGAGGAGGAGGGTGATGACAATGAAGATGATCATGATGTAGATGAAGATGATAAAGATGATGATGAGGAGGAGGGTGATGACAATGAATATGATCATGATGCAGATGAAGATGATAAAGATGATAATGTTGATGAAGATGATGGTAATGATGATGAAGATGTTGATGATGATGGTGATGGTTATGTTTGGATGATGATGATGATGGTGACATGATGGAGATGTTGATTTGATGAGGAAGATGATGACGATGATAGTGATGATGATGATGATGGTGATGAAGATGATGATGATGAAGAAGATGATGATGATGGAGATGTTGTGTTGATGGGGAACCTAGAGATGATAATGATGATGAAGATGGTGATGGTGATGGTGATGGTGATGACGATGAATATTTTGATGATGATGCTGATGGTGATGATGATGAAGATGTTGACGATGATGGTGATAGTTAGATGATGATCATGATGATGTTCAGAAGATCATGATGGTGATGATGATGGAGAGATGACGATGATGGATATGTTGATGAGGAACCTGCAGATGCCAATGATGATGATGATGATGATGGTGATGAAGATGATGATGATGGAGATATTGATGAGGAACCTACATATGCCAATGATGATGGTAATGACGATGAAGATGTTGATGATGGTGCTGGTAATGATTATGAAGATGTTGATGATGATGGTGATGGTGATGTTCGGATGATGATGATGATGATGAAGATGATGGTGACATGATGGAGATGTTGATTTGATGAGGAAGATGATGATGATGATGGTGATGATGGTGATGATGATGAAGATGATGATGATGATGATGGTGGTGATGAAGAAGATGATGATGATGGAGATGTTGTGTTGATGGGGAACCTAGATATGACAATAATGATGAAGATGGTGATGATGATGGTGATGGTGATGACGAGGAAGATTTTGATGATGATGCTGGTGGTGATGATGATGAAGATGTTGACGATGATGGTGATGGTGATGTTTATATGATGATCATGATGATGTTCAGAAGATCATGATGGTGATGATGGCGATGATGATGGAGAAGATGACGATGATGGATATGTTGATGAGGAACCTATAGATGCCAATGATGATGATGATGATGGTGATGAATATGATGATGATGGAGATGTTGATGAGGAACCTACAGATGCCAATGATGATGGTGATGACGATGAAGATGTTGATGATGATGGTGCTGGTAATGATGATGATGATGATGATGAAGATGATGGTGACATGATGGAGATGTTGATCTGATGAGGAATATGATGATGATGCTGGTGATGATGATGAAGATGTTGATGATGATGATGATGATGGTGATGAATATGACGATGATGAAGAAGATGATGATGATGGAGATGTGTTCATGGGGAACCTAGAGATGACAATGATGATGAAGATGGTGATGGTGATGACGATGAAGATTTTGATGATGATGCTGATGTTGATGATGATGATGATGATGTTGACGGTGATGATGATGAAGATGTTGACGATGATGGTGATGGTGATGTTCAGATGGTGATGATGATGATGATGATGATGATGATGGAGATGTTGATGAGGAAGGGGGAGATGACAATGATGATGAAGATGTTTATGGTCATGAAGATGATGATGATGGTGATGGTGATGATGATGGAGATGTTGAAGATGATGGAGATGGAAATGAAGATGATGATGATGATGATGATGATGGTGAAGATGATGAAGAAGATGATGATGATGGAGATGTTGATCTGATGATGATGAAGATGATGATTATGGTGATGATGATGAAGATGTTGATGTTGATGATGATAATGATGGAGAAGATGATGATGATGGAGATGTTAATGAGGAACCCACAAATGCCAATGATGATGATGATGATGGCGATGACGATGAAGATGTTGATGATGATGGTGATGGTATTGATGATGAAGATGTTGGTGATGATGGTGATGGTGATGGTTATGTTCAGATGATGATGATGATGATGATGAAGATGATGGTGACATGATGGAGATGTTGATATGATTCAAGGAAGATGATGATGATGATGAAGATGTTGATGATGATGATGATGATGGTGATGAAGATGATGATGATGAAGAAGAAGATGATGATGGAGATGTTGATGTTGATGGGGAACCTAGAGATGACAATGATGATGAAGATGGTGATGGTGATGGTGATGGTGATGACGATGAAGATTTTGATGATGATTGTGATGGTGATGATGATGAAGATGTTGATGATGATGGTGATGGTGATGTTTAGATGATGATCATGATGATGTTCAGAAGATGATGATGATGATTATGGATATGTTGATTTGATGAAGAATATGATGATGATGATGATGATGGTGATGATGATGAAGACGTTGATGATGACGATGATGGTCATGAAGATGATGATGATGAAGGATATGATGCTAATGGAGAATATGATGCTCACAAATCCCTCTAGTCTCTCTCTCCCCAACCATCAATCTCTCTCTCTCTCTCTCTCTCTCAAACACACACACATACACACACATTATGTCACTTTCCATTCTCAAACCCATCCCCCCTCCATCCATATCTATCTCCACCTTTCTCCCTCCATCCCTCACCCTACCTTCTCTCCCTCCCTCTCTCATCGCCTGTCTCTCTTTCACCTTCTATCCCTCCCTCATGTTATCTTTCCCTCAACCTATCCCAATCTCTCCATCACTCACTCTCTCTCACACACTTTATGTCCCTTCCCCCTCCTCTCATATTCTCTCTCTCTCTCTCTCTCCATCGCCACCACTCCCTGCATGTCTCCCACCAACACTTTCTGTCCCTCCCTTCCTATCTCTTTATTTCATTCTGTCCCCATCTATCTCTCAGTCCCTCCAAATCCATTCTTCCCCATTGCCCCTTTCCCTCCCTCGCTCTATGTCTCCCCCCCCTTGTATTCTTTATTTCTCTCTCACATCCCCCTTGCCTCCATCCATTCCCCCTTGTCACTCAAGTCTCACTTTCAACTTCTAACCCTATACCTCTTCAGAACCTATTCTACTCCTAATAGTGCTCTCAAGGTCCACTTCTTTTCACCCCCTGTAGCCCATCATGTTCTCATTCCCTTCATCTCTCCCCACTCAAGCTTCCAACATCCTTCTAAGACCTTGACCCTTTCCCACCCCTATTAAATATTAACCATAGATTCCCTTTACCCTTCCCCACCCCTTTTCAAGTATTAAACAAAAATTCCCTTGAGTCTTCCACACCCCCTCTTTCTCAAGTATTAAACATGTATTTTATGATTTGCATAACGCGAGCGCATTTTTTAACTATATAATGCGTACGTGTTATGTAGTTATATAACGCGTATGCATTATGTACATCTAAAAGCATGGCAATATTTTTGAATTTAAACAAAACGCGCTCGTGTTTGGTAGAGCCTAAACCAGGCTGAGTCACATGCTCACATGTCAACAATAATCCTATGTGTATGCTTTGGAGTTTGCTTCGGTAATTCCAAACCTGTGCTATGTTAATGAAAAATCAAAGCTAATTAGGTATTTCTTCCAGTTTCTAGAGAAGCCTGTGCTTAGCCACTCGTTACAATATGCTACACAGATTCATTTTTGACGAAATCTTAGACACAAATAACATTTTTTCTGCAGATTCCTAATATGTAACTTTTATTTTGAAATATTAAGTTTTCCTATTTTCTTTCAATTTTTTTTCTGTCCTACCTCCTTAACTCGTGAAACACACTGTTAGTGTTTCTTCCATAATTTTTTCAATTCTCAATCATTTCAAAAAACAATTGTATGGTGCACAAGAGGACACTAACCTCCACGTTCTATGAAAAACCCATTTCAAGATTTTTGCATTAAGACCTTCAAAGGCTCTACCCACAAAAGAGGTACTATTTTCGAAGTTTGATCACTTAGACAATTATAAAAAAATTATAAAATTACTAATTTAATTTTCGAAAAATAATGGCGCACAAGTGCTATGTGTTCTCTACATGCATGCCGATTTTTGTAGCTTGATTCCATCATTTAGGCCCTCAAAGGCTCTACCCACAAAAACATATACCTTATCATTTGCCTGAAAAATAAAAAGTGTATGTTAGGAAAAATGAAACTTGACATAGCTATGCAAATTTTCAATACATAAAATTTATATATTCGGAAACGTGATTCAATTTCCTACATTTCATCTTTTTTACTTAATGCAAGATATTTTGCGTAAGTAGCTCAAAAAATCCAAGTAAGTTGAGGGATGCCTGCTTTTTCAGTTTTCTATTGCATCTAACACGCCAAAAGTGACCCTCATTAGCTTGCACTGGCCCTCCATCCTGATAGGGTCATACCAACCTGTTTTTTATTTGTGTACATCGCAACAAATAATATGCCACATTTTCTTGGTTGTGAGAGGGTGCAATGACAACGAATACATCACCTACAAATTAAATTACAAATATTATTCAAATGTCCTATGTGCATTTCTACAACATTTGTATATTTTTTAGTTGTGTGTGTGTGTGTCATGTCTTAATAATTATGAAGTTGTTATAAATATGTCTCTTGTAGATCAAATCAAGGCAAGACTAACTAATTAGATGTCTTGTAAGTACATATGAAAATATTTATTTACTATTTAAGGGTTCATCAATGGAGTTTAAAATTGAAATTGGATATATATTTATATAAATATATTTTTCCATGCAATCAATTTAACGTTGGAGTAGACATGTGCTTGTTTATATATATATTAGAACTAATATGTGCCCCATCACCATGACACATCTCACTCACTTACGCTATAGAAAGTAGCTCTCGACACAAAAAAGAATTATGTACAATGATTATTTTAAATAACCAACATAGCAATTAACTAAATTGAAAGCTATTAACCACGCTTTACAAGTTCGGTTTCAATACGTATGTGAATTGTTCCCAATGTTTGCAATGGTTTTTAAGTGAATTGGTTATCCCTCGTTCAAATTTTCTTGCACCATTAACAATGCGCTTCTTGAAAAACATTAGAAGCACCGCTTGTGATGCTTTTAGGTATGAAAAATGTCTTGGTAAAGCATGGGAAAAATATATTTGCAACAGTAATAATGCATCTATATTGACACATCATTTTTGGGATGGGTATTTTGCCTTGGAACGTACTACTAATGTGATGGTATTTTTTATGCTCTATTAAAAAAATCAATATCTATGGTGTGAGCTGAGCAGCTTGATCACATCAAGTGATGTTCAATTTTTTTTTAATAAGCACATTATTGACAAATTTGCATTTCCATGTGCTACAATTTTAAATAAGTTGGTAAGAAACTCTCTAGTTGGTGTCTTGCTGATTCACAAGACATGGTTGCCACGTTCACAAAAGCATATATTATTATTTCATCCCATCTAGATGCTCCATTAGTATGGAGCATTAGTGCTTCATATCAATTATAATGCAATATTTTAGTGGTTGGGATAAGTTACACCGATGGTCTATTTGCAAAAGCACATCACTATATTTCAAAGTATATAATGCACCATTTATCTTTGTAAATATTTTTATAATAAAAACATATTGATAAGAATCTATGGGTTTCTCAACGTTATGCCCCAGTGCATTTTATTATATTAAACACACAAAAAAAATATGGATTAAAAGTAAAAAAAAAATCTTTCAATAGGCTTGTTTTTGGTGCATTATGTCCCATTTGAGCACACCATTATTAAAACCTCCACTAAAATATTTGGTCGCATGCCTCCGGTAGGAACCTCAAATAAAGGAAGCCTTCATTAGCAACCTCCACTAAAAAATGTTTTCCTTGTAGTGGCCTCCTCCATGACAAGCCTCTCAATCTCCATCCTCCACTAACTCATGGTTTCAATTGCATCCAATGAAATGCCATTCATCAAGTCCTTTGTCAATTTACTTTCCCACAACCAAAGATGCATTACACATAAACCATCTCATTAAAATGGTTGACATCCAAGTTGTACGAGGACATTTTGTTATTGGAGGACAATGGCCTATGGGCATAACTTAAGTTAATGAAATTTTAAAAAAAAATTGAACACTTCTAACCAATTGCACTTCTTCATGTGTATTTTTCCAAAGACACTCTAGTGGCGCTTACACCTTGAAGGTCTGCAAGTTTGACATAGGGTATTATCACTAGATAGATCGACAAACACATGGAAATCCATTGACCTCGTCAATCAAAAGTTGGAAACCAAAATATTAAACTCCAAAATCATTCTCTATATAGATCCAAACAAAACATGGGGTTTGATTGACTCGAGGCAATGGAAATTCACATTCAACTCTACAACCATTCTTTTAGAGAATTTACCACATTTATGCTACTAAAGAAAGACCCCAAGGAGCCAAAAAAGAAGGAAGCAAAGATTGCAAGAGAATATGAAGTACAGAAAAAAGGCTATGGAAATTTTAGTGACCATCAACCATGGGCTATCATTGTGGTGTGGGCCAAAATCAAAATCAAAATACAAAATTAAAGTTATTTCATGGAGAGGCACACTAGGATTGGTTATTAAATTATTAAAAATAGTGAAGAGAGATAGTTAATCAAATAAGAAATACCAACTCTTGTACTATTTGCAAGAAACAAAAGTTATTAAATGAAGTTTTAAATAACTAAAAATAACAAGGATAGATAATTGAACAAATATGTCAATTGGATGTAGCCCAAGTGATATGTTGAGTTCATAATAAGTACATTGCTAAGCCTTATAGCTGATTTGGGCTTGTGCCTTTATGAATCTAGGGTTTACATGGAAAAACAATTATATCAAATACAAATAACCAACCCTTCTACTATTGCAAGAAACAAAGCTACCAAATGAACCCTTTATAATAATTTGAGTCTCACTCTGAAAAATTGTGATTTCAATTTAAAAGCTGCTAGAAATATATAGAAAAGAAAATAATCATCGATATGAAAACATTCTAATTGATAAAAAATTCATAAGAAGAAATCTCAAACTTTAAAATGTTGATAACTACAAAAATTTTCCAATTCATACCAAATACATAAGCTATAACTAGGTATCTAGCTAGCTAACTAGGAACCTCAAACCTCCTTTTAAAGAAATAAAAATAAAGAGGAAAATAAAATTTAAAAAAATAAAGAGGAAAGGCTCAAGGGATCTCAACCTCCTTTCAAAGGATAAGAGGAAATGCTCACAAAGATAAGAGGAAAGGCTCACAAGTAAAAGACCCCTACCAAGAAATTGCTCACAACATCACCTCCAAATGGGATCAATATATATCAAACTTGAAAAAAAGAATAAAAATACGCATGGAAAAAATAAGAGACACTCCCCATGATTCATGGTTGAATAGATCTTTAATCGATAATTCCTTTTTTAAAGAGACTAGGGGCCATGTCATTTAGGTTGTAACTTTGAACATGAAGGTTTTAGACTTGAATAAAAATAAAATCTTTGAAACACAAAATTAAGTGAAATTATGAATATGAAAATGCCAGATACAACAAAAACCAAGAAAAGAAGGAGAGTTATGAGCTTGGAAACTCAATTCCAGATCTTCAACCATGGAACATGAAATATTTTCACGGCGAAGAAAAGACCTACACAACTTTCGCTTGACAAGAGGAATACAGAGTACTATAATTGACAACAAAACACAGAGGCCCTCAAGACCCTAAAATGTTCAAAAATAGAGTGCATTATTACATCTTATTTTAACTATAGAGGGCTTTGAACCAATTATTTCCCTGTAGTGCTGAGTTTAATAGGGAACTACTGATGTGCGATTTATGATTCGAAGTGCGTAATCCTCTGTTTCCTTAAACGTCTATGGGCAAAAAAGAGCATGCAGCCTCTAGTTAAGGGACATCATGGTGCTGTGTAGTAGTTTTCTTTAATGAGTTCAACCGGAAACAGTAAAATCATGAGAAAATACAATCTAATTTGTTCAAAGATAAGAACCGTTCATTAGGTTTAACAAAAGAAAATGTGACACGCTAGATCGTTATAGATGATAACAAGCACTTAAGAGAATAGAATGCTCAGAAAATCAAGATTCTGGCAACAATCAGTATGGGATTTTCAAAATACGGTTGACTTTAATGAAAGCTGAGCCAGGCAATGGGCTATTTAGGGGCACAACATTGTTACAGCAACTACAACATATTCCTGTACATGATTATTCTACAGTTTTGAAAGAATGTCTATTCTCTTTTGGAAGGACAACTAGAATCCATATTCATAAGTGCAAAGATAATGAAAGGTGCTTCAATTTCCATGTAAAACCAAAGTTAACACCGCAGCTGATTCACATATATAGCGTAACATATTTGCAGAATTAACAAGAGCGTCGGCACAACTTTCTAAGGACAATTATTTTCTTGTCGGAAATACATTTGTTGGAAATACATTTTCAGAAGTTTTAAAGACTGCAAAATTTAAAGCTAAGGCAGCAATTCTTTGACTTCTATCTAAATATGAAGAGGAAATATGTAAAGACTGGCAGGCAGAGATACTTACATGTTCGTTCTTTCCAATTCTACCCATTCCATAGTCCTTCTTTCCAATTCTACCCATTCCATAGATACAGCTATGTGCTGCATAATTTTCTAGCATCTTCGCCTCGACAAACTGTACAGAAATAATAAATCTTTGTCAGCATAAATACAGAGTAAGTCAAGGCAGCTGTGGCAGCATGTTTTACTAATAAAACTTACGGCATTTTACCTGGATACCAGAAGTCCCTGGCACAAACCGCCATGGCGCCATGGATTTCAAGAAATGGAGTAGTGAAGGCTTTTACATGCTAGTTCTTCATAACATAAAATAAAATAGGAGTGGAATGGGAGGCAGTGGTAGAGAGGATTGGGGTTGAGGTTTCAGGTTATACCAAACACAGGCTGCTGCTTCATATATAAAATAGGGGTGGAAAGGAGACACACTTGCGCAGTGTAAAGGGGATTAGGGTTAGGGTTTCATCGCCGTCCTTATCAATCACACCAAACTGTATGCGTGCCGTTCACGCCATTGTTGGCATCCGTTACTGTTTCATGGGTTCGTGACAGCCTCGACCATCTCCATTGTTGTATGATCTTTGGTTGGGTAGGGGAGAATTCAGGAGGGCTTGTGGGCATTTTAATCGATGCAGAATGAATATAATTGTACGATATGTTCTAAGGAGAATGAATATAGGCTAATTCAAAAAAAACGAGTTGCCAACTTGCCATATTCTTTTTAGTTCCTGTACCATAATTTTCGGTAGCCAACTTGTTTTTTGATTGGTAACTTGAAGGTTTTTAAAATAATTTATTAATTTAATTTATTTAAAAATAAATAAATAACTTTTCAATGAATATTTGATTTTTGTATTTACACAAATAGAATGATGTGACTAAATTGTCTCTTTGTTAAATTTTCAATAACATTTCATATATCCTCTATTTATCATTGTAATTTCTTTCTATGTGCCATGCATAGTCAAAGTTATTGATTCACCTCCAAAATCTCAACATTCTAGACACCCTCTATTTATCATTAGAACTTCTTTCTATATACTATCCAAATTAGACATAGTGGCACTGCAATCAAACAAAATGAGTGGAACAATTATTGATGTAAGTTATATTTGTATTTCCATAATTTTGTTGTTGGTGGATGTTGTGGCTCTCCTTCACCTTCTTGTAGATAGAAAAGCACTAAAAATTGTTTCATCTCCATATAGATAGCAAACCATCATTTTTTTGTTGGTGGATGTTGTGGCTCTCCTTCACCTTCTTATAGATAGAAAAGCACCCAAAATTGCTCCATCTCCATATAGATAGCAACCCATGACAAATTACAAAGAAATTTTCTTCTAGTAACTATGCCTTAATTTTCATTTCCATAAATAGCAAACCATGACAAATTATGAAGAAATTGTCTTCAAATAAGTATGCCTTAATTACATTAAAGGTTGTTTTTCTTGATCAAATAAATTAAGAGTATGTATTTGCTCATCAATCTTCATTTCAAGATCTATGTAAACATAATGTAGATTTTTTTAGTCATAATTAAATGATAGAAGAAAATAGGAAATCTTAGATATTTCTTCAAACTAGCATATACATGTTACATGATAGAACTAGCTACACATTGTTAAAAAGTATTGACTTTGAAGACATGGTTGCTAGCTTACATATTGCATGCAGGGCTTCTTCATTAGTAGTAAAAGCAATTGGAATTTTATTTATGGTGATGACAATAATGATCATACATAGGATGCCTAACATTAGGGAGGTCCAACATACAAAGATAAATCTCCCCATCTCTAGTTTGTTTATTTTGATCTTGAATGTTATTAGTGTTTTCATCTTCTTTTGCCCCTATTGCTTTTAACAACCCTCCTCTCTACATTAGTGGTAAAGTTCAACAAACCAAATTAGAAAGTATAACCTAGGCCCTCTAAGATATGACCATACAAAATCCATCACAAAACAAAGAGGAGTAGAGATAAACATCCTTAAAAAATATCTACTCCATAGACACCAAAACAAAACACTTATGGCTTCAAGAAAGAAACATATCAAAGAAAACCTTGAAGATAATCATCATCACACACCATAACAAAATAGGTTGTTATTATGCTTACAAATTTGTACCTTGCCTTCATACATTTGTTGACTTTTGGAACAAACTATAACTTATCTACTTTTTCTACCTTGATGATAGAATTTGCTTTCTCAATGGGCATTTGGCTTATTTCCTTGTAATAAAAAGGGAAATTTTGCTTGTTTGAATAACAGTGCAAATACCAAAAGGTTTTCTTGCAACTGCAATTGAAGTATGTCAATCCAACACATTTCTTGCAGCAATTGCAGTGGATAGGGCCATGTCTTTCTCTCTCTTGTCATTTTGCTTTGTTTATTTCTCTGTTGGAAGAGCTAGACAAACCCTTCAATTCTGCCTAATTGATTAACTAGAAGGCGCATTCAAAAACCTCATATGGATTCACAATGTTGTTATTACTATGATCAACCAATGTTTGTTAAAAAAATAATTATTGGATCTGTAAAAGTTACGTTCAATCGTTGAAAATTTAATTCCATGGTTTTAATTTTCTTTGGCATTTAAGGACTTGGGTTCATGGTAGGGTTTTATATTATTATATTTCAGGGAAGCTTTTAAGAGATGGTAGTTTGTGAGTCATTTTTTCCCTTATTCAATTTAGTACCTTAATTCCACCAATTGTTTCTAGACCTAACCTAATTCAAGTGCCTCCTAAATAAGGAGGCAATTCTAGATTTATACCCCTTCTTTAAAAAAAGCGTAAAAGAATGGGTTCTTTATCATATAGTTTTGTATTATTGCACCTTTAATGGATGCCAAGTTCTCCTATAATAAACCTAAAAACATCTAGTTGTGGAACATCCCTAACAGTTATTGGTCTGATTCACTTGCTTTGTAGCTAAAAACTGCTAAATATGTTTCTTCTACCCCAAATTTAGTGCATTCAAGTGGAAATAATAAAAAAAAACCTACCTCATCCATCCTGAACTTATCCATGTTAGGCGAACAAAATATCCTACTTTTGGAAGATTCTAACCAATCTAAATAAATCCAACTGTAAATAAGTTGCATATTTTAGAATTCAACACTATTGCTTTTGAGAGTAGAGATCGGATTCCAATGCGAGTGAGCATATCCTATGCATCAATAATTATAGATGAGTTGCATAGTATTTATGAAGGTGTCTCCTTCTTTATGGGGTCAAGGAACCCACCAATTTGCCTCATGGTAGTGACATTGTCCACTATCACCATGTAGGTAACATTTTTTGTTCTTATACCATATGTATCATGGCATATACACTATTCACCATCATCCAAGGACAAATGGAATGGATGCATTATGTACACTATCCTCCTCCACATAGTATATCCTTCCCTTGTTGCCATGATATCAATATCAAACTAATCTTTTTGTGTATGTTTTTAATTAATCCATTAATACCATTGAGCATGACGATTGATCAAAGTGATCATATGATCTTAGGGTATAATGTTAGGCCTTAGTATATTCTTAAAGTCTTAGTTGCTTGACTGGCAAATCCAAAAAAAATGTGATCAAACATCATATTATTTCTCAAACAAAACCCATCTACACATATCATCATATTATTTCTCAAACAAAACTCATATGCACATTTCATTACTACTTGTTTATATCATTCCATTGATTATGAGTGAGTTGAGGCTGACTCACATGTGCACGTCGAATAATACCATAAGTGTTATACAATCAAGATCAAAGTTTTACTAAGGATTGCTTGCTATCAGTACCTTGTTTGTCGCCCATTCCCTGTCTAATATCGCCTCCACTATTGTTCTCCCCTACTATGGATTGATCCATGTTTCCCAAATTCCCCACTCCATGAGTTTATCTCTTTCAAATCATTGGTTTTCACCCTAGGTAAGTTGATCTCAAAGGGTCCCAGCTCCCACTTTTTTCAAAAACTTGATGATATTCCTAATCCCTATTATTACCCTCATCTTAAAGCACTTTCTTAAGTGGAAAGGGGTTCGATTATACAGTCTATAGGCCTCTGGCCCTCACGAAAATCTATGGATATATGGATGCAGAAAAAATGGATTGTCATGATTAAGGACAAACTCTTACTTCTTTTGTGGATGTGGATTCTATGCTTTCCTCTTTGAGCTCAAGGAAGATCGATACCTTATTTTAAGAAATAGACCTTCATGGGCTCTTCGGGAATCTATCTCATTAAATGGCCACCCAAATTCAACCACCGTCATCACCATCATCATGATACTCCTCCTCAACATCATCATCATCATGATCCGTGTTGGCTCTTAATATGTTCTTTAAGTTCATAGAGGTAGACCCAGGTTCTGCGCAGTTCAGGGAACCAACAAAACCCCTTTTCACCGGCCCTTTCGGCAAAAGTTTGCGAACAGACTGAGGTCTCACCCGAGGCGAAGTTATGGGGAGGTTTCGGAATCAAGTTTCCACAACCGGGTGATGCATGCTTCAACAGAATGGTGGAAAACGCGAAGTTCTCCTACTTCGCGGTTAATGCTTATGTTATTGCGCATCCAAGGACTGTGCGAGGTGGGATGGTCACTTAACAACAGGACATCGCAACTGAGGGTTGCAATTCCTCTTCAACACTTGTGCAACTTTGACAGACTTTACTTAGTGCAAAATGACGCATTCACAGAAGAATATACTGCAAACCTTGCAAACTTATACGATATGACGAACTACCAAGTAACAACGCACTTTCGGTGCTGCGCTTCGGGGAATCGCACTATACAGACTTCAATGGCTAGGTGTTTACCCAATACTCATGCATTCATCTGACTTAGAATTACTTGTGCATTCAAAATTCATTCACATATGTCACTCCTTAACATATTATTCCCATCGTTTATCCTTATGGCGAATACATATAAAAGCAAGAACACATGAACTCATAAACAAGATCCTAACCATTCAACATAAGCAAATACGTAGATGCAAATACATAATCATTCACATAACACAAGGAATTAACGTGGTTCACCCCCAGGATGGGAGCTACATCCACAGGAACTATTGTTATATTATTGGGGGAAGGGTACAATAGTTCCAGTCTATGCACACAACTCCAGACTCTCTTATTTTTTTAGCAGGTCTCTGCGCACACAGCTGCAGAGCCTTTTTACAATAGTTCAGTATCTCGACAGAGATCGATATTCAACATACATCAACCAAAATCTAACCCTTTCCCTACAAAATATGCCCCTTTTATAGACCGTGCACTTAGGTCACGTATTTATATTCATGATGGGATAAAAAACCCTAAGGTTCCCCAAAATTGGTGTTGTTACCCCGCTAACCAGGACTGTTAGGCTTTGATAGCAACTCGTCATCATGGCCATCCTTCTGCACGTGGTCACGTCAATTCCAGCCCCTCTGTCGAGCGCATGCCGACAGGTCGCTTTCATCACGTCGTTCCTTTTCTAATGACTTCATGCGACCGGTTCACGTAGTGCTGCCTTTTCCCATGTGACTGGTCGCTTTCCCTCTTCGCTACTCCTTACCCGCCTGCTGGGAATCATGGAGTATCTTAACCAAAATAGACCGTCGGTCGATCTCACTGAAATTTATACTATTTTCCATCCAAAACTTCTGCCATGCTGCATCTTCGTGGAGCTGTCTCTTTGCGGCGTTGTATCTCCGTAGCATTGGTATTCCGTAGCGCTGTAACTTCGCAGTGTTGAGTCTCCTACCTTGCCGATGTTGCGCTGCGTTGTCTCCTTGCAGCTCCCAAAACTGTCTTATCCAAAATTGGCTTACTTGGGCCAGGCCCAACAGGCCCCTAACACTTACATGTGGCTCGTCCTTGAGTCACTCGCCATAGGTTCGCTATGCTGCGCTTCTCCTGGTTGATCTATCTTCGCAGCGAATTCTTGATAAGTTGTAGCTAGCTTCATAATTGTATCTTTAACATCTTGTTCAACTAACTTAACCATATCCAACACGTCCGGTGTTAGATCGTCCTGAGTTTACTCTTGTACTGCTTTCTCTAACTCTCGGAGTTCTATCAGTTTCTCCTCAATATCTTGCAAGATAGCATGAGCCTCTTCTTGCAGGGGTTGTGACTTTTCCCCAGTTTCTGTCTCATTTTCTCTTAACACTTGAATTTCCCTCTTCAGGTCTTTAACTTCCACAAATCAGTGGAGTCTCTCTCTTGGCTGCAGATTCTTCATCTCTGTGTTCAAAGCGTCTAATGCTGCTTGTTTTTCTTGTAAGCTTGTTTGGACCTGCAACAGTTGAGGGTCTTCTTGTAGCGCAGTACAAGCTCTAGTTGCTTCGTCTAGTAAGCCCTAACACTTAGCTATTTCGCCACCTATTTGCAGCAGCTTTCATTTTTGCTGCTCTATGTTCGATTTGATTTGGTGGGGTATTTGGGACATTTTGTGCTTCCAAAGTGGCAAGCTTCTCCTTATAGTCTATCTCCATGTCCTTCATTTCAGTTTTAAGATTGATTACTATCGAGCCAATCTTAAGGATAGTGTCTACGAGCTCTAGTTGCTCGTCGCACTCTGGTATCTCTACGCAGACTAATGAGAGAGTCTGCTCTATTCTTCTTCGTTGCTCCTCTTCGCTTTCAAGTGCCTTAGCCTTCTTTGCACTTGCTTCCCGCAACTGTCTATAATTTGCTTGTAAGTCCTGGTGTTGGTTCAGAATGAACATATCTCTATCATGTATTTCCTCCACAACCTACAAGTGCATATTATGTAGGTCCTCGAGGGGTAGCATCGCGATATCAATATCCACGTGCTATATTCTCTGTGCGCTTGAAGCTAATTCATTGTACTGTAAAATTACACTTAGTGGGTCAATGCGGACAATGCCTAGTCTTGGTGCCATGGTTAAAGCCAAGGGCTTTGTCTTCTGCTGCAGTGTGGCATCGGATCTTCCTTCTGAGTCAAAATCACGAACTAAGTCTTTTTGGACTTGTTCCATCTGCACTCTTATGCTTTGCAAAGTTGTGAGGTTTTCTGCTAGACTCGCTTGGATCCTCCCATTTTTGTTGTCTTTGAGAGCAACATAACAAACTACCACCCCCGAAATGTATCCTAAATAAGGAATGGATTAGAAGTTAATTAAAATCTAATTAGCATAGTTAATCACTTAAGGGAATTCCATCGGAAATCTTTTCCGACTGCATGCGAACCCATGTGAGGTAAACTAGTGTGGTTAACGATTTTGCACAGATAATGATGTGCGGTTAGGTAAAAATTTTGAATTTTTCATGCGCGGTAGTATCCATTAGTGGATTTTTTGACCCATTTCGATTTTACCTAGAACCTCCATTAGCAGATGTTTTGACCCATTACGATTTTACCCAGAACCTCCATCAGCAGATTTTTTGACCCATTTCGATTTTAACCAGAACCTCCATCAACAGATTTTTTGACCCATTTCGATTTTACCTAGAACCTCCATCAATGGATTTTTTGACCCATTTCAATTTTACTGAGAACCTCTGATCAAACTAGGTCGTCTGCCATGCTTGACCTCACTCACAAGCCTTGTAAGATCACCCTGCTAACAAACCAAGTCCCTTCTTGAGAAAAACTAGCAAGATAACCCTGTGAACCATAGGTTGGTGGATCCCCCACATAAAAAAGAATCATTGATCAAATCAGACCAGTCGTGATTCCATATTAAACCAATTCGGATTGCATGGAAACTTTATGAACAAAGGGTATAATGTTTTTTTTAAGATATGGTTGTATTTTTGTTTGGGATTCGTTTAATGAATGTAATTGTTGAAAATCCATTTTTTTTCATTTATATATTTTTATAAGTCTTGTATCATTTATTTTTTAATTTCTATTGTACAATTTCAGATCACATGGGATGCGATTCCAGATCAAACCAGATCAGATTACATCGAAATTTTCTGACCAAAGACAATGTATAATGGTGTAGGATAAGTTTTCCACTATCATTTGTATTTCTATTTGAGATTCTTCATTTTTATATTTTTATAAGGTTTGTAACATTCCTTTTCTAATTTCAATTGTACATTTTTTTTCTAACCAGTCTGACTATAACAGTTATTTACCAGATACTGTATATGCACAGTAATCAATTTTACCCCTAGTTTTTTGATGCAAAAATCTTATAGGACTCAGAAGATTTTATTTTGTTGTGTATGCAACGCCATAACCCTGGTTACAAGGAGAAAATAAATTAATGGTTCTTACAAAAGGTTAGTGTAGCATTTATATTGTGCCTATAGAGCTAGATTGTTTATTTCCAATTCGGAGATCCCCTATGTAACCTGTGTGGCCCCTTTGGGCATCTTTTCATGATTGTAGATTATAAATTTTCATAAATTTAATCATGTTCAGTACAGACCCTAATCCATTGCCACATAAAGAACGGAAGCCGTTGCGTCCAGAAGTTGTGGAAGAAGCATTCTGGATACTTGCAGAAGAGGATGCTATACAAGAAAAACAATGACAAATGAAGCAACAATTATCTAAACAACGAAGGAAGTCACGAAAATTATATAAAATTGTCAAAAATGATTGTTGGAGTGATGATGAAATAGAGTCTAGCGGTAATGAAGCCCAAGTCTAACTTAACAATATACAAATACCTTATCAACTCTGTTATCGCTCATCTATGCATTGTGTTAGGGTAAAAGCTCCAAACTTCGATACCGTTACCCTTCTTAAAGAAGAAAGTGGTTTAGAAGAGATCATTCTCTAGAAAGTTATTGATGAGTCCCATACAGGAAATGTAGAGTTGACAAACTTGGATCCTTGTGAGAATGATCCAATTCTTTATACTATTGGTACTAGTGGCACATGGACACGTAGTATAGATGGTGTTTTCCCCTTTCTAATGGTGTATCCAGATGATAGTGGCAAACTTATGCTACACCATCCTTCATTATCTGAAATAAAATCACCGGTTATCTTCAAGGTCATATGAATATCGTTCCACTACAGTCATCAAGCGAGGGTTTTACATGGGATCTAGGTTAGATGTGACTCCCTTATTGGGAGATGATCGTTTTATCAAGATTGGAAGAAAGAAAGAAATTCAAATGGATGGGCTTCTGGTGCACAACACAAATACATTTGATTTTACCATAAAGGCAGGCATGGATGTCTGTATTTATTATGAAATTTTGCTTGGTATTTCTGAAGAAGAGTCATTGAAAATTCCATATCCTGTGGAAGTGTTGAATTATTTAGTAGATGTTTCTACTGGTGGAACATTCTGTTGGGTAAGAATTTTTGAATGTGAGTTGGATGTTATTGGTAGAGGCCACCATATTCCCCAAGGTGTGAATTTACATCCACATGAGGTGTTCTATATAAAACAAGGTTTATTGATATCAACTGAAATCATTGATGGTGAGTATACATGTATCTTTTAATTCATATTTTTCAGTTTATATCACAATTGTTTTTCACCCAGAAAAAAAAACCAGTTTCTTGCTATTCATGTTTATGAATCAAAGAAAAATTACAGAAAACATAAGGTGCATAAGTTCCAAATAAAACTACCAGCTAGACTCTGTAGAGACTCTTTGTAACAGTCATTAGTTGTATGTTCTACTGGATAGAGCAGATTCCACATCAAATCATCAGTACATATTGATCACTATGCCTTATTGACTGAGACAAAAAAATATTAAAAGATGGAAATGTACTAAACTGGGTAGAGTGCACATATGTAAAAGTCTTCAGATAGTATCTAATGCACAAATGACTATATACTAATTACAATGGATAGAACCTTTATCCACTAATGTGGAATCCAGAAATTCCTCGAAATAAAGTGTACCCTCTTCCAGACCAATAGTTTTCTTTGATAGTAAATCTTCCTGTGTGTTGAGTTCCTTGTGAATATGAAAAAAAGATTAATACTGAAAATTATCTCCAACAATTGTTAATCTTTGTTTCCACTGATCCAGATTTGTAACCTGTAACATTGATTTCCTTTCCAACTAGTCGAAGATGCATTTTGAATCTCCACAAGCCTAAAGTATTGTGATACTTTTGAAGTTAGCAAAGAATAAGAAAGCCCAGCTGGCTATCAGTTCAACTCTAGTGTTTAATCCTCTGCCACAACCTAACCAAACACAAAAAAACTGATTTCCTAGGAATCTGATATAAATACCTCCCCCACATTCACCCAGTTAGGCAACTAATGTTATCTTTATAGTAGCTAATGTTATTTTTATTTTTATTGCAGGAATTGTTGATGTTTTCTTTACTGTGAGCTCTATCAAAAGGTGGGGCAAAAGCACTCGAAAGGGAGAATCTTCTTTTTTCTCTATGAAAGATGATAAGCACACCACTTTCCAACTTCTTGCAACAAAGGGTGATGATGAAGTTGTGACTGCTAGATTAGCTGCCTCTACAGAATATAGAACTCACAATGCATTACCATCATGTATTCGAGTATTGCAACCACATCGAATCCATTGTCATAATATCCATCTTCTTTCCTACAAAGTTTTCAACCAGATAAGGTATCGTAACATGATACGTAGTGAATCTTTTGTATAAATTCCTTGTTCAGATGAAAGTTTCATGGTTACTTTTAAGCTTATTGCAATGCATGCCCTACCTCCTGGGAATGTGAAGAAAAACAAATCACTCGAGTTCACCATAGAAGGCTATGCGAATCTTAAGGAGGCTGTTTTCTATACATGGTAAACCTTTCCTGATAGATATCAGCTATCTCCAGGCTCAAGCAATGATAGTCAACCTGTTGGAAAATGGAGAGTGGGACCGACATTTAGATTTCAGTATTTGTATAATAGCCTACAACCTCGTTGTAGGTGCACTTTTCATGGGATTCACACCAATGGGATCCTGTCCATCATTGTTATGGATTGGGGATGAGGACTGGTGCAACCCATTTGGAGATGTAAACATTATACCTATCATAAATATGGTGAATTCTGTATGAGAGATATGTGGTGTAATATCTATGGTGAAATGTTTGAACTTTGTAATTTGAAGTTTTTATACGTAAATATAAATTTGAATCTGGGGAAATCCAAATAGTCTTCTTTGTGTGCTTGCTAAGATTGTTAGTGATTCAGTCCTGACTGTGCACTTTGATTTTGTAGCATTGTAGTATTATCTGTTGATCCTGTAGGGCTACATCACATGACATATTGATGTTGTGTTATCAATGGTTTTTGTTTTCCAAGGAAAAAATCTTTATCTTTGATATTTCAAAGTTTGAAATCAGAATATACATTTTTTAGCCTATGGGATCTTGAAAAGATACATATGTTATGTCTTCAAACTATCCTAATATCTATTTATCCTAGTCTTCCATAATCAACAAAATATTTGGTGAATTTTGTATGATAGATCTTTGGTGTAACATGTATGGTCAAATATGTTTTTTTTCCCAGGAAAAAAATCATACTTTTCATTTAAGAGCAGAAATAACATACATTGTATATCATCCTCTCCTTTATTGCCTCAGTAAAGATTATGTTTTTCAGTAATTGATAGATAACATTTAACCTATTTACCATTTTGGCTTCCAAGCCTAACTATGTCAACAAGGATCACTGACCAAAGTATACATAATCAGCCATTTAGTTGCAGAGTAGGCTACTGAAAGAGGTTTTTGTAAAAAATGATTGCATTCCTAGCTTTCATTTTTATGCTTATGGCTTGCATTTTACACCAAGTGTCCATAATAGTAAAAAAAGGTTAAAATTGCACCATTCATAGGTCGACTGTGAGCATATGAGGTTAGGTTATATCAAATTAACACATGGATAGTCTTCTCATTATATCTAGCCATTCAATTTCCAAAACCATTTACTATAAACATTTAATAGGAGGGTTTGGCTTGCATTTTTATAAATCTAAGTGGATATTTCATAAATACAAGACAACCATGTAGTGTTTTTGTACAACAAGCACTTTTTGAACTCAAATTGAAAAACTAAATGTATAATAATGTGGAAAATAGTAAAACATACCATTTCCAACTAAACTCACTCAAAACTACACAATACTTAGAGTTGGGCGAGCATTTCTCTGATCTGGGTAAAACTGGGTTGAAAACACAAAAGTTGTTATTTTGTCAATTTAACTGTGGACAAATGAAACATAATTTTAAAAACCTCAAACATATTTTTGTCCAAAATATATCTATCTTCAACCCCATGGAGTTAGTTTCAACTGATGACAATTGTACGGACTATGGCGTTCATTTTCCTAAGCCCATTTTTGAATATTTACACTTTGTTTTTACGTAACAACTTAGAATTTCAGTCATTAATTTTGAATTTGTCCAAGATACTTGCAATTTTAGTCATTCATGTTCAATTTAACTGCTATGCATTCCTAGCTTGCTTTTTTATGCTTATGGCTTGCATTTTACACCAATTGTCCATAACAGTAAAAAAATGTTAAAATTGCACCTTTCATAGGTTGACTGTGAGCAGATGAGGTTAGGTTATATAAAATTAACACGTGGATAGTCTTCTAAATATATCTAGCCATCCAATTTCCAAAACCATTTACTATAAACATTTAAAAGGAGGGTTTGGCTTGCATTTTTATTAATCTAGGTGGATATTTCATAAATACAAGACAACCATGTAGTGTTTTTGCACAACAGGCACTTTCTAAACCAAAATTGAAAAACTAGATGTATAATAATGTGGAAAATAGTAAAACATACCATTTCCAACTAAACTCACTCAAAACTACCCAATACTTAGGGCTGGGCGGGCATTTCTCTGATTTGGGTAAAACTGGGTTGAAAACACAAAAGTTGTCATTTTGTCAATTTAACTGTGGACAAATGAAACATAATTTTAAAAAATTGAAAGAGGTTTTTGTCAAAAATATATATATCTTCAACCCCATGGTGTTATTTTCAACTAATGACAATTGTACGGATTATGGCATGCATTTTCCTAAGCCCATTTTTGAATATTTACACACTTTTTTTTACGTAACAACTTAGAATTTCAGTCATTAATTTTGAATTTGTCCAAGATACTTGCAATTTTAGTCATTCATGTTCAATTTAACTGCTATGGATTCCTAGCTTGCATTTTTATGCTTATGGCTTGCATTTTACACCAAGTGTCCATAAGAGTAAAAAAAAGTTAAAATTTGCACCTTTCATAGGTCGACTGTGAGCATATGAGGTTAGGTTATATAAAATTAACATAGGGATAGTCTTCTCATTATATCTAGCCATCCAATTTCCAAAACCATTTACTATAAACATTTAATATGAGGGTTTGGCTTGCATTTTTATTAATCTAGGTGGATATTTCATAAATACAAGACAACCATGTAGTGTTTTTGCACAACAGGCACTTTCTGAACCCAGATTGAAAAACTAAATGTATAATAATGTGGAAAATAGTAAAACATACCATTTCCAACTAAACTCACTCAAAAATACCCAATACTTAGGGCTGGGTGGGAATTTCTCTCATCTGGGTAAAACTGGGTTGAAAACACAGAAGTTGTCATTTTGTCAATTTAACTCTGGACAAATGAAACATAATTTTAAAAAACTAAAAGAGGCCTTTGTCAAAAATATATCTATATTCAACTCCATGGTGTTAGTTTCAACTTATGACAATTGTACAGACTGTGTCATGCATTTTCCTAAGCCCAATTTTGAATATTTATACACTGTTTTTTATGAAACTTAGAATTTGAGTCATTTTTTTTGAATTTGTCCAAGATACTTGGAATTTTATTCATTCATGTTCAATTTGACTGCTATGCATTCCTAGCTTGCATTTTTATGCTTATGGCTTGCATTTTACACCAAGTGTCCATAAAAGTAAAAAAGGTTAAAATTGCACCTTTCATAGGTCGATTTTGAGTATATGAGGTTAGGTTATATAAAATTAACACAAGGATAGTCTTCTCAATATATCTAGCCATCCAATTTCCAAAACCATTTATTATAAACACTTAATAGGAGAGTTTGGTTTGAGAGTACATCAAAACATGTAGAGAAGAATATTACTCTATTATTATATTACTCACTTTATTACTCTATTTTTTACAGAATAGTTAGAATGCCAAATTTGTACTCTATTATTTACTCTTACTTTATTATTTTCAATAAGTACACTAAACATGCTAGAAAAATAAGTATACTTAACATGCTAGAAAGTTAACTATATTGAAATTGAAAATGTGAGTTGTGTATAGTTGACTTGAAACACATTTGTAATTTTTATTATAGTTTGGAAAATTCAGAACACATTTGTAATTTTTATTATAGTTTGCAAAAGTCAGAACACATTTGTAACTTTTATTATAGTTTGGAAACGTTAGAACAAATTTGTTATTTTTATTTTAGTTTGGAAAATTTAGCGTGCTGGTATTCTGTGCATGCATTCGCATGCATCCTGTGCGTGCATTCACGTGCATCCTGTGCGTGCATCCCCTTCTTTCTTTCTGAGCATGCCATCATCCTGCAAAATGGAAACAACAGCATCATGTTCCATGCCATCAACTGAAACAGGGGGTTCTGAAGTTGCTAAGAGGTTCACTATCTGAAAATTTAGAGAGAGCGCTAAGGCATGGAGTGACAGAACCCACTGGCCAAAAGGTATGCTAAATGTTCTGGTCAGAGCATGAGTGCATCGTTTTCTTTTTGGTCAGTTCAATTTCAACAATGAAGAGATAGATAATGCCATTTCTAGTTATGATGATGAGTCCAAGGAATTGATTATTTTTGGGAGGAGGGTTTGTCTGGACCTTGATTTGTTGTCCAATACAACGAAAATTCCACGCAAGGGGGGGAGTAATTTTGACGACCAAGAAAACCCTCAAAGTAGAAAAGGGTGATATGGCAAACAAAATATGTGGAAAAATGGTTTTGGTTTCCCAGAATGGTTTAAAGATGCAAGATGTTCCCCTAGGACTATACAAAACCTTAATTCAAACTGTAGTTAGGACGATTATGAATCACCACAAGCAAGATATTTCAGGTGATTGTATGAAGTTGGTGATTCATTGGGTTGAAGACCTGGCCATTGATGTCCCTCATCTATTGGCAAAAAAAATTCATTTTGCACTGCAGGAGACAAAAATGAAGAGAGTGAAGTTTAGTTACCTTGGTACACTACAAAAAATTATTGACTTATTTTGACCCAGCGTTGTAGAAGGAAGCATATTTAAAAATACATACATTAAGAGGTCGAAACTGGACAAAATTAACTAGGAAGTTCTTCAACAATCTCCAAAGGACAATGTACAAGTCCCTGAAGAGCCTTTTGAGTACTGTATGCAAGGTATGGGAAGTGACCCTGAAGAATTTTATGCTCTCTCAATTCTGGCCTAATTACATGAAGACAGAGAACTAAATGTAAACGAGATGAATGATGTTGAGTTTAATGAACAGGAGGAGCATAGTGATGATAATTTTTATGCTCTTGTAGAAATGCCACTTGTTATATATACACCTCCACAGTTGGGAGTTGAGAAAACTTCCTCTCCAAAATATTTTTTTGATGGTAAAATTGTTTTTAAGCTATTTGATGAAATGTTGCATTTCAAAGAAAAAGCTGAATTTAAAAAAAAAAAAACTTTTCCTATTGGTATCTTATCGCATTACAAAGCGTAGAACTCTGTAGGATTAAGCAGATGCAAATTCAGGACCTCTTAAAGGTAGGCCCTATTTTTCAATGCTATTTTTCAAAAAGAAACAGTTGCCAAATTCCTTTTTTTGAAGCCTCGTTAAAATTTTCACTATTTACAGGTAATTGCAAGGTTAGAAACACAACACATGGATACTATGGAATCTACTATTAAAAATTTGCAAATTCTTGACCTCTTTAAGGTAGTAGGCATTTTTCAATGCCTTTTTCCAAAAAACAAGTTGCCAAATTCCATTTTTTGAAGCCTCCTTAAAATTCTCCCTGTTTACAGGAAATTGCAAAATTAGGAGAATCCCTTGTGAAGACCGTGGACAGTTCGAGAAGGACAATAGCAGGCAAGGACTATGTTATTCAGTCTTTGAATAAGGAACTAGAAAAAATTCAGGATGAATTTAGAAAGGAAAATGAGAAATGCAGAGAAGAATATATGGTTGTTCGGAAGAAAGATGAACAAGCCATAAAGAGACTGAAAGATGAGCTGAAACATCGACCGGAGGCTTTGGACATCTCCCCTCTAAGGACTGCTATCGACCAGGAAGCAAGACTTACGGCTGAAGTCAATAAGAAAAATAGAATAATTGAAATAATGAAGGCTGAGTTTCAAAACAACCTTGTTGAAGACTACAATAAACATCAACTTGAGATAAATGAATATAGAAAAAAAGAGGAAAACATGAAAAACATAATTGCTAAGAAAGATGAAGAGTTGAAAGGAAAAATAGTTGAACTTGAAATGATTACTGTAGAACTACAGACTAGAGGAGATGAAAAGTTAAAAGAATTTGAAATTGGTAAGGGACAGAGTAGACATCTGATTTCTGGTGAAATTTATGATATGTCAGCACACCAACATGCTTTAATAAGGTATGAGAGTTCCCTGCAAAACAAAGAGAAGGCACTGGACGTATATTTTAATGCAATACAATCTCATGAAAAAGTCAAAAAGGGGTTACTAAGATATTGTGCCTTCTTAAGAATTCGAGAGAAGTCCTTGATGGATGCTATTGCAGCAATGAGTGCTGGAGCTGATATCTCTGCGTGGTCAACCATATATGAAACATTGAAAAACAAGGTAGTTTAGAGGGAAGATGAGATTAAAGAGCTCAGATTGAAAATACTGGAGGATAGAGAATCACAACATTTGGGATGTAAGTCTGAGATAGAAGATATGAAATTCCAAATTGCCACTCTGCAGAAGAACAACATACTTCAGTGAGTAGCAATTGTGTATACTACATATAATACATAATTGAGGGCAAAAGAGTTTGAGACAGAGACAGAGCAACTCAGGAAAAAATTGACCCAAGTTCAGTCTGAATTGAAATATGCCAATGATCGTCTTCGGCAAAAGGAAAAGGAACATGAAGAGAAACATAAGAAGAATGTGGAATTGTTGAAGAAGTACATCCAAGATAAAGATAAATTGAATGAGAGTTTGCACAAATGTGCAACAAAAGTGAAAGAATTAGAACGAAAATATGACCATGCACCTGTTGCAGATTCTGAAGAACCAAAAGCTTCTAGACAAGGAAAGAGACTAGAATGTACAAATTTATCTTCTCTAGAAAAGGAGGACTTGCAGCCTAAACCTCCCAAGCAGCCTAGAACTATGGAATAACATTATTTATATATGCTGTGTATGTAAATACATTTCAAATTTTAATACATAAATTTATATATGTGGGTGTGTATTTCTCGGCAATGTATATGTTTTTGATGCATTTAATGTGAATGGTAATTTTGAATTTAACTTTTCAATAAGTGTACATAACAAGCCAGAAAGTTAACAATATCAAAATTGAAAACTTAACTTGTGTACTGTAGGCATATATATTTGAATTTGTAAGAAATTAAAAGAGTGATAGTGATTAGTGGATATGAGATGTGAGTAGATTTGGTGACATAGGTAGATCCTAGCTGTTTGCTTGGAACTATGGATATTATAGGGATATTATGGGTATGATGGATTGAGAACTTTCAAGTTCTTTATGAGAATTTTGATGCTATGTATTGCTGTATTTATGTAAGTTTCTTTATCTAATGAAACTAAAATTCCACTTCTAGAATAATGTTATACAATTCTACTCATGCAACCAAATTTCAACGAATAACCCAAATCTGTAATGCCTATAGAACTGGCCTAAAAAAGACAGAAATTTACAAAATATAAGAAAACACAGAAAACAACTGTAATTTTATTACTGAAAAAAAAAATTAAATATTTAATATGCCTTCTAGCATTTGTTACATTTCCAAATTTTGGTAACATAAATGTTAGCACAATAGAATAAAATTTCAGTACGGCAAGATCACTAGAAATGCTTATTGCAACATAAGTTTCTTTCACCATTTTGCATACGATGTTGCATTTAGATCATCTAGGATTTTTTTCTTTTTAGCTTGTCTCACACTTCTTATAATGACATCAGTTTTTATAGGATTCCCAGCATCCATCTTTTGGATATCAACTACTGCCCCTCAAATTTCTTGTTTTTCACCACTCTGCCCTGTACCATTTATCGAGGATGGAACACCTTTTTATTGTGAGTCATAGTCTCCATCATTGGCGTATCAATAGCAGCTGCTCTATACACTTCTTGTAATTCATTGATTTTCCTTGCTTCATTTCTTGAGGATGAAACACTGATTTTACAATAATTTTTAGTCGCCGTCATAGGTATTTCAACACCAGCTGCCCTATTCAATTCTTGTGTTTCATCAGTTTGCACTGCCACTTTCCTCTTGGACGAAACACTTAGAGTTTTACTGTTATTTCTTCTTTGAACATTATTTTTTTCCTTGCGCCTTCCGAAGCGATGTGATTCACGAAAAGCCTCTTCACCATATTTTCTTATTGGCCTTGATCTTGAAAGATGATTACTGAACTGCGAGAACATATTAGTATTTAGTAGTTAAAAATAGATTATGAGTCCTCACACCATAAAATGAAAGCAGGATTAGAAACCATTTAAAATTAGGGCATACTTATGTGAAGAACCTGCAATAATTAATTAATGCAAATACACGAGATATAAGAAATAATAGAACTTAGAATCACTTTTATATTGATCATGGGCCACTTCGAGGGGGCAACCTCCTTTCAGCAAGCTCAATACAATTCACTTCACGTTGCCTTCAATGACCTCAACACACACTTATATACTAAGTCTATGACCAATACTATGAGTCAAAACCATGGGACATATAATACTACGGGACGACTTACAAAGCATATGCGTCTAATACTATGGGTTAATACTATGGGATAATATAAACTATGGATCAACAAATACTACGAGACGACTTACAAAGCATATGCGTCCAACAACAATATACTAACATAGTAAAGTGAAGGGTTGACACGGGTTCCTAACATCCCCTCTCCCTTAGAAAAAGCTTTGTCCTCAAAGCTTTGGTTGGAGAAATTGCTGCAGAATCTGAAGAAGTGGTTCCCCGGTAGCATCCTCGGGTTGCATTTCGGGCCATTGACGCCTTTGGAGTGTCAGGGAGGATTGCTTGGAAGGCCGTAGACGAAGAAGAACCACATCAGCTGCGTAGAAAATGCGCTCAGAATGGTGTTGGTCAGCTTGTTGTTTCAGGTGAATTATGGCCATGTGAAGATTGTCCTGCAGAATGAGAAGAATCTGATCGCGGTTTCGAAGAACCGAGTCAATTTCCTGAACTGGGGAACTGCTAAGGGTGTATGGAAGAAGAACTGGTGGTGTCTGTCCATAGACTGATTCATATGGTGTCCTTTGAGATGTGGTATTGTACCACCAGAGCGCTGCTAGGAGATCCATAGAAATAGTTGGCCAAAGCTGTGTAGGTATGGGCAAGGGTTTGAGCAATCCCGAAAGGAGTGTCATTCCACCCTTGTTGACCTGGAAAGTATCACAATCAGCCACCATCTGTTGAATTGTCATTTTCAGTCCCTACCAAAAGAAGTTACATTGTTCCCTGTCGTACATTTTGAAGAACCCAGAGTGCCCTGCTGATGAAGAAGCATGGAGTTCATAGAAGAGATAGCCCTGTTGAACATATTGCAACCAATTTGGAACAAGCAGAGAAAGAGTTGTAAGAGAAACTGGGTCATCAATTGTGCGAGAAGGAGCATCTTCCACCATATTGTCCTTACCCTTCTTGTAAGTGATCGCATAGGGATAACCCATGAGTTGGATAACCCATTTCAGGTGTGTTGGGGAGGAGACCCATTGTTCCAGAAAATTTTCCAGACTCTGGAGATCAGTCTTGATGCAGAAATAATTCCCTAATAGGTATGGCTGCCACTTCTGTACTGCATGCAAAATAGCCATTAGTTCCTGCTGAGAAACTAAATTCTTACCGGAAAGGTCTCTTGAAGGCGGAAAGCTCATTGGTTCAACAAAGACACCTCCATATCTATCCAAGGAAGTAGTGGAGACTGTTGATGGGTGCATCTGAAGGGAATGGAGTTGAGCGATGATACCATGTGAATTCTTCTTAAGGATTTTTTCCAGGTGATGTGAACTGATGATGCAGAGAGACCCTGGTTGTAAGCCCATTAATTTGTGTTGTGCCCCATTTACTGAAAACTGCATCCAAAGTTCTGAAAAATCCCATAAGATGGGGCCAAGTGTGCGTAACCATTGAACGCCCAAAACCACATCACATCCGCCTAAGGACAAGGAAAACATGTTAGAGCGCAGGTTATAATCTTCCATAGAGATACGCACATTGTGACACTTCCCCTTGCAAGGTAAGGTGCCTCCATTGGAAACCATGACTTCAAAGTTGGAGCAAGGATGGATGAAACAATCAACCTGTTTGGCAATCTGAGGGTCAATTGAGTTACGAGTGCTACCAGAATCAATGAGTATGGTAAGAGGGAGCTTCTTGAAGTATCCTCTGACTCGCATTGTTTGTGGGGTGGTGACGCTAGTTACAACATGGAGAGAGAGCTCGGGTGGGTCATCCTGAGATGGGGTGTCAACAGGCAGGTGTTGAATGTCGACCTGATCATCTACTATATCTGGAGCTTCTTCATCAAGTTCTGAGGCAGGTGGAGAATCCACATCCAAGAGATAGAGCTTTTATTGAACACATCTATGTCCCCGAGTGAATTTCTCATCACAATTATAACAAAGCCCTTTTTCTCGGCGTGCCTGCATCTCTGTTTCAGACAAATGCTTGATAGGAGTTGGTTGCGGGGCAGGCGTGATGGGAGGTCGTTGGGAACCCATATTTATGAAGGGAACAAAGGTGAGTTTGGATCGTTGTTGAGCTGCGATCTTGTCCTCTGCCAACTTAGCCAACCCTAGGACTTCCATCATTGTGTTGGGATAGAACATTTTGACCTCTGAGTGGATTTCATCCTTGAGACCACTGATAAAACAACTCCTATAGAATTCATCAGACAATCCTTCTGTGTGATTGGCCAGTTTCTCAAATTTTGTCTGATACTCTCTCACTATGCCAATTTGGCGAAGTTTAGTGAGTGCTCCTGTGAAGTCATCAAAAGCACTAGGACCAAATTGTGGCAAAAGGAGTTGGCAAAAATTTGTCCAGTTTGGCTCGGGATGAGCTTTGATGTACCAACGGTACAATTGAAGGGCTTCTTGTTCCAAATGAAAGGATGCAAGTGGAACTTTCTGGACATCAAAAGTATTATGTAGACTGAAATATTGTTTTGCTTAGTATATCCATCCAGTCGGATCAATACCATTGAAGTGAGGAAAATTAGGCTTCGGCCCGCAAAAATTGCTGGAAGAAGAGAACCCAGTGGCTGCAAAAGATTTTGGCTGTCGGTTATTGTTCATGGCCGAATGCCGAAGATGGAAGCTGAGAAATTTTTCATCAAGATCTTGGAGTTTGGTTTGGATGGCTGCAAGTGCTTCCTCCATGGTTTTTTTTTTTTATAATCTTGGAAATGGATAGAAAAACATAAACAAAAGCTTATTTAGTAAAGGAAGATTTGGATTTGGGAAAAACTCGAATGGGTAATTGGGGTTTGGCTAGGTTTTGGACACTTTCTGATGGACAGGGAAGCAAAAAATGGAGATTTCAGAAGTGAGGTGAAAGAATCAGAAAATTTGGTAGAGAGGGACAAAGAGGCAGAATTATGAAAGGAACACGGTGGCAAAATTTGACGGCATTTGGGTGAAAATTGAAGGAGTTCTGGCAAACCCTAAAAATAGAAAAATGTGAGATTTCTGGTCTTGGGAAGTGGAATTTGGGATAGGGTCTTCAGGAATGAAATATGCAGGATGGGATTGCAGGGATGTCAGTGAAGTTTCAGGGAAAACAGAGTTGAAACAAAGGAGATATGGCCGAAAAATAGAATTATATATATATATATATATATATATATATTCAGAAATGGATCGGCAACAGTGGCATGGAAGGGATCCGCAACTGATGGATCTGCAACAACGTGGAAATGATCGAAAACGGCTGGATCTGAAATAGCGATTGGATCTGGAACGAATTTTAGAATAGATCTGAAATGGCTGGATCTGGAGCGGAAGTGATCGGCAATGGTTCAACTGAAAATAAATATGGACCCCAGGTATGTGTGGCTTCCTATCGGTTCAGGAGATTCACTCGGCCACCAATGCTGTCTGATGGCTTGCGTATTGGGGCAGTACCCCTCACTCCACGGCTCAGGTAAAACTGATAACCGCTTTGCCACAAACGACAGCTCTTGGTTTACCTCATGGGTGGGAACTAGTCAATCAAGTAGGGGTCGTTGCCCTTTTTGCCGGCAGGTCCTCTCAATGGGCCAGCTACTTTGGGGTTCCTGTGGTACTCCTCACAATGAGTTTTAGGGATTATGCCCAAGTACTTCCCACAGTTAAGCGGATAGGGGTTATCCCCAGATCTGAACTTGCAATAGATGCGAAAAACAATTTTGGCAGAAATTCCACCCAACGAGCCCAAGAAAGTGCTCTGATACCAGATGTGAAGAACCTGCAATAATTAATTAATGCAAATACACGAGATATCATAAATAATAGAACTTAGAATCACTTTTATATTGATCACGGGCCAGTTCGAGGGGGAAACCTCCTTTGAGCAAGCTCAATACAATTAACTTCACGGTGCCTTCAATGACCTCAACACACACTTATATACTAAGTCTATGCCCAATACTATGAGTCAAAACCATGGGACATATAATACTACGGGACGACTTACAAAGCATATGCGTCCAATACTATGGGCTAATATAAACTATGGATCAACAAATACTACGGGATGACTTACAAAGCATATGCGTCCAACAACAATATACTAACATAGTAAAGAGAATGGTTGACATGGGTTCCTAACGACTTACTGTTGGTGGTGCAATCAATGACTTATTAGATTGTCTTACCCATGATTGAAATAGTTGTTTTACTTGTTTAGAAGTGACATCAGGGAAGCAGGATGCCAACTATGCTGTAGTTTCATCATTTAGTGGACTTCTTGTCTTTTCATATTCAACACGAAATTGACATCTAATATTGGAAGCCAAAAATCTTCTTTCTTTAAAATTTTGGAAAGTACCCTCTGATCTCATAACCAGTTTGAACAATTGTGCTTGCATCTCATTTACAAGACACATTTTGTCATGTTCAAATGTGTTTCTATACTCCTTAGCAACTCCTCTTCCTCCTCCTTGGTTGTTGTTCAAAATTTTCATTTCCCTATGCTTACGTTCCATTACTTCATTCCTTAACCATCCTAAAGTATAATGATGAGAAACCCTAGTCATCTGAAGAGCATGGACCACTTGGATATGCATATAAGGAACCATCTCATCTCCTAAACAACAAGAACACAACCAAAGCCACTCACTAGCAAGGAATCCAATGCTGCAATGATAGTGGATCAAAATTTATATCGTGAATGAGATAATACCGCCATGCCGAAATACATAATACTATGAACTTAGTATAAATTGGCGTACTTTTCCTCATATTCATATTTATCATCCCCTACACACCCTTGCAATTGCACCATGTGGAATTATTTATAACACTTCCACATCCTCACCAACTTTTTATACTTTTTTTCATTTGGTAGGCCTTCAATAACCTACAAGCACAACATTTCATTGTACATGATACACTACTTAATTTTCTATTAAAATTGCATAAAAATAAGAGCGAATTTCACTCTTGTGCCATCATAAAATCATCACTTATTGTTAGTCAAGACCCACATTAAAAATATTGGATATGCTAACATAATTATTAAACCTTTAAAATACCCTCATGCCGAATGAGGATCTTGTCTAATGCGAATCCATCTGATTTCCCATAGTTAAGATCATTGTACTCTTGGCCTTTATGATGGCATGGTTCCTCGGTCTTACATGGAACACCAATTTTCTCCATCACCTCCCAAATTTGAAAAAAATTTGTTTCCTCAATCGCTCTAGTTGGATGAACCTTGTCGTAATCTTGTGCAATTTTTAGAATTTCATGAAACATCTTCAAAATAGTTCTGGTGAGCACAATATACAAGGTTGGACATTGAGCCAGGAGTTAGCTGTAATAAGTTGGCAGCACATGTTTCACTAGGTACGAGTTAGTTAAACAATAATAATTTCCATTTATAGTAAATAAATAATTATGAAAACATGTAACTTTTGATCATTTGTTCTATTCATGAGATACTTTTTGATAATATTCAATTCTCTGCTGCATAAGGCTGGTTGAATGTATGTAATACACTCATCCAGCTTTTCTTCCCATCCTTCAATGCTTTGTTCCAAAGCAGGATTCAATTCCTAAATTTTTAACCCAAAGTAAGATTAAGAAAGTCATGGCAAGATATCAGCAAAAATCAATAAACTTTTAATAAATATGTAAAACGTACTATGAGAAAGTTTGGTGACATTGCATAAAACTTGGAAATGATACGAATAGTATCCCCATCCTGAATTTTGATTTTATCTATAACCATGTGTATAGCTTTTTTATGGCATATTCACCAAGTACAAAAATTAATCCCCATTGGAGAAACATTATTATTGCATACTAAACTGCATATGGCCACTAGATCTGTAACATCCCTCAAATTTGACTCCTATTGTTATTAATCTTGTAAAATGTAATTATGAATTATGTAACTGGCCATGGTGAGGAGCTCAAAGCCAAGGCCCCACCAGTGGACCTCGAGCTAGTGTCATGTTTATAAGTCTTCATTTAAGCCTAGAAGATTAAAGAATGGTAATGTGACTAAACGATAAGTAACAAAACCTACCTATAAGAAAGGATAATGACTAGGGAGCCATGTGTTGGTTGACCATATCATGACTTATCATATTGAATTATGAAGGGTGGGGATATAAGTTGTCCTAGTAGGATTATTATTCACCTTAGATATCTAGCTAAGATACTATTACCTAAGTTATTCTAATTCTATTATGAATAAGCCATAAAAATATTTTATATACATATAGTTAAGAGCATTATAAATGAATATGATATATATTTAGAGTTTTGAAAGATAAATAAACAAATAGTTGTGATAACTATTTGGATACCATCTATATGTATGTATGTCACATATATATATACTAAATCTTATATGAATAAAGGTGTGGTATGGTCATTTACATATCCTAAATATACAAAGAAGAATCCCACTATATTATATCCATGTATATTTGTTATTAAGAAATATTACAATTTTTTTATATAGCCATTAATTATTCTACATAATGTTATTTAAAGCAAAGTGATCCATTTTTATTAGAAAAGAACAAACTTTATACAATTATTAAATAATACAAGAGCATGTGTTATGATATATATATATATAAAGTAAAAAGGTCCTATCCTTATTCAATATGAATATTATCTTAGACATTTATAAAGGTGTCACATACATATCTTATTGATATATGAAAATGTATAATATAATACAATGTCCTAAAATATCCTAGGTAATTATCCTAGGAAGATAGGGCATTTAGTGCTAAAAGAAAGTTAATATTATTATAAGGTTATAAATTAAAAGAGAGATTTTTTTTAGAACCTATATAAATAATAGTTAAATCTTTACCTTTTTCAAGTGACTACACTATAGTCATCATGTTGAAAGAAAGATAAATTACTTAGGTATATTAGAATAAAAATAATACATAAAATGTCAGTAACGTAATACATTTTATACATTATGAAATAAAGGAACTACATTAAGTCATTATACAATTTGATAGACATACAAAGGTGCAAAGAAAACACGATTTGACGCAAGCCGCCTTACCTGAAATAAGGTTCTTGCTTAACAATACACACGACACAAACCACAATGCTACACAAACAAGGTGTAGAACAAGATGCCTGGATTGGCTTATATTACTTCTCTTGAAAATTGTTACAATATAAAATAACTGTAAGCAAATAACTAACTACAATCGGCCTCAGCCATTACAACTCAGAAGTAACTGTGGTGTGTTCTCCCTATGTGTCGACCTCGCCCTCTCCTGGTTCTCCACGGAACTCTGAGCTATGGTTTGATCTCAACACTCTGCACTCAGCCAATGTGACTCTTGACAACTTTCTCGGCTCTGCGCTCTGCTCTGCTGTGCCTCCTCTCTTTTTCCCAACAGTCTAACAGTGTCTAGACTGAAAGCCTTCTTCTCCTCTTCTAATCTGCGGGTGTCGTTTCCAAGGTTTTCACAATCCCGAGACACACGTTCCCTCCATTCGCCGATCCTATCCAAATCCTGTGAATCTGCACTGTCAGCTTCTATCCGTGCTGTACAGCTTCTGTCCATGACGTCCTCTGTCATGTCCTTCACCAACTCGCAATAACTGTAATAACTTCCTCAACAACCCCGAACGGCTACTGGTACTGTCCCTTGACTTTTCTATCCTTCCGACCCTGCTACAACAGTCAGTCACATCTTGACTGTCCTATCGGTTCACTCCTCCCCATTACACTTGGCTTCACCAAACCCTGTCGTGTCGTAGTCCGACCACTAGTCGACTATCCAACCTCTTACGCCGCTCGTCATCTGTCGACTATTCTTGTCGATTCTCGACCTCTCGGGACATTTGCTGATCCTTCAGTCGATCGCACCCCAACTGCTTTTGCTCGACTTGTTGACTTCGACAAGTCAACTTGTTCCCCGCACTAGTGGTCATCGGCACTCCGTTGGTCGGCTCCTTTCGGTCGATCAACTTCGACTAATCTGCCTAGGTCCTGATGCTCCTGCATCAGTCTCCCCAAGTGAAAAAGAATTTGACTGCTCTGTCAGTCTCCTGAACTCCTCTTCGGAAATCAATGTCGCTTCCTGAAGCTCATCATTTGTCCATCGCACCAAGTATTCTTTCATGCGCGATCTACGGGTGCGCCCTACTTTGCATTCATCGATTACTTCTGCGATCCCTTCTTTATGACGGTCTTGAATTTGTTCTATCCAGTTGATATTGGTTCCTTCCCCCTTACTGCTGCTCGACTCTTCTTCAAATTTATACAGGTCTGAGACATTGAACGTTGCTGAAATGTTCAAGTCTTCTAGCAATTCCAACACATAGGCATTGTCCAAAATCTTCTTCAAAATCCTGCATGGTCCTATCTTTTTCAACTTTAGCTTATTGTATGTTCCTGTCAGAAATCGCTCCTTCTGCAAGTATGCATAGACTAAGTCCCCTTCTTGGAATGACAATAGCCTCTTCCTTCGGTCATCTCTCAACTTGTAGGCCGCGTTACTCTTCTCGATGCGCTTTTGCACATTTTCATGAACTTCATGCATATGCTCCGCGAATGATTCTGCATCAGCGCTCTTCCTGATTTATGTCGGCAATTCGACTAAATCTGTCGCTACATGTGGACTCCTCCCTTGCAAAATCTGGAATGGGCTCAATCCTGTCGATTGATTCACAGAATTGTTATATGCAAACTTTGCCTATGCCAACACATTTTCCCACTAGTTGGGTCTGTCGGCCGCTAAACATCTCAGAAGGTTTCCCAAACTTCTGTTTACAACCTCGGTTTGTCCATCTGTCTGTGGATGATATGCTGAACTATACTCTAACTTCGTGTCGAGTTTCCTCCACAGGGTTCTCCAGAAATGCCCCATGAATTTCGTATCCCTATCCGATGTGATACTCTTTGGAAACCCATGCAACCTGACTACTTCCTTAAAGAATAGTACAGTGATTCCTGTGGCATCACTTGTTTTCTTACATGGTATGAAATGTGCCATCTTCGAAAATCTGTCAACTACAACAAACATTGAGTCATTCCCCTGCTAAGTCCTTTGTAATCCTAACACAAAATCCATGCTAAGATGCTCCCATGGGTTCTTTGAAACTGGAAATGGTGTATACAAACTTGTGTTCTGACTTTTTCCCTTTGCCAACTGGCAAACTTGACATTGTTGAACCCATTTTCTGACATCTGTCGACATCCTTGGCTAGAAATACTTTTCGTCGATCAGTGCTTTGGTCTTGTCGATCCCAAAGTGCCCTGCTAACCCGCCATTATGAAATTCTCGGATTAGGTTCTCTCTCACTGATCCTCTGGGAATACACAACTGACTTCCCCTGAACATGTAACCTTATTGAATGAGATAACTCAAATATGGAGTTTTGTCGATGCTCCAAGGCTCTCAACAAGCCTTCCATGCCTTCGCAAAATATTCGTCGGCTTCATACTCCATCTTTATCGACTCTATCCTTGTTGCCTGAACAGTCATCGTGCTCAACAGCACAACTCTCCTGCTCAATGTGTCGGCAACCTTGTTCGACTTGCCCAACCTATGTCGCAACATGAACTTATATCTCTGGAGCATCTCCACCCACTTCATGTGTCTTTGATCCAACTTCGACTGAGTATTCAATCTGTGTATAACACAAATTCCTGTGGCAACAAATAATGCCTCCATTTCTTCAATGCTTGTATGATAGCATAGAATTCTTGGTCATAGACCGAATAATTCTGCTTCGCTCCATTCAAATTTTCACTAAAGAATGCAATTGGTTGGCCTTCCTGGCTCAACGCTGCTCCAATTACGGTTCCACTCGCATCACAATCGACCTGGAAAAATTTGTCAAAGTCTGGGAGCGCCAACACTGGGCTCTTAGTGACCTTTTCCTTCAATTTGTCGAAAGCTTCCTAGGCCTTATCCATCCACTTGAACTCGCCTTATCCATCCACTTGAACTCGCCCTTTCTCATGCATTCTGTCAATGGTGCACAAATCTGACTGAATCCTCGAATGAACTTCCGGTAGAAACTAGCAAGTCAATGGAAACTCCTCACTGCAGTTGTACTCGTTGGTTCGGCCCAATCTACTATTGCCTTCACCTTCTCTGGGTCCATCTCCAACCCCTTACTTGAAATTACAAATCCCAAGTACACTAATTCCTTCTTCATGAAGAAACACTTTTGTAGGTTAATCATCAGCTTCTCTTCCTACAACTTTTGCAATACTTGTCGAATGTGCTCCAAATGTTCTGACTTGGTCTTACTGAAAATCAGAATGTCGTCTAAATAGACTACGACAAACTTTCCCAGGAATGGTTTCAGTACCTCATTCATCAATCTCATGAATGTACTGGGTGCATTAGTCAATCCGAATGGCATGACTAACCACTCATATAACCCTTCTCTTGTCTTGAATGCTGTCTTCCATTCATCTCCTTCTTTGACCCTAATCTGGTGATATCCACTCTTCAGGTCTAATTTCATGAAGTACGTCACTCCACTCAGGAAATCCATCAAGTCATCCATCCTTGGCAATGGAAATCGATACTTGATCATGATCCTGTTAATCACTCTGGAGTCGGTACACATTCTCCATTCCCTGCCTTTCTTGGGTGTCAATACTGCTGGTATTGCACATGGGCTCAAGCTTTCTCGGATCAATCCCCTGTCCAAAAACTCTTGGACTTCTCGGTTGAGCTCCTGTCCCTCTGCTGGAATCATCTTATATGGTGGTTTGTTTGGCAGAATCGACCCTGGAATCAAGTCGATCTTATGGGATATGCTCCTTGTTGGCGACAATCCTGTCGGTTTCTCATCAGCCATTATGTCCTAAAATTCTTCGAGCAACTCCTCGACTTCGACCGGAATGCTCTCCCGATTGTTCATTCCATCGACATATGGTCCCTTCGGAATGATTGCAAAACATCTCGACTTTTTTTCCTCCTCCCCGAGGAATTTCTTGGCGGTGCTCATCAACACTCGCTTTTCCCAAAGATTGCTCTCACTGTCCTTACTGTCAGCTGGCTCTCCTCGCCTTGGCTTAAGAGTTCTTTTCACACCATTTTTCCACACTGTGACTGTGTTAGCTCAACCATTGTAGATCATCTTTCGATCATATTGCCATGGCGTCCCCAACAACAGATGGCATGCATCCATGGGAACTAAATCACACAGCACACTGTCCTCCAATCCTTCAACTCTGAAGTTGATCAGGCACTGTCTGGTCACCTTGACGTCATGTCCCTTCTGCAACCATGAGATCTTGTAAGGGTGTGGGTGTTCACGACACTTCAACCCAATCTTGTCAATGACTTCTATCGACACAAGATTCTCTGTACTCCCACCATCAACTATGGTCTTGCAACGCCATTTTTCGATCCGCACCTTCGTTCGAAAGATCGCCTTCCGTTGTGCTAGTTCCATCGGATCATGTTGATCTTCCTGGATCAAAGCTCTCTGAACTGTTAGATCTCGGTTCTTCTTTTTCTCACCTCCACTTCTATCTGATGTCGATTCTTCCCTCTCGTCGACTTGCTCATCCTTTCGACGTCTAGGTTTTGACTCTTCTGCAGCATGTAGGTTTTCTGGGCACTCATACGCTTTGTGTCCTGATCCTTGACATTTGTAACAGATTATAGCTAGTCTGTTAGCTCCTTTCTTGTCGGATGGACCACTTCGACCATACATGCCTCGACCGCGGTTCTCACGACCATCGCGTCGGTTCTCCTGCGCTCTTTCCTTCGTCAATGTCCCTTCTGTGCGTCGACTATCTTCAACACCTTCTTTTTTGTAGCTGCTACTTTGACCTTTCTTGGAGACAATCTTCCACCCTGACTAGTCATCTTGCCTCTGGTCGCTGCGGATTTTCTCGACAGTTTCTCTTCTGCTTTCAGAGCTAACTGATAGGATTCTCCGACTGTCCTGAGTCTCGACATGCTGAGCTCATCCTGAACAGCATATTTTAAGCCGTTTACATATTTGGCGACAGCTTCTTCTCCTTCATCAGTCTATCCTGACCGAATCGACAATCGGTAGAACTCCTCTCTGTACTTCTTCACGGTCATCTATTTTTGTCGAAGGTTTTGTAGCTTTTGGAACAAGGAAACTACATAGTCGTTTGGCAAGAACTTCCCCTTCAACTTGGAAACCATCCTGTCCCAAGATTTGATTTTCTCCTTGCCTTTCTTGATTCTATTAGCCTGTACATTGTCCCACCACAACGAGGCATGACCCTTCAACCTCAGACATGCAGTCTTAACCCACTTAGGATCCTCGATCTGCTCTACGTCGAAATATTTCTCCATCTCTCTGAACTAGTCGATCAAATCTTCTGGGTCCAGGCTTCTCGAGTACATATGCACATCTATCTTCTCCCGGCCTCTCATTTTCGTCAGAAGCTTGATGGGTTTCTCCTTTGGTTCTTCTGCTGCGTCTTCTCGAGCTTCCACTTCTTCGATTTTGTCGTTGCTGTGGTCTAGCGCTTCAGGAATGAAACGACGCCTCTGGTTTTCTTTGATCACTGTGACTTCATTTGTCAAAGTCCGCATCGTTCAGACGTATTCATCGAACATCTCACAATCCACTGTGACGGCTGCTGCACCACGCGCTCTTCGTCCTCGGACATTAACGCCTCTATGAGCCATTTTCGACTTCTACGGAAAATTCTCATGTTTTTTGGGTCTAATACCAACTAATGCAAGTCAGGCTGGTATGGCCTTCTCTTCTCCAACCGGACTCGCCTCCGGGCTCTGATACCAACTAATGCAAGCTGCCTTACCTGAAATAAGGTTCTTGCTTAACAATACACACGACACAAACCACAATGCTCACACAAACAAGGTGTAGAACAAGATGCCTGGATTGGCTTATATTACTTCTCTTGAAAATGGTTACAATATAAAATAATTGTAAGCAAATAACTAACTACAATCGGCCTCAGCCGTTACAACTCAGAAGTAACTGTGGTGTGTTCTCCCTATGTGTCGACCTCGCCCTCTCCTGGTTCTCCACGGAACTCTGAGCTATGGTTTGATCTCAACACTTTGCACTCAGCCAGTGTGACTCTTCACAACTTTCTCGGCTCTGCGCTTTGCTTTGTTGTGCCTCCTCTATTCTGCCCAATAGTCTAACAGTGTCTAGAATGAAAACCTTCTTCTCCTCTTCTACTCTGTGGGTGCCATTTCCAAGGTTTTCACAATCCCGAGACACACGTTCCCTCCATTTGCCGATCCTGTCCAAATCCTGCGAATTTTCACTGTCAGCTTCTAGCCGTGCTGTACAGCTTCTGTCCATGACGTCCTCTATCATGTCCTTCACCAACTCGCAATAACTGTAATAACTTCCTCAGCAACCTCAAATGGCTACTAGTACAGTCCCTTGAATTTTCTGTCCTTCCGACCTTGCTACAGCAGTCAGTCACATCTCGACTGTCCTGTTGGTTCACTCCTCCCCATTACACTTGGCTTCACCAAACCCTATCATGTCGTAGTCCGACCACTGGTCGAATATCCCACCTCTTACGCCGCTCGTCATCTATCGACTGTTCTTGTCGATTCTCGACCTCTCGTGACATTCGCTGATTCTTCAGTCGGCCGCACCCCAACTGCTTCTGCTCGACTTGTTGACTTCGACAAGTCAACTTGTTCCCTGCACCAGTGGTCATCAGCACTCCGCTGGTCGGCTCCTTTTGGTCGATCAACTTCAACTGATCTGCCTAGGTCTCGATGCTCCTGCATCACGATTTATGGAGTAGTTATATATATAAATTTTTTATGAAGAAGTGATAAATATATGTATATTAAACCAATTCTTAAATGAGTAAAATGCAAGATGATTATGTAATTTAAAATCATATCGGAGTACATCATATAAAAGAATTTGCCTAGGGTACCACGAATCGGGCGCACTACCTCTAAATTAGTGGAAGTATGCAGTTATTAAATTATGATAGAGAGAGTCATGGGGAGTTGTCTCCATATCAGAGCACACTCCAAAGAGTAGAAGGTAAATTTATTAAACACTAAGTTATGGTGGAGGTAGATGTGAGATATCTCTGCACAATTTGTCTCCCTATTGAGAGTCGAGCCTTCATGAATTGGAGAGTGGTTAGCAACCACTTGGTGGATGTTATGAAAGTCCCATGCCCCAAGTGGCAGCTGGAGGAGGGAATCCGAGATTCTTCATAACACCGATGCATGCACGAGAGGGAGGGGGAGTGCTTCCTTGTGTTGATCCAATGAGAGGGTTCCATGGTTACTTTAATAGAGCACGCTAGTGAAGAAAGAGGTAGGGGAGAGAACATGAACCTGGTATTAGCGAAGGCGTCTCGGCAACTAGGAAGTGCCGCAAGAAAACCATTGTGTAGGAAATCATTGGTCGACTGACAGCGTAATCGTAGCTAGTTGATGGTGGACCAAGGAATCAATAGGAATGCATCCTACAAGCAAGGTTGATTCCCAGTAAGAAGCTTTTCTTTTTCTATTGTATATTATCTAGATCTATGTCAAACCCTAAGTGCTATTATCATTCAACCCGGTGAAAGCTTGTCTTTGTATTTCTATTTAGATATGTAAAAAGAAATATGCTGGCAGTAGGAAGGATCCCTGTCAAGAATATTTCGTATATATATTAATATAGCAAGAAATCCCCGTAGCTTGCCCTTGAAGTTCTGCGTGAAAAATACCTATAGCTTATCTTTAGCTTTCTGCATGATGCATTTAGCATGATAATGGTGTGCTCATTATCACTTTTACTTATTTCATTTCCGTGTTGAGTACGTTGATCTCTGTGGGAGAGTAAGGAAGGGATTGATTGCCGTCCATTATTTTCAATGATTGATTGCCAGGTAATATTTGATTGAGTACGTTGATCTCTGCGGGAGAGTGCATCCATCATAGGGTCTGGTAGGACAAGTGACCTCTGCTCTAGATGAGGAATGCCTGTATTGATTTAGCGATGCCAGGGTTTGGTAAGATGTTCTTCATGCCCTTTGTATTATTTTGTTCATTGATTTAGAGTTGTATGCATTTACTACATCGATCTGTATTAAGAACAGAGTGCATCTCTAATAATCAATCTGCATGGAGATGTGAGCACACATTTTCTTTATCGATCTCTGTCTGAGATCGGAATACCTCTCCTGAATACTGATTCTTTGTAGGTTATCGACACCTATTCTTGTCTCCTCTGCCTTGTATCTATGATGTGATCATGTGGACGAGAGTTTTCGTATTGCATTTTCTGTATTGAAGTCATATGGTAGATAGCATGGGAGGGACCACTCTTAAAGAGAAATCCTGTAGGTTATAAAGCGGAACCTTGTAGACTCTGTAATACATTATCTTGCATTGTATTTATAATGTAGATAGCATGGCAAGGAGATAGTTAATTAATCTTATCCCTATTAATATTTTTGTTATATACCATGGTTTCCATTATTATGTGAAAAGATGCCTATATAGATACAATCGATACTTAAAGATTTATTAAAACCTATGTTCAAAATGTAAGCCAGGACGAGATTCTATAGTATAACTTATCTTATATATACTTGTTATAGAAATATTAAATAATGAATATAGTAGATCCATTATTTGGTAGCTTATTAAGATGAGGTAGTTTACTTAAATAGATATTGCTACGTATGCTAGTATATATCCTTATGCTATGAAGAAATTAGACTTCATCACTTTATGATTGTGAAGAGAACCTTCTATTTTATAAAGACTTGCATCTTATCTATCTTAGTATTGAATTAAATAATAGTTGAATCAAGGTAAAAATATACCATTATATATGTTTAAAATATATTAACATATCTATATGGTGCATAACTTATAAAGGCCCATATTTAGACATTGTTTATTGTATGGTTTTCAGAAGAAGTAATATTGAATGGGTGTAGTGTAAGGAATGCGAATGGCTCTCTTATGGATTTACCTTTGATCCTTTTATATATGGTATATAGGCATCAATTTGTACCTTTCTTATAAAGTAAAAAGAAACCTAATATGTAGAACCTAGGTTGGAAGGCTAAAATCTTAGCTTTAAAACTATATATGTGTTTCTGGTCTAAAAACATAATAGCCTATTATTTTATATGTGACAAAAGAAAAATGGAATCATTAGTTTTAAAAGAGTTACCTCTAAGAGAAGTTAGATTGAGGAAAGAAAGGTATGTTTCACATACTTCTACGTGTTAGAGACTGCCCTCTTGGAAAGTAACAATCAAGTTGCAGATTGTAACCTCCTCCTCAAATTAATAAAAACCCAAGCCTTTGTGGACGTAGCCCAAGATACTAGTGAACCACATGAAAATGTTATCTTTGGTTTGTACCTTTTCGTGTGTATATCTCTCTTGAGAAATTGTATTTATTTTGAATGTATGTGGTGTCATTTAAGGCTTTGTGAAATATGTTTTTCTTAGATGACTATGTTATCCATGGGATAGAAGTGTACTAAATATTTCAGTACATATGATTATGTTCACTACCATTAAGTGAAGATTCCATGAATAGGTTTAAAATGGTAAGACATGTTGATGCGTCATTGATAAATTGTATGCTTAGATTTAATGACCTTTTTATTAATAGTCATTCATTTTACCTTGAGTGAATCTACTTTGTGCAAAGGGAAATAGAGTGAAAATAATCGACAATGAGAGAAACGTGATTAGAAAACTTTGTATTAAAATTAATAGCTTAATAATTGTATAAATGCTTATGTATGTTCCATATATTTGACGAATAATTAACCAACACTATGTTGAAAAAGGAATGAGTTTTTTTTATATTGTATTGTTATCGTCCATGATGAAAAGTTTTAATTTTTTACCAATTTTTACTAGTTTGAAAATTTGGGTTCATGACAAGATCATGGCACTCAAACAAATTCACTTCCACTACCCTTCCATCTGGCATTAGGATCCCGTCTTGTGAAAGTTTGTTTATCTGATTCATTAAGTTATCCTCATTTGTAGGATCAACATCATGTGCTAAAACCTATTTATATTCTTCCTTTCCATCCCATTTTCCAAGGCTTACACAAGACATCAAGCCACTATCTTCTAGTAACTCAAATAATATCACACATACCTTCCCACCTTGATCATAATGTACACGAGAATCAATAGAAAGTTTGAAAGAAACTTCAATGACTCTACTTCCAGTCCTCTTTTCATAGGACTCAACCATAAAGGAAGCATGACTTTACTTGCTTCACTCTAACTCCATATGTGAGACCATCAGTTCTCTCCAAATCCATATCAATATCCTCAGCTTCTTTGCTCCACTTTTTCATCTCCTTGGAAACTGAAGTTGGACTAACCCCCTGCAATACACCATGACAGTCAATCCGCTTCCTACATTGCAAAGCCTTATGGCTCATGCTTGATTCAATAAATATAGAATCCATATTCCCAGGCATAAAATCATTACGGATCTCTTGCATAACAATTGATCGAAGTTTATGAAGCACTCCATCTAGGTGTTCAAGAACATTCTCAAATTTAGAATCTTGACTATAGTTTTTGCTCATGAAGTAACCAATTCCATAAATAATGTCATTTTCATCTACATCTTCAAGTGACTTCCCAGAGAACCATCTACCAATTTCCTTAAATTTTTTGTTCCCCTCATTTAGTCTATGGTTAAACCATCCATACTGCTTCTTAAGACTCAATAAGGATGTCCTTAAGCAGTTTCTTGTTGACCTTATAGTTACAACATATGTAGTTTGATCTGTTGAACACCCTTCATGCATTTGTACTGAAGCTTGTACATCTACAGAATTTTGATTTTCTGTAGGTGCATTTCTATCCATTTGTCCTTCTGGAATTTCTACTGAAGCTTCTACATTTGCAGAATTTAGATTTTCTGTAGTTGCATTTCTATCCATTTGTCCTTCAGGCATTTTTACTGAAGCTTGTACATCTACAGAATTTTGATTTTCTGTAGTTATATTTCTATCCAATGGTCCTTCAGGCATTTGTACTGAAGCCTGTACATCTACAAAATTTTGATTTTTTGTAGGTGCATTTCTATCCATTTGTTCATGAAAGGTAGTTCTTTCAATTGTTTCATGACTTCTAGTTGTATCCAACTTCTCAAGGGATGCATGTTCAAATTGTTGTCCACTAGGTAGGATTACACTTTCATTCCCTTCAACCGTAACCAGAGACAAATGCAACCTAGGTTGTTGAGCAAAACAACCTTCTATACTTTGATATAAATTATTTGTAATGGCAGCATCATCAATAGTTGATCTTTGAGGGACATGTCAGACCACATTATGTGAATCAAAGTTAATAGTATGGTCAAGAGTTATATCTTGTACATTACCATTGCCCTCAATTGTAATTGGAGTCAAAGGCTACTTAGGTTATTGACAAACATTGATGTTTATTACACATTGCTTACATACAGGACATCTAATTTCAACAGTTGCTGCATGATTGCCTGTTGTTTGACGAAAATTCATAGTATTATTTTATGGTATGGAGTTTTGATCTGTAAGTGCTTGACATTGTTGATCAACAACATGAATAGTAGCTTTTTTACCCCTAGCAGGAGTGAATTGAAGGAAAATATTATGTGGGGGGAAAATTGGAATATTATTCAATTCTACTTCCTTGCGTCAAACTCTTTTTCGAGGAATATTTTGTTGAGATGACTAGTTCAAATGATCCAACTTAATCCACTTAAAAATACCCAAGGATGGAACTTATGCTTGCATTTTAGTGGACTAAGCAGGCATTTCACATTTACAAGGCAGCCTTGCAATGTTTTTGCACAGTAGAAATGTTTTTAGCCAATATTAGAAAAATAGAAGTACATGAAGGTGTAAAACAATAAAAAACACCATATCCAACTGAGATCACCCAAAAATACTAAACAATGAGGGCTAGGCATGCATTTTACAGACCTAGTCAAATAAAGTTCAAAATAGAAAAATTGCAATTTTCAAAACTTTACTGTACACAAAATAAACATATTTTAAAAATTATGAAGGAGGTTTTTGTCCATAGTATATATAGCTCCAGGTATATGGAATTAGGTTTTTTAAATCACCTCACTCTGCTTTTACAAAAGAAAATTGTGAACTTAGACATTCTTTTCAATTATGACCATGCTACTTATAAATTATGATAATTCATACATGTATAATACATATAGTATGATATAAATAGAATACTATCTTGAGGTTGTGGGCTCGCTACAAGATCCTCATGCAAATGTTATGAGACATATATGGTCTTCATGCAAATATTATGAGACATATTTGGACATGTGTAAGAACATGGGAAGAAGAAACATATATTCTCCAACTTAAGCCAATTAAAAATACCTAAGGATGGAACTTATGCTTGCATTTTAGTGGACTAAGAGGGCATTTCACATTTACAAGGCAACCTTGCAATGTTTTTGCACAACAATCATGTTTTTAGCCAAGATTAGAAAAATAGAAGTACAGAAAGGTGTAAAACAATAAAAAACACCATATCCAACTGAGATCACTAAAAAAATACTAAACAATGAGGGCTAGGCATGCATTTTACAGACCTAGTCAAATAAAGTTCAAAACAGAAAAATTGCAATTTTCAAAACTTTACTGTACACAAAATAAACATATTTTAAAAATTATGAAGGAGGTTTTTGTCCATAGTATATATAGCTCCAGGTATATGGAATTAGGTTTTAAAAATTACCTCTAAAAAAATTATGGCAGGCATTTTTCTAAGCCCATTTTTACAGATTTACACTCTGTTTTTACAAAACAAAATTATGAATTTAGACATTCTTTTCAAATTATGACAATGCTACTTATAAAATATAATAATTCATACATGTATAATACTTATAGTATGATATAAGTAGGGTATTATCCTGGTGCTGTGGGCCCAGGCTGTGGCATGCATTTTTGTAATCCTAGTTTTACAGATTTACACTCTGTTTCTTACATAACAACTCAAGATTTTACTGATTAATTTTGAATTTGACCAAGACACTTACAAATTATGAATATGTACATCTTTAATGCATAACGTATGATACTCTTTACTATAATAAAGTCATAATATATGAATGGTCAAAATTGTTGACTCATTTTAAGTCTAAATGTCTCCTTCTCTACAAAAATGACATTGCAGACACTTTTGGAACCCAAATTGAAAACCTATATGTACAGTAAGTTGGAAAATAGTAAACCACACCATTTCCAACTTAAATCACTAAAAAATACTCAATAGTGACGGTTAGGCAGGCATTGTTGGTTCGAGTTGCCAATCGCCATCGTTGGTGAAAGAGATTAAATGAACAAATAGTTATGCTAATGCACCATTGGGTTTTGTAATACCAGAAATAAGTTATATTAGTAATGGGAACCTATTGATTGCTTGTGATAGTGTTGACTAGCTTCAAACTGCTCGACATTCTTTCCGATAGATGAAGCAGAGTATTTGATGGCGAAGGATTTGGTAAACATATGGATGTTTCAAATCTCTCTAAAGATGGATAAATGAAAATTAGGGAAGATGGAAAAACATATTACAAAGACATCAAATAGAGCATCTCATGTTTGATATTAAAACTATGATCCAAAGAATAGGTGGTAGGTGGTATATATATGTATTAGTCCCAATAAAGAGAGAATCAATCCATACATTAAAGGACTTCTTCCAGATTTCAAGTCGATAACAAATGGATCCAGATTTTCAGCAATTCAATGAGCATTTTCAGGCAGTATTCAAACTTTCAAAGACTCAGGTGGCAGAGTGCTTGTTGGTTACAAGGATACTCATCTTCAGGCCTTCAGGTCTTCTCATTAATTTGGTGATCACAAAATAATGATGGAGAACAACTGACAATCAAAGACTTTATTGGAGGCAAAGAGTTAGCAAGCATAATATTACTTCCAGATTTTAGGGCATGAATTGAGTAGTCAAAAGGTTAATTCCATACTTAACTACAAGTGGCAAATTCGAAGGCATTTGATTCCAGCATTCTAGATTTAAGGAACTAATTTTAGATTTAGACTTATTGTTAGATTCTATTATAAAAAGTTTGTAACAACCCGAGGAGTCTACAAGATGTATATTTCTATTTAAATTATGATTTTGGAATGTGAAAGAGGGGAGGTTCCAGCCAGGGACTCGTGAGAAGACAGTTTATGTATAGTATGCAGATTTTATCTTGTTGATCAGTTAATACAATAACACAACACTCTTGAATATTCATGACAGTATCTTGTAAGCTTATGTGTTTTATTCTGTTTATTTCATATCTATTTCCTCTTAAGATTTTATGCATAATGATATTATTTGTTGAGGAGCTTTTGTCAGCTTTGCTTCATATTCTATGAAGAGTTTTCGCTCAATTGCTTCATCTTCTATGAATATTTTTTGCTAAAGTTGCCTTCATCCTCAATTATAATTGATATTATTCATATTCATTCAGCCATTTCTGTGTACAAGTCAAACTCAACTTGTATGTACTAGATTGCCTTTAACTTGTGTTAATCATTCTTTAACTGATCATAATCCTCATTGAGTCAATTCCTGGATTTCCTTAAAGCCTAAAAAAACCCATTTAAATTTTATTCAGTCCTAGAGCTTAAGATGAACTAGCCATGCTCCTTTTGCAGTCAAGGAGAATCTTTTAGTGATAACATGGGGTTAAGGATAATGGCAGCTTTTTGTCCTCTAGTGGAACTTTTGGTAGCTTGGAGCGCATTACCTTCACCTTTACTTTCTCGGCTATGGGTTACTTACCCTTGCTTCACATTGGTACAGAGTGTCATGGTGATCGACGTGAACCCTAGACTTCTTCTGTGACGACCTTCTTGGCAGGGGTTCTCATCAACCCTTCAATGCCGGTTTGTGTAAAATCCCTCACAACCTGCTTGACTGTGGACTCTTGTTCAACTATGGAATCGTCATGCATTCACTAAATCTTTCTCTTTAGACTCATGAAATCACTTAGCACTCACTGTAACATACTAATACTATGGCATGCTGAAAAATTTGAAGGTTTTGGTAACGCCCGCGAGTCCAATGTTGACGGTATTTATGGGTGTCGTTAGGCTTAGTCGTGCCCATAAACGGCTAGATAAACATTAATTATTATGCCTGTTGGCCAAATCCGTCGAGGATTTCGGTCCTTTCCCTCATTAACTGCTTCAGAATGGCTAATTTTGCGTTAAATGCTCAAGCGACGTCGGGAAAGTCACTATATAATGACTAGTTTTCAGCTCTAATGACTATTTTGAGGAGCTGCATCGAACTGCGCAAACTATTGTCACCACCCACAGCGCGGTGCTACCTTTCTTCATACTAGTCTTCATGTTCATCCTATTTCTTTTGATATGCGCGGCTGCCTTTTGAACTTCACAACTGCGCGTTTCGACTTCTCTTTCCTTTTTGTTTTATGTTCTCCTTTTTTTTCCTGCACAACTTCACTTTTCTACTAGTGCTACACGGTTGATGCATCCTTTCCATCAACTTCGCGTATCAGACCAAAACTATGTATAGACTCTGCTCAATTTCTAGTGCCCAATTTCAATTGTACTTGACACTTAGAATTTTCCTTTCTCTTTTGATCACTGAGGGTTCTACGAAGTAGGACTATCCCTGTAGGGTTTTAGTCTACTTTCATTCACTAGACCTGGTAAGTTGTCACTGGGTAACCTGGCTAACTGAGCTGCGCCACCATTAGTAACATGCATAACAGTATATGGGACAAGCCAATGCATTTTAAATTATCCTGGAAATTTCATGAACTTGCTATCATATAGGAGGACAAGGTCTCCTACTTGGAAGATTTTGTGCTTGATATGGCAATCATGCCATGCTTTTTCTTTGTCCTTCTACACTTGCTAGTGAAATCCTGCAATGAAGCGATCCTTCTCCAATCCAGCCAAGTGTAGAATCCTTTCTTGCAATTTTTCTTCATCTGCCATGTCTGTGAATGCAACAATCCTTAAGCTTGGTACAATGTACTCCATAGGCATCACAGCTTCCTGTCCATAGACCAATCTAAAAGGTGTATGTCCTGTCAGCTTCTTACAAGTTGTTCTATATGCCCATAATATAGTTGGAATGCACAGATCCCAATCATCTCGGTTTCTATTGCATACTTTTGTCAGCGCATTCTCCAGTACTTTGTTAAATGCCTGAACAGTTCCATTGGCTTGAGGATGGTACTGTGTACTCCTCTGATGATAGATGTGGAACTCTTAAGTAAGGGATTCAATAGTTCTGTTCAAAAGGTGAGTTCCTTGATCACTCATTAAGATTTTTGGGCATCCAAATCTAGTAAGGATATTCTCGAAGATGAACTACGCGGCAGCAACTGTGCTACAGTCCCTCACTGGTTTAGCTTCTACCCATCTGGTGAGATAATTAGTCACGGTGATAATGTATCTCGCACTAGTTCTCTTTCCTGGTGGGTTAATAGGTCCCACAAAATCAATAGCCCATTTGTCAAATTCCTGTAAAGTCAATTGTGGTCTTAGTGGCATTTCATCTCTTCATGATGACTTTCCTATTCTCTGGCAAACATCGCAACTCTCGCATGCTCCTTTGAATCTTTGTGTAGTGTTGGCCACCATAGCCCTGCTCTTAATATCTTTTACGTAGTATCTCTTCCTACGTAGTGACCTCTAGAGACACCTGAGTGTGCGTCAACCAAAATAAATGACTTCTCATGCTCTAACACGCATCTGCATAACACTTCATCTAGTCCCAACTTGTATAACTGGCCTGCAATGATAGTGAAGTCTGCAGCTTTAACTACCATCTACTTCTTCTGTTGCGTAGTAAAATCTGTGGGTGCCAATACCATAGTCATGAAGTCTACAATATCATTGAAATAATCATCTGCAATTTTTATCGCAAATAACGGTGCATCATTTGCAATTTGTATGGAAAATAACTACGCATCAGGAAGATTGTCTTCAAGATTAGTGGGTTCTTCCCATGACTCGATCCTTGAAAGATGGTTAGTTCCTAGTTTCAATCTTCCTGGATTAACAATGATCTCAAAGTCGTATTCCTGGAAAAGTAACAACCACCTGCAAATTCTTCCCCCTAACACTGGCTTATTGACCAGGTACTTTAAATCTAAGTGGTCAGTGTACATGGAGAAGTGCGCACCCAAAAAATAGTGTCTGAATTTTTGGAGTGCGTAAACGATAGCTAAGCCCCTCTCTTTCTGTGGTCATGTAGTTCTTTTCGGCTGAAGATAACTTTCGGCTTGAAAACGCAATGGGGTGATCAATGCCCCCTTCACCTGGTTGGGTAAGCACAATGCCCAATGCTATATATGAAGTATCAACATGTACATGAAATGGTTTATTCCAATCTGGAAACACTAGGATCGACGCAGTTACCATTTTCTCTTTTAGTGTATCTAATCCCTTCTCACATTCTACATTCCAGATGAACTACACTTATTTCTTTATAAGTTTCTCCATTGGTGCGGTTATCTACACATAGCCCTTGATGAATTTTCTGTAATATCTTGTATGTCCCAAAGTTGTGCGTAGTTGCTTAACTGAATTAGGTGCAAGTAAATTTACAATCACTGCGACCTTTGCATGATCCACCATCAGACCTTGCTTGCACACAATGTGTCCTAGTAGTATACCATAGGGTACACAAAAAATACATTTCTTCAAATTCAAGGAGATTTTATGTTACCTACACTTAGCTAACATCATTCAGAGATTCTCATAATGTTTCTTCAGTAAACCAAAGACATTCCAGTCATCGAAATAGACTTCTAAGAACTTATGGATAAAGTCCTTGAATGCAACTACAACAACTCTGGAAAATATGGCAGGTGCATTCTTCAACCCAAATGGCATAACTGTATATTGATATGAGCCCTATTTAGTAGAAAAAGTGGTCTTATGCCTATCCATTGAATCTATTCTAATATGATGGCAGCCAGAAAATCCATCAGTAAATGAGTAGGCCTCATTTCCTCCAACATTGTCCAATACTTCATTTGTAAATGGAGTAGGAAATGGGTCATGTAGCGAAGCATCTTTCAACTTCCTGAGATCTACATAGATTTTGATCTCACCTTAAGTCTTTTTGTCTTGGATAACCATAAGAATTATCCACTATGATTCTTCCACTAGCTCAATGATCCCTGCATCAAGCATCTTGTCGAGTTCTGCCTTGACTTCTTCTTTGTATCTGGGATTCAATCTATAAGGCCTCTGTCTGATAGGCTTCGCGCCTGGCTTGAGAGGTATCTTGATAAATCCCAAGTCATCCAAAATTCCTTTGATCTTGGCAAACTTCGTCGAAAAAAGATCTTGATACTCATATAGAAGGTCTGCGATCTGCACGACTGTTTCATCATCCCAGTAATCTCCAATAGATGCAATCTTTGGCTCTTCACTTGTTCCAATGTTAACTTTTTTTGTCTTAATAGGGCCGCTCATGTCTGGAATTTCTAATGGAGGTCCCTCTACATCGCGTGCTCCTTCGGACTCGGGCATATTAACATTGCGCGGATCCTCCTCATCTCTCTCCTCTGCATCTTCTTCTTCATCTTCAACGAGGTTATAACACTCAAGGGCATGTTCTATTTTTCTTTTCCATTCTGGATGTAGGCTCATAGGTAATTTTACGTCTTCAATTATCTTGTCTTTGATTGCCTCTAATGCCTCATTTGTACTTGGGAATTATTCTTTGAATATCCTTTCTTTGATAACCTGCAGAGCCTCATTTATGCTTATATAGTCATCTTCAAAACTAAAGGTTCTCTCGAAGTTCACAGTTAAAATAGACCAATTTGTGGTTCCTCTGCGAAGCTTTGCGTCTGTGTACCAATTATTTGGAATCTTTTCTAATGTGTGCACAAACAGATAAACCCATTCTGTCTGTGGTTTGTTTATCCATGCTTGTGAACAAGTCTCTATGTGATCCCTTGGATCTGTTTTTCCATTATATGTGAACATGGTCAGTGCAGCTTTCTCTGCGAATCTAATTTGCATCATATGCCTACACTGTTCCCATGTGGTCAAGGTCTCCTTATGCGCGACCCACCATCTGGTAGGTGTAGTGCGGAGTGCTATATCAAACGCTGGTATGCAATGTTTGGCTGAAATTGACACAGTATACTCTTTCAAAAATGTATAGACGTTAGTTGAACCATCATAAGTGGGGATTAGACTTACCTCAGTTCCAATCCAGCGTAGTTATCTTGTGACCTACATGCATCTTCTTGCAGATACTTCATGTAGTCGGCCTTGCCAATTCTCTAGTCCTATATCGGAGTCTGATATGCAAGAGTTGTCGCAATGCCAACTAAGTGTTCCATCAACTGTAGGATTGATGTAGTCGGCATGGTTTGCTACCATCTTATAAATGCGATCAAGGTCATGAGCTATACATTCTTCTCTGATTGGCTCAGTGTATCTCGATCCTTGTAAAGGGTCCAAGGGCACGATGACCCTGATATCTGTTCCTTCAAATATCATCTATTTTTTCTTCAAGTCGATGATCGCAAGGTTACCCATCGCCCAATCTATCCCCAATAATGCTGGATATGGGTTACTATCATCGATGATCTCAATAACCTCGAAGTATGTTGAAGTTCTTACTCCATTGATATCCACAAGAACATTTGCTAGCCCTCCAAAGGGTATAAGCTTCTATTGATTCGCTAGTCTCAACTATATGGGTGACCATGACAACATTGGTTTCCCCATCTGTATCCATGTCTGCTTGGTCAAGACATTTACTTCAGATCCTAAATCAAGGATGATCTCATCCATCTCATAATATCCAATTTGTGCACTTAGCCTCATTTCTCGGCCTGTTCTCTTATGGATTTTGATTTGGTGAGCTGCGCTATGAACAGGATTCATGCAACTGCGTTGCTCATAATGGTTCAACAAATTTTGTATTACCACTAAAGCATCTTCGCCCTTCAGCAGCTTCATATAGCTACTTAGGAATTGCGCAATGGAATTCCCTATTTCTCCTACAGTACTCGTTTGATCATACGTTGCTGGCATATCCTTTATATGCGCTATTTCACTTTGCAATGGGATTCTTGGTATCCCAAGTGTTGGTTTTTTGAAGGTCTCCCTTGCTTCTGCGAAGACTTCTTTGTTTCTTTCTATATTGAAAGCATGTGCTTTTCCAGTATCTTTTCTTATCCATACCCCATCAGTAGGTATCTGGTTAGTGTGTTGCTCTCAAGAAGTCGAAGCTTCTGGTTCTTTATCCCCTCTTGTCGCAATGCCACTTCGCATCACAGCATTGACGCTTGGATCCCTTTTCTCTACTGTGATCATCTGAACATTTTGGTTTGGTGCTTCTCTTCTTCTTTCTTGCATCTTCGCTTGCAATTTTGGGCATGCTTCAATAACATGGTCAAAATATTTATAGTATCTACATGTAGTAGTAGTGTTTGTACAGTCTTTAGAAAGATGGCCAGGCTGAGCGCGGTTATAACAAATCATCTGACCTCTTCCTCTTCCTTGTCCTTGTCCGGTGGTTCTTCCTTTTTTGCAGAATCCACTGCTTCCTATATATGCGCCTTGATCATATTGCGCATTATCATGGTGTTGCGGTGTTTCTTCTTGAACTCTGTAAACATCATGCTTCCTTTCTATCATCAGGTCATATGCTCTATAGTTGGAATCATCATGTCCAACTAACTTACAGAAACTGCAATACAAGTTCTTTGGTGTCCTCACATATTTCTGGATCAAATAACAATCCTCTGGTCGATGTCCTCTCCATCGACAGATTTCACGCCGTGGTCCTTGTTGCCGATTCAGTGGATTTGGTGCTCCACTATCAATATATTCTTTGAAAATTGGACAGTGCTCTTTCGAGTGTCCCTCTGCTCTACATTTTGTACACCATATTTCTTCTTTGACTTCCTTACCTTTATTAATGTCCTGGAGTTGTAACGTCAGGGTTGCTAACTGGTTCTGGATTTGAATCATTCATTGACTTGTTTCTCCTATCGACGAATCTTCTAGCTTCATCGCGATCTCTAAGGCTCTTGTCTGCGACGCAACCTTCTGTTGCATCAACAACACTCTGATATTTGGCAACATCGCATCTATGAACCACTCTTGGTGCTATTGCGGTGCAATGCCAAAACTTACTTGGTCTAATAATGCTTTAAACTTCTGGTTAAATTCCCATACTGACTCAGTTGTTTTATGTTTAATCTCTTTTAGCTCTGTTATACATTGTAATTTAGATTTCAGTTTCTTGAACTCTCTTAAAAGGGTAGCCTTTATATCTGGTAAGGTTCTATTCTGTCCAATGGAATATTTCATGAACCAAGTTAATGCCCTGTCCCTAAATGTAGTGATGAGTTGTGCGTGTTTAACGACATAATCTCGGACTTGCTTGACGCTCCACACGGCTTCACATAGAAACCGATGCTACTTAGGTTCTTCTAGACCTGTTCCTTTAAATATCGATAGCTTAATATCATCAGTCATTCTCCTTCTAGGTGGTATAGTGTTTGGTGCAGTGTTCTCAGTGGTGTTAGGGATGTTACTGCGCGGAATGTTTTGAGTCACGATGTTCTGAGTCGAGATGTTCTAAGTACTCACTCCCGCGGTGTTACTAGTACTGAAACTCTGAGGATTGGGAATATTAAAAACTGGGGGATTCTGAACTAACGGATTATGTGGAATAGGAGGCGCAATATTGGCAACTAGAGGGTTCTGAGATGTAATGGGATGATAGGTAGCTGATGGAGGTGTTGTCTGGCTCTCTGTTGGGTAAAATATATGCTATCTAATTCAACACTTAATTGTAAACCTGGAAAGGTAGCTTGTGAGATGCAAACACTATATGTGCAGGACTAAAGTCTAGATTATTCTAGGATATCCTAACCTATGAATGAGAATTGAAATTGCAATGTAAAGCAAATAATAATCTAGAAAGCAGTGCTTGGCCTGAAAGCAATTAATTAACGAAAGCAAAACTACTTCAAGCAAACTATTAATCTATTCTATTTGTGCAGAATGGAAGATCTATCTAAGAATTCAATTGCAACTGACTGTTGATGTATATGTAACTTCGGAATGTATTTCATCTGTGTATTATATATATATTTATTGTACCCTTATAAGAGATGTGTTATTCCTCTATAAGGAAGTGTCGTCATGTGGATTGACAAGTGTCGCAAGTGTGTGTACTTGCCTATGGGTTATTAGACCACCTTATGGGGTCGGCCCTAATTAATATATAATATAATGTGGATGTACTCAAGTAGACAAGTCGGCCCCAGTAGGTCACTGGGCAAAAAGGTGAGTATAAATAGAGATAGGAGATCTCTATTTTACTCACTCGGAAAAGTATCTATCTCTCTCTCTGGAAAGTGGCGCACTAGTGAGGAGGAGGAGGATCATCTGCTAGGAGACTATCTCTATATTATTTGGTTGTATTTTGGTTGAGCCATTGCTCTCTCTATCTCTGAGGAAGTTGTGGGGTTTTTCACCTTAGGGTTTTCCCCACGGAAACTCTGTGTCTCTTGTCTCTATGCTTTTGATTCTTATGATGCTTGTGATGCTTGTCATATTATGATTGTCATGCATTGATATACTGTAGATGTTATTCTCTCAGCAAAGATCCTATATTATTGTGATTTAATACTGAAAATTTAACATGGTATCAGAGCTTAACTGAGAAGAAGACATTTTGCAGTGACGGAAGCTTGTATTGCTTGTTTATTGAGTTTCTCTCCACAGATTTTTGAAATTCAGTATAGTAGATTGGATCTACTCATCAAGGCGCATCTTTCTGTCCAATCAGATTTCAGTTCCGAGCATTTTCAGTTTTGGCCCTAAAAATTAGGGTTTCCACAAAAATAGGAATTTCTGGAAACTGAAGGTACATCTGGAAGCTCCTTGCAAAAATCGAAGGTTTGAGCTTTGGATCGATATTTTTGGCTGGGTAGATCTCCGGGAAACTCAAACCCTAATTCAGGGCTCTCCCCAGTGAACCCGGGAGGACAAAAAGGCAATTTTGAAGGACAAGACTTTGCTGATCTCAAATTGTAAATGTACTAGGATGATCAGCTCTCCAAGGCGCATCTTTCTATCCTTTCGGAATTTTGAATTTCACATTTTGAATTTTTAGGGTTTCTCTGACAAACCCTAATCCGGGACCAGATCCAGTTTTCAGCACTTCAAGTGGTAAGTTCTAAATCTTTTCTATTTCCATTTGAAGTACTCTTAAAGATGTCTCTTCACACCAAGCTTGAGGATAAGCTTGAAGGGGCTGATAACTTCCGATCCTGGAAGTATAGGATTGGGCTAATCCTGGAAGAGAATGAGTTGGACTCATATGTGAAAGAAGACATCCCTATCCCAGAGGATGAAGAGGCCAAGGTTTTGCACAAGAAGAACTTGGTCAAGGCAAAGAGAATCATTGCTGATTCTATCAAAGACCATCTCATACCCCATGTGTCTTCTCTCAAGACACCCAAAGAGATGTTTGAATCTTTGACCAAGCTATTTGAAGGAAAGAACATAAATTGGAAGATGACCCTGCGGAACCAATTGAAAGCAGTAAAGTTTCAGAATGGGGAAACCATTCAATCTTACTTTTCAAGGGTCTCTCAGATCAAGGAACAATTAGAAGCAGTAGATGAAATGGTGGAGAATGGTGAAGTGGTGATGACCACTCTAAATGGCCTACCCAGGTCATGGGATTCCTTTATTCAAGGAATTTGTGCAAGGAAGAAGTTGATCTCCTTCAGTAGACTTCGGGAAGAATGTTCTCAAGAAGAAGCTAGACTTATAGCTCGTGAGGAAAAGATGGGAGGTGAAGATCAAGCTCTTGCAGCTCACACCAAAAGAAGAAAAACCAAGAAGGATCACCCTCACCCCAAAAGATTCCATCAAAAGAGTAAGAAGGACCTAAGATGCTTCACATGCAATGAGAAGGGTCACTTTGCTTTAGATTGTCCCAAGAACAAAAGGGATAATAACAACAACTCCAGTAAGAAGAAGAAGGGAAGCAAAAGAAGGTTTCATGCTCATGCTGCCGAAGATGATGAACCTCCAAAGAAGAAGGCTAGGGCAGAAAGTAGTAGTGATGATGACTCATCAAGTGAAGAAGAATATGTTCTAATTTCTGCTCTTACAGGTACCATCTCCCATGGATGTAATGATTGGTTGATTGATAGTGGAGCTTCCAAACACATGACTGGGTTTAAAGAATCCTTTGTGAACCTATCTAAACATGAATCACCCCATAAGGTGAAACTTGGGGATGATTATCAATACCCAATCAAAGGAAGTGGTGAAGCCTCCTACAACCTAGATTCTGGAAAATCATTGAAGATAAAGGAAGTACTTTATGTACCTGGGCTCAAGAAGAACTTACTCTCCATTTCTGCATTAGATGCAAAAGGTATGAGGGTTGCATTTGTGGATGGCCAAGTCCTAATGTGGCCAAAGGGAAAGACCATAGATGATGCAGTAGTGATTGGAAAGCAAGAGGGAGGTTTGTACAATTTGAAGGGACAACCTGAACATGCCATGGTGACATAAATACAAAGATTCATCCATAGTCATGGATCACATAGAGGTATGTATAATTTGTTTTTGCAAAAGTTAACTAATGAGTTATGCAGGTCATTGAAGAGAACAAGAACACATTGCTAGACATAACTAGCAAATATGGTGACCAGGTATGTGTTTCTTATATCATAGGATCTATCATATAAGTATGCATGGCATGATTGATGATGATTGTTCATAAAGTCATAAGTTTGAATAATCATGGGCATATGCATATTATGTGTCTTACCTTAATTAATAATATGACTAACCATAAGAGTCCTATATAAACCTTGAATGCTAATGCTTATTATTTCTGTTTGAAATGATCATGACTATACATACTTGAGATTATTGTGTTTTAATGAATGTATGATTTTGTATGAGATCACAAGGATAACACAATCATGATACTAATAAGCATGCATAGGGACCAAGGATGAATATGAGTTCAAGAACAGGTAATCCAGGAAGCAAAGATCAAGAGGGAGCACACTCCAGTGGTTTCTGCAAGGGTGCAGATATTCAGAGGGAGTTGTCCATCTCTCTACATTCCACAACAAGAAGGTGTAGAAGGACTCCAGCGGCTCCTGCAAGGAAGAAAAGACTCAGAGGGAGTCCACCCAACAAACAAACAAAGATAAGTATTTTAATTTTCTTGCATATTTGTTTGCTTAAATAAAATTGTTCAATGATGTATATGCTCATGTTCCTAGACTTAGGATATGTATTGTGCATATTAGAATGATTGAATTAATGAACAGTATACTACTAATATGCATGTGTTGGGTAAGTGGCCTATGGCACTGTACAACATTCCATTGCTACTTATCTAGAATGAAACCTCTTTGCTGACATGTTGGGAGTTGTGCACACTCTTAACAATGTTCTGGTAGAGATTGGAAGGCATCTAGAAAGTTACGGGATATGGATAAATGTTGTATTGAAGCATTGGCTAAGATAATTGCATGACTGTATGACATATTTCTTCATGTGTAAGAATTTGTTCTGAAAATTATGAGATGTTTCTAATCATGCAATTTAACCTGTTTTGTAGGAAAGACCGTATATCTTCACCTACAAAAGGACTACAACATTTGTTCTAGCAACAAACATATCTATTGAAGATATTGAAGTTCCCAGGATCTGGGATGAAGAAATGGAATGCCATGATCCGTAGATCATGAAGAAGATGTTTGGGATGCAGTCCCAAGACCTGACAGGAAGTCATATGTATGCAGATTGAAGAAAGCCTTGTATGACTTGAAGCAAGCTCCCAGAACCTGGTATGGTAGGATGGACAGTTTCCTATCTAGCTTGGAATTTACCAAGAGTAAAGCAGATTCCAATCTTTACTACAAGGTTGAGGAAGGGAATCCAGTGATTCTACTCTTGTATGTGGATGACCTATTTGTGACAGGAGATGACAGAATGATTGCAGATACCAAGAGGAAGCTTGCAGCTGAATTCGATATGAAAGATGTGGGAATGATGCACTATTTCCTAGGTATGGAGGTGTGGCAGAATGCAGGCGGGATCTTCCTTGGTCAAGGGAAGTTCACAGTAGATATCCTGAAGAGATTTGGGATGATGGATTGCAAAGCCATGGCCACACCTATGGCATCAAATCTGAAGCTTCTTTGTGATGCTTCATCTGAGCCAGTTGACGTTTCTATGTATCGTCAGATTATTGGGTCCTTGATGTACCTGACGAACACGAGACCAGATATCTGCTTTGCTGTGAACACATTGAGCCAGTTCCTGACGGATCCGAGGAGTGTTCACCTGGTTGCTGTAAAGCATGTTCTGAGGTACCTGAAGGGTACAGTGGATTATGGGCTCAGATATGAGGCAAATCAAAAGTTTAACCTACAGGGTTATGTTGATTCAGATTGGGCTGGCAGTGCTGCAGATAGGAAGAGCACATCTGGGTGTTGCTTCAGTATGGGATCAGGTGTGATCTCTTGGTTTAGCAGGAAGCAGTCCTGCGTAGCACTGAGTACAGCTGAGGCAGAGTATGTTGCAGCCTGTTCAGCTAGTTGTGAGGCATTATGGCTACGGAAGCTACTGTCTGAGTTATTTGATCTCCCGTTGGAGGCTACTGGTATCTTCTGTGATAACCAGAGTTGTGTGAAGATGTCCGAGAACCCAGTGTTTCATGACAGGTCGAAACACATAGAGATCAAATATCACTATATCAGGGATATGGTGCAGAGAGGAGCTGTGAAGCTCCTGTATGTTGCGACGGACGAGCAGGTTGCAGATGTGCTGACGAAGCCACTAGCCAGGGTGAAGTTCGAGTACTTCAGAGAGAGGCTTGGCATTATTCAGATCAAGGACACTTCGAGGAAGAAGTGACAGACACATTTGCTGAAGCAATTCCAAGCATGTTGGAAGGAGGATCCTTCACATGGCTGTGGATGTAAGCGCTGGATGATGATCATCAGGATGATGTTCTAGTTTCTGCAGGATATGATCAGTTGGATCATTTTATGTATGTATGTACGCATCATGTTGGATGCAGGATATGATCAGTTGGATCATTTTATGTATGTATGTACGCATCATGTTGGATGCTGGATATGATCAGTTGGATCATGTGTATGTATTGTTTATGCATCATGTTGGATGCTTGGATCATGTATGGTGATATGTATCATGTATTTGTATTTGTATCAGGTGGATACATTGATGATCAGGAGGATCATGTATGATGATATGTATCAGGTAGATACTTGGTATGCATCAGGTAGATGCATTGATGATCAGGAGGATCATGTATGATGATATGCATCAGGTAGATGCATTAATGATCAGGAGGATCATGTATGATGATATGCATCAGGTAGATGCATTGATGATCAGGAGGATCATGTATGATGATATGTATCAGGTAGATACTTGGTATGCATCAGGTAGATGCATTGATGATCAGGAGGATCATGTATGATGATATGTATCATATATTTGTATCAGGTAGATACATTGATGATCAGGAGGATCATGTATGATACTTGGTATGCATCAGGAAGATGCATTGATGATCAGGATGATCATAGATGACGAGCTTCAGGATGTTGCTCCAGACGACATGCAGCAGGATGTTGCAGTGATGATCAGGATGATCATAGATGACGAGCTTCAGGATGTTGCTCCAGATGACATGCAGCAGGATGTTGCATTGATGATCAGGACGATCATGGATGACGAGCTTCAGGATGTTGCTCCAGATGACATGCAGCAGGATGTTGCATTTATGATCAGGACGATCATGAGTACATCAGGATGATGTATGGTGAGTATCAGGTTGGTACTCTGTGGCCGTGGATCAGGTTGTGCAGTTGAGCATGTCTGGGAGATCCTATAGGTCGGAGTTGTGTACCTGTAACAGCCTGGGATGCTCTTTCGAGACATTGCTCTGGGAGGACATGTAATTTGTGCCCTGGGAGATCTCAGGTCGGAGTTGTGTACCCGTAACATCCTGAGATGCTCTTGTGAGGTTTTGTCCTATGGCATGTAATTTGGGCCCTGGGAGATCTCAGGTCGGAGTTGTGTACCCGTAACATCCTGAGATGCTCTTGCGAGGTTTTGCCATGACCACATGTAATTTGTGCCCTAGGAGATCTCAGGTCGGAGTTGTGTACCCGTAACATCCTGAGATGCTCTTGCTAGGTTTTGTGGTGGACCACATGTAATTTGTGCCCTGGGAGATCTTAGGTCGGAGTTGTGTACCCGTAACATCCTAAGATGCTCTTTCGAGGTTTTGTGGTGGGGTCACATATAATAGCGCCCTGGGAGATCCTACAGGTTGGAGTTGTGTACCCGTAATATCCTGGGATGCTCTTTCGAGGTTTTGTGACGCACGTAATAAGTCCTGAGGATTCCACAGTATGGCCAGTGATGACGAAGACCTGCAGGTGGTGGGCCTACATCCAGTATGAAAAAGGACTGGCTCTGTAGAACTTCCTATGACGAGTAGAGACAGAGATTGGATGAGATAGCAGCAGCAGTGACGATGCATCGATGACGATGATCCAGAGAAGAAGACTTGTCTAGCAGATCTGTGTCGAGAAATACCTTCCTAGTTAAGAGGGAGTGTTGATGTATATGTAACTTCGGAATGTATTTCATCTGTGTATTATATATATATTTATTGTACCCTTATAAGAGATGTGTTATTCCTCTATAAGGAAGTGTCGTCATGTGGATTGACAAGTGTCGCAAGTGTGTGTACTTGCCTATGGGTTATTAGACCACCTTATGGGGTCGGCCCTAATTAATATATAATATAATGTGGATGTACTCAAGTAGACAAGTCGGCCCCAGTAGGTCACTGGGAAAAAAGGTGAGTATAAATAGAGATAGGAGATCTCTATTTTACTCACTCGGAAAAGTATCTATCTCTCTCTCTGGAAAGTGGCGCACTAGTGAGGAGGAGGAGGATCATCTGCTAGGAGACTATCTCTGTATTATTTGGTTGTATTTTGGTTGAGCCATTGCTCTCTCTATCTCTGAGGAAGTTGTGGGGTTTTTCACCTTAGGGTTTTCCCCACGGAAACTCTGTGTCTCTTGTCTCTATGCTTTTGATTCTTATGATGCTTGTCATATTATGATTGTCATGCATTGATATACTGTAGATGTTATTCTCTCAGCAAAGATCCTATAGTATTGTGATTTAATACTGAAAATTTAACACTGACTACTAAGGATCTAGGCTTTAAGCTATGTAACTTGTAAACTAATTACCTCGAACATAAAACTATGCTATTTCTACATAAGAAAACTAACTTCTTTGATATGTGTAGTTTAATCTAACTAATTAACTTTGAATTCACAAAAGCAAAGACAAACACTATTCTAAAGACCAAGCGTAAATAAATGCATTGCGAAATAGTAAACTAATCAAAGAAAACTAAACTTGGAGTTCAAGCAGACCTAAGTAAACCTAAGCATATTCAAATGGCTGAAAATGAGCTTGGTTTGTAAACACAACATAAATAGAATATTTGCTAATCTACCTCAAAGGGAAACCAAACTATGAATGAAATCATTCTAGGCAATTACGAGAAAGCGATATAATTAAACTATTCTTCAAAAAGCAAGTCTACACTAGATTAAAGATGGAATCAACAAGTTTTAGAACAGTAACAAACTATGAAAACATAATTAAGATGTTGAATGCAAATTAAAGTACAAGCTGGAAAATGAAAGATAAAGGTAGGCTAAAGAGATGAAAAGAACTGAAAATGAACATGAAGCTTAAAGAAAACTTTATGTAATTCAAAACAAGGTTCTAACTACATATGCAAGTACTGGCCAGCTACAAGAAATAATACAATTTGAAAACCTAAGAAATTAGACTCTAATTAAGCATAGAAACACAACAGAAAATATTAAAGTCCGAATGATAGTCTGGATGGCAGTCTGAAAGACAGTCCGGATGACAGTCTGAAAGACAGTCTGAGTGATCGAAAATGATATAAACTAAGGAAACGAGTAGACTAGATGATCTTAAAGCCAGGTGGTTGATGCATATGAACCTATAGTGCAGGAAAAGCAATAAATAGTCTATTTAAGAGCTGAAATAACAAAAAGCCATTTATACTAATGATTATATAAGAAAACGAACTATTTCTATTGCATGAGAAGACAAGGCTGAAATGTAAATGGAACTAATCTACAACTACAGGAAAAATTAACAGAACTAATTCTAACTATGAATTGAACTTGAAACATTAACTAGTTAACTTTATCTAGTTGCAAAAAGAAAGACTGAAAGCAAACTAAGAAGAGCTATGACCAGTCATTCTAGATTATGGAAATGCAATATTACGTGAAAACAAAAGAAAATTGCATTTAACTTAAAAACTAATTCCTATTTCAAATTAACCAAGTGAAATATACTATGCAATTCTTTCTATTTGATTAAAGCTACAGCACTGAAGATTAGTTCTTGGATCCAAGGTGCACGAAATAACAATGAATTTAAAATCTTGAGCAATACACTGAATTCAAATCCTAACCTATGTTAAGAGCAATAACACCACTGTACAAAATGAACCAGAACACTACCTACGAATTACACTAAACAGAGATCTCCAAATGAAATTTGAAATGTAACTAATTCTTCGAATGAAAACTACAGAATTAACAAACTATTCTTGAGTTCAATATGTATCAACATAAAACAAATTCAAATGCTTAGAAAACAAATGCTACTTCAAACCCTACCTAAACTACAAGTATTAACGTAATGATAAAAATCGAATGATGGACTGAGATCTCATTATATGTACACAATGAGCTCATATGGACACAAAATGCACGAAATAGAAGCAAGGGCATTTATATCATATATAGAGAAACAAATGAACAATATTACAGTCACACAATTTAATATACAGAACGTTTACACAGCAATAGAAAATTGGTAATATAGTAACTTATCTGCACAATGGAAACAAAAATGAAATACATAACACAACACAATCCACTGCCGCTGAGGGGCCCTCCCGGGTAGCAGTGGTTACAGGTGCACGAACTATTCAGTCAACAGAAGCATAAAAACGGATTTAAAAAAGGAACAGAGCAGAACTTCCATTATAAAAATGTAGAGCAAAAATTACACAATTTCTTAGACCTATGGGGCTATATTTATACATAAAAAACCATTGGGGAGTGGATAGAACTGAATCCCCAAGTTCATGAGCTGTTAAAACTAATTTCTAATTTTAGAAAATGGCCAACCATGTTTTATGGAAAAGTTGGTTTCAGAGAACCATGAACTGCTCCCAAATGGCTTTGAATTTTGTCAAAATTTCGCACAAAGACTTAAATGGGCCTATTCCACACAAAACCCATGTGCCAAAATTTTTAATTTCGCCTCCGTTTTCCTGTAGATTCAACCCGAAATTTTGCTGTCTGTTAAAACACGTTTTTGACAGAAATTTGAATGGGCATCCGAATGGGCGTCCGAATGACCTATAACGGAAATTAGTTTCACAAATCCTGATTCTGAACTGAATTTTTGCTTTGTTGTTGGACACATTGACGCCTGGCTGCTTGAATTCTATTGATTGAGTTTTATTGGCTGGGTTCTAGATTCTCTACCGTTTCCCGCGTGATGTGCGCCCTCCTCTTCTTCATGGTGCATTAATTCCATATTCGCGTGCCATGTTCACGGCCTACACAATGATAAAGGAATGCATTATTTAATATTAAGTGTGTTTAAACGTTTATATCCAAAGCAAAAGAGGGAAACATATTTTAATATGAAGTGGCTTTAAGGAATGCAGTGGCTTAGTGTGGCATTTTTAATATAAAACAATTACCATTCCCCCACGTTATTTCATTCCAAAAAGAGGTTTTTATTAATAATTAATTCAAATACTTTTCCTTTAATATGTAATTTCAAATGGTTTTACTTTTCGTTCTTATTATTTGTTTTTATTATTTAAACCAACTTTATTTGTTATTTGTTTAAATTTTAAGACACAAGATTTTGTCATTAACTCATGTTTTTGATTTTCATTTGCAGGCATTACAGGACCAGCAAGAAGTAGAAGATGGAAATAAACCAAATTAGCAAACCACTAAGAAACATACTATCAAACCCAATGCAGAATCCGAGACCGGAAGAAGGGCTAGATGAAAGGTCAAATGAAGTACCGAAATGTTTATCATTTGCACAATATTGCATTTATATTAAAATTAACACATAAGGCTTACTTTACATATACAAGATTTAATTAATAAAACATAGTAAAAGATAGCCTTATCGAACATAGATTTATTAAATCATGGTAGATAAAATGGGAATTTAATGTAAATAACATCATTATAAAAGACAATTCCGGAGCCCAACACTCTTCCGGACCAAAGGTATGGCACATCCATGTGCCATGAATGAATTGGAAGTGGTCTTTCATTTATTCAAAAACTCTTATTTGATCATCAATAGTTTATAGGCAATCTTTAGCAAAATTAAGCCAACTTTATTACTGCATGAAAAACAAGAACTTAGAATTTTTTTATTATTAATGTTATGTTATGAGAAGACCAAAACAACTTCATACTATTTAATATTTCACCAACTAGTAATAATTCATAATTATGAAGACCATATAAATTGAGACTCTCTCCCCCAGACCAAAAGTTTGGCACGTCCTTCTTCCATGAATGAATTGAGACTGGTTTCTGTTCTCATGTCAACACTTTGGATCAACAACACTCAACAGGTAATATCATACTAAGTCAGATTCTATAATACATGCAAATTCATCAGTTTATGCTCATAAAGACCACATATATCTTATGATGGGGGATTTTCCTCATGTCTCCCAAAATAAAGAAAACATGAGGGTATATATAGTCTGTAAAGCCTATAGGAGACTAGTCATCCCTACTACTTCTCAAAGGTTTATCGTTATTCAAGTAATTATGGACAACATTTGCATTTGAGTTCATTAGGCTCCTAAGTTTATGGGTCCCACTTCTGAGATAGTGACATCCTAGATAGAGTATGAATTAGATGACATGGTCTTAAGTGCAACTTACAAAAATTCTCAAATGACATATATATGAAGTTCATTTACCATAACTTAACCATATATACTACTTTCTAGCTAAACTCACAAACAATTCCATTCATTGAGGCATAGAAGAACCATATACTTTGCATAAATTATCCTCTCTAGGTAGATTCCCCTCTTTCAGCCAAGCCTATTCAGTACCCTATCGGGTTTACCTAGTCATACCATAGGCCGGTACCCGCTGCCAGCAAGCCTGTTGAGTACTCCGACGGGTCAACCTCTTATACTTGTTTTGCATTAGAGGCTTTTGTCCTAGTGTTTCCACTCCTTATAGATTTTCAACAATTAAATTTTCCTATGAAGGAGTGAATGGGGGAGCAGCTCTAAAAACTGTGCTACAGGATGGGATGGTATATGGGTTGGAGGAAAATTTATTTAAATATTTTTTTTTTTGAACCAAATAAATATATTTCTCCCAATATATTGGATACTGCAAGTGAGATAACCAAATCAAAGACATAGATGGATGATTTTATTAATATGAAGTGGATGGAGACATAAGATAATGAATGAAAGGTGTATCTAGTCCCAAAGCTCACCTCTTTCATATAAAGTTATAGTAGTGTTCCCCACAAGCTAAGAATTTCATTCACCCTTATGCTACTGTGTAGTAGAGATGCTTAAATAACAAACCCTGATAATGAAGCTAGGATGTACAAGTGGCCTCTAGGTTTTAGATAGACCTCAATTTATGACAAATCCCCATGATGTTTGAAGTTGGTCTTAAGTAACTGGTATAATAAGAAATATGTATGTATGAAAATGAATAATGATGTAAGATTGTTTTGGTTTAGTCATTAACATGAACTTATTCTTAGTTTTTTTTATTTTATTTTAAAGGAAAACACAAAGTGAAGTTGTATGAATATCTAAAGCTAACTAACAACATACAATGTTTTATTGATATACATACTATCCGATGCTATCTAAAAGAAAGAAAAACTCTTTATTCAAGTGTAAGAACTTTTCCAATGTAACCATGTGCGAAGCAAAACGAAAAACATACATATATCCACATATGAAAAAGTTAAAGCAATGATTACCTGGATGTGGAGAATCAACCGACTTACTTGCCTTTGCATTAGAAGGTGTCAAATGAAGGGATGGTATTATGGCTGGTTTACCTCTTGAAACCAGATTTCAATGGGGCACCCACCTTCCTTCCTCAGGCCATGCAGGTCCTCTTCTTCTGAATGTTCAATTGCTTGAGTACATGTAGGATCTGTTGATATATATGTGGAGCACTCTTCAATTTCAGGTCTTTCTCCATCGAATGTAGTCTCCAAGTTTTTGGTTTACTTGGTAGGTTGACAAGGAGGGTTGGTTTGTAGCTCATGGGACTATGGTTCTTCTATTATTTCCGGAGAGGTAGATAAATTTTGTATTTCCGTAAATATGTGTTCTCCTTGAGAAGAAGAAATTAAGATCCCAGCTGCTGCTAGGATTTGAGAGAGTTTTCTCATACTGATGGTCACCTCTGAATCCATTTTGTTGGCTCATAGATCCTACTTCACACATGGATTAGTCTATGGGGTTCTTACATCACCCATTTCTTTTTATGTGTTTTTTTTAAAAGATTGTCTACTACTAAAACAAATTTGCAAACTAAACACACCACACTTTTATGAAATAAAGCACCTTCATGAAATTAACTTGCAGAAAATAAACACACTCAAACATACAGAAAGGAAATCATACTTGTTTAGAAAGGAACAACAAGGCTTTGGGGCACCCCGCTATACTGGATGCGCGAGGTCTTACCTCTCGTCTTACCGTTCTCCCCCCCCCCCCTTGTTGTGTAATGTAAAAGCATCCTATCTACCCAGACTACAACCCCTTTAGCACCTCCTCGGCAATGGAGCCAAAATGTTGGGTAAAATATATGCTATCTAATTCAACACTTAATTGTCAACCCGGGAAGGTATCTTATGAGATGCAAACACTATATTTGCAGAACTAAAGTCTAGATTATTCTAGGATATCCTAACCTATGAACGAGAATTGAAATTGCAATGTAAAGTAGATACTAATCTAGAAAGCAGTGCTTGGCCTGAAAGCAATTAATTAATGAAAGCCAGACTACTTCAAGCAAACTATTGATCTATTCTATTTGTGCAGAATGAAAGATCTATCTAAGAATTCAATTGCAATTGACTACTAAGGATCTAGGCTCTAAGCTATGTAACTTGTAAACTAATTACCTCGAACATAAAACTATGCTATTTCTACGCAAGCAAACTAACTTCTTTGATATATGTAATTTAATCTAACTAATTAACTTCGAATTCACTAAAGCAAAGCAAAACACTATCATGAAGACCGAGCGTAAATAAATGCATTGCAAAACAGTAAGCTAATCAAAGCAAACTAAACTTGGAGTTCAAGCAGACCTAAGTAAACCTAAGCATATTCAAATGGATGGAAATGAACTTTGTTTGTAAACAAAACAAAAACAAAATATTTGTTAATCTACCTCAAAGGGAAACCAAACTATGAACTCAATCATTCATTCTAGGCAATTATGAGAAAGTGATATAATTAAACTATTCTTCAAAAAGCAAGTCTACACTGGATTAAAGATGGAATCAACAAGTTTAGAATAGTAACAAACTATGAAAACATAATTATGATGTTGAATGCAAATTAAAGTACAAGTTGGAAAATGAAAGATAAAGGTAGGCTAAAGAGATGAAAAGAACTAAAAATGAACATGAAGCTTAAAGAAAACTTTATGACATTCAAAACAAGGTTCTAACTACATATGCAGGTACTGGCCAGCTACAGGAAATAATACAATTCGAAAACCTCAGAAATTAAACTCTAATTAAGCATAGAAACACAATAGAAAATATTAAAGTCTGAATGACAGTCCGGATGGCAGTCTGAAAGACAGTCCGGATGACAAAAAACGATATAAACTAAGGAAATGAGCAGACTATATGATCTTAATGCCAATTGGTTGATGCATATGAACCTACAGTGCAAGAAAAGTAGTAAATAGACAGTTTAAGAGTTGAAAGAACAAAAATCCATTTATACTAATCATTATCTAAGAAAACGAACTATGTCTATTGCATGACAAGACAAGGTTGAAATGTAAATGGAACTAATATACATCTACAAGAAAAATTAACAGAACTAATTCTAACTATGAATTGAACTTGAAACATTAGCTAGTTAACTTTATCTAGTTGCAAAAAGAAAGTCTGAAATCAAACTAAGAAGAGCCATGACCGGTCATTCTAGATTATGGAAATGCAATATTAAATGAAAACAAAAGAAAATTGCATTTAACTTAAAAACTAATTCCTATTGCAAATTAACCAAGTGAAATAGACTATGCAATTCTTTCTACTTGATGAAAGCTACAACAGTGAAGATTAGTTCTTGGATCCAAGGTGCATGAAATAACAATGAATTTAAAAGCCTGAGCACTAAACTGAATTCAAATCCTAACCTATGTTAAGAGCAATGACACCGCTGTACAAAATGAACTAGAACACTACCTACGAATTACACTAAACATAGATATCCAAATGAAATTTGAAATGTAACTAATTCTTCGAATGAAAACTACAGAATTGACAAACTATTCTTGAGTTCAATACGTATCAACATAAAACAAATTCAAACTCTTAGAAAATAGATGCTACTTCAAACCTTATCTAAACTAGAAGTATGAACGTAATGATAAAAATCGAATGATGGACTGAGATCTCATTATATGTACATAGTGAGCTCATATGGACATAAAATGCACGAAATAGAAGCAAGGCGTTTATATGCTATATAGAGAAATGAATGAACAATATTACAGTCAGACAATTTAATATACAGAACGTTTACACAACAATAAAAAAATTGGAAATATAGTAACTTATCTGCACAATGGAAAGAAAAACGAAATACAGAACATAACACAATCCAATGCCGCTGAGGGGCCCTCCCAGGTAGCAGTGGTTACAGATGCACGAACTACTCAGTCACCAGAAGCATAAAAACGTATTTAAAATAAGAACAGAGAAGAACTTCTGTTATAAAAATGTAGAGCAAAAATTACACCATTTCTCAGCCCTATGGGGCTGTATTTATACATAAAAAACCATTAGGGAGTGGATAGAACCGAATCCCCAAGTTCATGAGCTATTAAAACTAATTTCTAATTTTAGAAAATGGCCAACCACGTTTTCTGGAAAAGTTGGTTTCAAATAACCACGAACTGCTCCCAAATGGCTTTGAATTTTGGAAAAATCATTTACTGTGACCTAAATGGGCATATTCTGCACAAAACCCATGTGCTGGAATTTTTAATTTTGCCTCCGTTTGCTTGTAGATTCCCTGAAATTTTGTTGTCTGTTAAAACACGTTTTTGACAGAAATCCGAATGGGCGTCCGAATGACCTTTAATGGAAATTAGTTTCACAAATCTGGATTCTGAGCGGAATTTCTGTTGGGTTGTTGGCCACATTGATGCCTAGGTGCTTGAATTCTATTGGCTGATTTTTATTAGCTGGGTTCTAGATTCTCTGTCATTTCCCCCGTGAAGTGCGCTCTCCTCTTCTTCACGGTGCATTGATTCCATATTCGTGTGCCCTGTTCACGGCCTGCACAATGATAAAGGAATGCGTTGTTTAATATTAAGTGGGTTTAAACGTTTATATCCAAAGCAAAAGAAGGGAACATATTTTAATACGAAGTGGCTTTAAGGAATGAAGTGGCTTAGTGTGGAATTTTTAATATAAAACAATTACCATTCCCCCACGTTACTTCATTCCAAAAAGAGTTTTTTATTAATATTTAATTCAAATACTTTTCCTTTAATATGTAATTTCAAATGGATTTACTTTTGGTTCTTATAATTTGTTTTTATTATTTAAACCAACTTTATTTGTTATTTGTTTAAATTTTAAGACAAAAGATTTTGTCATTAACTCAGGTTTTTTATTTTCATTTGTAGGTATTACAGGACCAACAAGAAGTAGAAGACGGAAATAAACCAAATTAGCAAACCACTAAGAAACATACTATCAAACCCAATGCAGAATTTGGGACCGGAAGAAGGGCTAAATGAAAGGTCAAATGAAGTACCGAAATGTTTATCATTTGCACAATATTGCGTTTAATATATTAAAAATAACACACAAAGCTTACTTTACATATACAAGATTTAATTAATAAAAAAAAGTAAAATATAGCCTTATTGAACATAGATTTATTAAATCATGGTAGATAAAATAAGAATTTAATGTAATAACATCATTATAAAAAACAATTCCGAAACCCAACACTCTCAGTCTAACTTGGAACTAAGTTTGTACGCGGAGTTCATGTTCTTTAAGGTTCTTTTCTGTACTAACCTTATATCTTTTACCACTTCTTAAGATATGAATTTGTTCTTCTGTATCACTATAAGTAATATTGACCATTACAGACTCAAAACAACTATAAATCTTACTGCATTCTTAAAACTCCTTTCTCAGCTAAAAGCATTTTGATATATAAACTCACATTGTTGAGGTACTTACCTCTGAAACCCTTGAAGAACTCGGCTTCTGCTGCGCTGTAGGACTTCAATGTGTCCACAACGAACTCTGTCATGAAGCCTTCTAGAATACTATCAACCCAAAAGTCGACTGCTCGCGAGAGTGGGCTATCTACTTCTTTAAGCCTTTGAATTAGCTTCGGGTTCCACTTGGTAGGTGCTCCTTCTTGGAAATAGTTCTTTCACTCTGCGAGTCTTGACAACCACTCATGCAACTCGTTTCCAAAGGTTGCGAAGAAAATTTCGTGGATGTCCGCCCACAAGTACTTGTTTAACCATTCTACGTCAGAGAGACGCGGATGTCTATTCTCCTTTTTGGAAAAATCTCTTTCTGTCTTGTCCACCCAGTTCCATATTTCTTTTTTCTAAGGATTCCAATTTTCGGTGCTCATCACCAAGTCAAGCGCGACAACAGAACCATTTGTTGGCTCTTAATATGTTCTTTAAGTTCAGAGAGGTAGACCCAGGTTCTGCACAGTTCAGGGAACCAACAAAACCCATTTTCACTGGCCCTTTTGGCAACAGTCTACGAACATACTGAGGTCTCACCCGAGGCAAAGTTATGGGGAGGTTGCGGAATCAGGTTTCCACAACCAGGTGATGTGTGCTTCAACAGAATGGTGGACAACGCGAAGTTCTCCTAATTCACGGTTAATGCTTATGCTATCACGCATCCAAGGACTGCGCGAGGTGGGATGGTCACTTAACAACAGGACAACGCAACTAAGTACTGCGCTTCCTCTTCAACACTTGTGCAACTTTGACAGAGTTAGTGCAAAATGACGCATTCACAGCAATAGACCGCAAACCTTGCAAACTTATACAATATGGCGAACTACCAAGTAACAACGCACTTCTGGTGTTGCGCTTCGGGGAATCGCACTATACAGACTTCGTTAGCTAGGTGTTTACCCAATAGTCATGCATTCATATGACTTAGAATTACTTGTGCATTCAACATTCATTCACATATGTCGCTACTTAACATATTATTCCCATCGTTTATCCTTATGGTGAATACATATAAAAGCAAGAACACATGAACTCATAAACAAGATCTTAACCATTCAACATAAGCAAATACGCAGATGCAAACACATAATAATTCACATAACATAAGGAATTAATGTGGTTCACCCCTAGGATGGGAGCTACATCCACAGGAACTGTTGTTCTATTATTGGAGGAAGGGTACAATAGTTCTAGTCTTCACACACAGCTGCAAACTCTCTTCTTTTTTCAGTAGGTATCCGCGCACACAACTGCAGAGCCTTTTTACAATAGTTCAATCTCTCAACAGAGATCGATATTCAACATACATCAACTAAAATCTAACCCTTTCCCCTACAAAATATGCCCCTTTTATAGACTGTTCCCTTAGGTCACGTCTTTACATTCATGATGGGTTCAAAAACCCTAAGGTTTACCAAAACTAGTGTGGGTAACCTGCTAACCAGGACTGTTAGGCTCTGATAGTGACTCATCGTCGTGGCCATCCTTCTGCGCATGGTCACGTTGCTTTCAGCCCCTTTGTCGAGTGCATGTCGATGGGTCACTTTCATCATGCCATTCCTTCTCTAATGGCTTCATGCAGTCGATTCATGTAGTGCTACCTTTTCCCATGTGACAGGTCGCTTTCCCTCTTCACCATTCCTTACCCGCTTGCTGGGAATCATGGAGTATCTTAACCAAAATAGACCGCCGATCGGTCTCACCAGAATTTATACCATTTTCCGTCCAAAACTTCTGCCATGCTGCATCTTCACGGTGTTGTATCCCCACAGCGCTGGTATTCCGTAGCGCTGAGTCTTTTACCTTCCCGATGCTGCACTGCACTGTCTCCTCGCAACTCCCAAAAATGTCTTATCCAAAATTGGCTTACTTGGGCCCGGTCGAACAATCCTCATCCTCAACATCATCATCATCATCATATAATGACATCATCATTTTTTTCATAATCATAATCATCAATGTCATCATCATCACCATCACCCTCATATTTGACGTCACCATCATCATCACTATCACTTTTGCAGTCATGATCATCATATAATAACCATATCATTGTCATTTTCATCATCACCATCACCATCATATTTGAGGTCACCATCATCATCACTATCACTTTTGCAGTCATGATCATCATATAATAACCATATCATTGTCATTTTCATCATCACCATCACCATCATATTTGAGGTCACCATCATCATCACTATCACTTTTGCAGTCATGATCATCATATAATAACCATATCATTGTCATTTTCATCATCGCCATATTCATCATTGTCATCTTCATAATCATCATCATTGTCATCGTCAATCATCATTGTTTCCGTTATATTCATCATTGTCATTCTCATCATCGTATCCATCGTCACCATTGTCATCCTCATTCTCATCTTCATCATCATTATCACCATCATCGTCATTGTCGTCGGCATCATCATCATCATCATTATCATGGTGATCCTCCTTGTCATCTTCAACACAATCGTCATCATCTTTGTTATCATCGCCATAATCGTCATAGTCATCCTCATTGTAATCATCATCATCATCATCATCATAATGGAAATAATATGTGTTAAGATAAGAGTCGCAAGATGAGATGAGACAATACAAGGAAAATGATACAAAGTAGGATTTATTACTTACTTGATCCTTATTCCTCAGTCCTCAGTCCATGAAGGATGATTGATTATTGATCTATAATTTTTTACTATTCTCCATTGACATGTTCATTTCTTTTTGACACATTTCACATTCCCCTTACATTCCTCACTACTCACCTCGACGAATGGGAAATGGTGCTTAAACTATGACAATAAGTTAAATAGGTGTTATGGTATAATGCCCTCAATATTTTTCAATCCCTATTAGTAACTATAAGAGATTAGTCAAACCCATCCCATCTTATGAATGACTTCTTTAAAAACCCAAATTACATTATTTATGTAGTCGATAATTTGTCTTAGCATTGATGTTGCAATGGGTGTACTTGTAAGGAAAGTTCTATGGGTATCCAAAATTTTCATCCACGCTTATTCTTTGTCACCCAATATTTATCTTGGTACAGGTGTTGCAACTAGTGGCACTATATTATACTAACCATTATGGACACCATATCCCAATTCAAGGTCAAAATGGGCCTTATATGATGGCACAAGGCCTCATGCATGCCCTATGAGCCTAGAAGGAAAATATTATTACAAAAGGTCCTAGCCTTTGACCCTAGACAATGGCTTATGTTTTAACAATGATCCCTAGTGTACTTCACTTTGAAATTGTCATCACACCTTGATCACATGCCAATATTTATTTACGTAGGGACAATGTGGTTGTTTGAGGTTCCACAAATGGCATATGGGCCCCAAAGCTATTTTATCAAGCATAAAATTATTAATGAATTATCCATGTGAAGTTGTTTACTACCCACAAGGGAAACAACTATCCAAAATTAGCAAGGAAATATAATAATCACTATGGTTGAAATATGATGGTCACTGTAGTTGGAGCATCATCCCTAATACATAAGACATTTGATAAAGTTTATATCAAAAATTAAAAAAAAGTGGATAATTTACAAGAAATGGTTTGAGGAGGAGTTTTCATCATTCAAATGCTCAAAAGAAGAGCACATACATTAACTTTTGACTATTGGTGTTCCAATCTTCAAAATGACCACTCTATTTTGCTCACAAACCAAATTTTCCCTATGAAAAACTTATATGGTGGTTTTGGCCACATAAATTGCATGTGATACCCAAATATAAATGACTTGGGGTGCCCTAATACCCTATATTTTATCCCTATACCATGGATTCTACAATTAGAACTATCCCTAGTGCACCAAACCTTGAAATCGTCTCCATATTGAACTCGTAGACCAAATATTCCCTATTCAAGGTGTGTGGTTGCCATGGATTATGACAACAATTTTCCTCATCCATAAGAACCATCCCTACAGAAACAAACCTCTAGGTGGCCACCATATCAAACATGTCGACCAAATATTCTCTGTTAGGGCATGTGTGATGGCTTGAGGGACCACACATGGCGCATGATCCACAAATGGAATGTAATGGTTTAAGACGTTATATTTTTTACATAGTCTATTACATGGGAATTGATAAGCATCTCTTGTGTTATATAGCTAAAAATGCAAAGAATATCTCACTCATGAACCAAAACTCCCTATGTAGATCCTATGTGGTTATTTGGGGCACATTGCATGGTCCATGAGCCCATAGGAAATTGTATGGCTTCAGGCCATAGATATCAACCTTATATAATGTAATAGACACAAATAACCATCCATGGTGTTCTATACCTTGACATAATGACCATATCCCACTTGTAGGACAATTATTCCCTATGTAGGGAATGTATGATAAATTGGGGTTTGCACATTGCCGGTGGGGTCTCATGGATGGGCCTAACCCATGCATATAAGTGACACACATTATTAACCACATACATAAGAAACATACATAAAATATACACATAAGTGTTAGGGATAAGTGATTATAATTAAGGTGTGTGATAAATAATTATAAAAGGAATACAAGTTAAATTAACTAGGGTTATAGGAATTGGTGGTTAGGGGTAATGGTGGTTTAGGGTTAGTGGTGATTGTAGTCCTTATAAGGATTAAGGGTTATGAATTATTAATGTTACAGGGCATATTGTTAATGGTAAAATAGTTTAGGGTTTATAATATTAAAGGATAAGGGTTATATGAGTTAAAATTTGAGGGGTAGTGTTTGGGGGTTATAATTAAGGGATTATAAATTACAAGGGTTAAATGTTCATGAGGTTATAATGGATAACAATTATAGAGATTATAGATATTTGTAATTAAGGACACCCTTGGAGGGTTAGTCAAGGGAAAAAAGGGTATGGAAACCCGAGTATTGTTTAGAGCCCTTGGTTCTTGTTCACCTACAAAGGTTGGTTGAAACTATATATAAAATAATTAATTGCATAAAACTATAAAATAAATGAACTCAAACCAAGATAGAAAGCATGTAAAAATCTAATGAAAGAAACATAAAACGTTAGTTATGGAAAAATAAAATATAACTGAAACTATGTGAATAAAGGGAAGCGACTAATTAATAAGTCAAAGAAATTGTTAAGCAAATGCAAACTGATGTAAATAATCCGAATTGAAATGACTTGTAGTTTAGATCATTAAACTGGATATTAAATGCTGAATGTTATGTCTTTTAAGCATGCATATTAGTTATGTTAATTTGCAAAATGTGATTATTTACCTTATGTGAAGTGCATGTTATGATTATATAAAAATTTGTAGTGTGAGGAATTAATCTGTAAGTTGTGAGAATTGTTGTAAAATAAATTCTTTTAATTGATTAGTCTGCGTTATATTGAAGGGCACAAAAAATGATTTAATAGCTAGCTTACTTTTACAAAAATTCAATCGGTCCTTATTATATATAGCTTGTAAGAAAAACTGAATAATAATAAAAAAATAGAAGAGGTCCGAATTATTTAAAGGTTAGGTCAAGGACGCATGTAATCCCAAAAATATTTTTATTAAGAAAATGGAGTTTGACATCGATCAATACATAATAGTCACAACCGGTTTTAGACACCCGAGGACAGGAGGTTTTTTATACCCTATGCTGCTTTCAACATTTCATAGCGCATATGGGTGAAATCCAAACAATGTGAATGTGCTCATGCTTAGATTGTCTTAAGGTAACATGCACGCATGAAGGTGTTAGGATTAAAATATATAGGAAAACACAAATAACACGCAAAATAACATAGTGTACCTCTAATGGAAAGATGCCTTGCTTTCACCTTAATGGATGGACCTGGAACGTACACTTACCTACCATCACCACACTGTTAGGCTATTAAATGACTGCATATGGAAGGGAAATAAAAAAAATACTATGGAAGCATTGCAATATCTGCTCCTTAGCTTCGAAGTTGTAATACCCCGATTTTTTAAGCCCCAAACATGTGTAATTATTATTTGTTTTGTTATTGTGACACAAGGTTCTAGAAAATGGTTTGAGACATTATTATTATTAATAAATTAACTAGCTCAACATGTACAACAATGATAATGGGGGGCCATGATGGTTTCCACATGTGAGGGGGAATGAGGAATATGAGTTGTTGGTCACCCAAACTTTATACTTTGGACCCTATTCTTGATTATTTTGGATTATGGAGATTATATTATGCTTCTTTCATTGGTTGGTGGGCCCCACTTGCACTAGAGTGCCCTCTTCCTACTTTCTAGGGATTGTAAGCTAGATTTTAGCTTCGACAAGCTATCATTTAGCCTCCACCTCCACAAGTGCACCCCACTCCTATAATATTTAAATATGCTCCCTATTTTTGTGTTTACAGGTTATTTATGACCCTATTGGACCCACTCTCTCACCTCACATGAATTGTGCACCCTCCTTGTGCTCTTCTTAGCCTCCACTCTTTGATTTTTGGTAACTCCTCCTCATGGTGCTAATACAGGGAAGGGAATCTCCTAAACTAAGCCACCACTCCACCAATTCATGTTAGTCTCCATGATGAAGCCTAACCATACCTAAACCAATTCGAGTTGGTCTCTTTGGGTTCAAATTTCCCTCCTTGAGCTATATTTATACATGTGTTATCATCTTTGTTTTGATAATTGGTTGGAGGGAGCTCATTATGATTTTTTTGTAAGAGATTATGTGTTTGAGAGTGATGTTGAGAGTTTCAAGTTGTTTTCCTTTGATTCCTCATAGTCCCTTGCTTGTCCCTCATCTCATCCCGTAAAGACTTGGATGAGGTGGTGATGTTCTGAGGGACTTTTGTAGTGAATGGAGCCTCATCTCACTGGGTAGGGTAGATGGAGGGAAAGTAGATAGTGAGAGAATGAGTTGTGGATTATTTGGTTGACTGTTTAGATCTGGTGTTAACGCCTAAAATTCATAAACATGTGACATTTTGGCGATTCACCCAGTATATCATCATCGACATAGAGAATGCATCTCACCACATGAATCCTCAACGGATCCAAAAATCATCATGAGTCCATAAGTTCCAAGAAACAATCAAAACAAGGGGTAGTGTGGGTATTACACAGTTGACCCGCGCTATAGCATAGGTTACCTGAACAATGCCCGCGCTACACCCATGTAGCTTTTCCTTCTATAGTCACGCTACAGTAAAAACGATGGGACCACTCACTCCCAGTAGCGCATTAAAGACTCAATCCTCCCCAAAGATCAGAATTCAGCTCCTCACACACTTGGGGGGCCTTAATAAGCCCCCATTCAGTGTACCTTGGAACTAGTTCATGAAGTATGAGAGTTCACATTTGGATCTAGTTGTTTGATGTTCACCTCTTGGCCTATAAAAGGAAGCCATTGGCATGCATTTTGTAGATAGAAATTATATGAAGGTTTTGTTGGTTTTGGGTTGGATCTTCTTCATATCCCACCATTTCCTACCATTGTGAGAATTCCCAATCTTGCTTGCCACCTCCCATCAAGAGGAAAGTGTTTCTCTCCATTGTTTTACCATTTAATTAGCATTTAGTTTGGATAAGAAAGGCCTCCCTAAGGGAGATTGTTGGCTTCCCTTCAATCCATCACCTCCTAGGTGTTGTACATCTATTCCATTGGGAAATACAATAGTGGTTTAGCATATATTTGGTTGTTGTTGGAGTTTGCATCCTCCCCCCATCTCTCTCATTTTGTTTTTATCAATATTTTCATGTTTGGATGTGAACTACACTAACAATCTCTTGCAGGATCACTTTGACGAATACCATCAACCATCAAAAGGGGCTCCAAGGATTGAGGCCTTGTAGAAACCCTAAGACTTAGCCCCTCACCAAGTGGAAGAGTGCACTTGTGCAATTTTTTCCATAACAGTTCTAATTGCAACCATACTTATTTTTGTTCATTTATTTTTAAACTAGGTTGTTTTATGCTAAGTAGCTAATTCTGGGTATTTGTCACTTACAGGAGATCATGTATTCCACCTCTTGCTTCCAGAATTGGGCCCCATCATGACCCCATTTATTTTTCCATAGCCGTGTGGTTCCTGGCGTCTTTGTCGTGTTGATAGCATGGAATTGACTTGGACAGACACACACATAGCGCAGGTTACTAGTGTAATTCCCACGCAATACCGCTCATTGCACCCGTGTGAAAGGTTAGTGTATTACTCGTACTACAATGCGTTTGTTTTGTATTAACCCGCGCAGTCCACATGGCAGAGTCTAGTTTACCTGCGCTACTATTGTTTATTTTCTTTTTATTTGCATAGCTTAGTTTGGCATCCCAATTGCTGCTTACTAGTGAACTTAAATTAAGGCTAATTCACCCAGTTACTCAATTTCTTAGTAATTAGTGCACCTAGAACAATATTAGGAAGTAAAGAGTATATCTTTCTTGAAACTTACTTAGGTAACCAACTTTGAGGCTTTCAACGGGCCCTATTGTTATCACTAGTATTCAAGACCATTTCTTGTTTATGCATCGAATCGACATGTTGTTTTTAGCAGTATTGCTAGTGTAGAAAAAACTTATTACACACAAGCATGGACCTAAATACACTTGTCGCCCGAAGTATGCTCTTCACCTCGCACTTCATGTGATCTTGGTGAATCGGAAAAATGGTAAGAAGTGTCAAATACCTCCATTGCACACTTTTCTATTAGTTAGAATATTTTGATTTTGCAAAGCACCATGAGCATCCCTTAGAGTTAAAAGTACACATTGCTTGATATACTCTTTTAGTTAATTTTCCAATAAAAACATTTTTTGCTTTTATCACATGTGTTTGCACCACTAGCACACAATAAGAGGCATAAAGACTATTCCAATCCTAGGATGCTCTTCAAATCACACTTCATGTGAGCTTGGTCAATCATAAAGGTAGGGATTCTGAAATACCCTTCTTACAATCCATAAATGAAACATTCAAACCGACTAAGGCGATTGAAAGTTTGAATGTAACTTTCCTCCCAACCATTGGCTCTATCTCCGGTGTATATTTTTGCCACCGAGAGGCCACCCCCGAGATGGAAATGAATCCATTAGGAAAGTAGGAATAAGCAAATTCCAAGATCTCTTGACTAATTAAATACTAAGGGAACCGATAAGGAAGGCGCACTAAACTTTTTTCATGGGCCGTCTTTTTCACAGAAGTATATGCACCTAGGGATCAAGAAGTATATATACCTAGGGATCATGTTCTCATCGAGCCATCCCTTCCCATGTAGAAGGTAATTGAAACAGACCGGGATGCAAAGATTGCTATATGAGGGTTCTAGAAGACAATATTTGCAAATATCGTTATTATAACATGACCTTATCAAGGATAGATACATAGGGAAAAGCTTTAACACATCTGCAATACAAAGATTGTGTCTCTTTCTATGCACCATACATACCTTTAAATCACAAGCTTGTATCAACAGAGAAAACTACAGAGGTATCACACCTCTAACACATACTATGCCGAGTTTAAACAAAAAATAGATTTTATCAAAAGGAAGGTGCAAAGATATCACTTACTCTTATAGCGAGTCTATCATAGGGAAAAATCGATTTCATCAATGCAAAGTAAATCACTTATCCCAATTGCAGAGTGCAAAATCGCTTTCATCAAATACAGAGTGAACCGCTTTCATCAAATACAAATCTCAGGTGTTAGAAAAAAAAATCAATACAATCAAGTACTGTCTGCAGAAATAGATACTACCCAAAATCTATAATACTATGAGATCGAACTCCCTATAGAATCGTCCTACTCCCATGTAATCGGATCATGGTATAAACCTTTGAATCAAACTCTCTGTAGGAATATAACCTCGATCACACATTTGTGTACATATGATTTCTAAGATGAATTGCTTACAACTGTAGAGACCTTATTAAAGACACAATGAACATAGGATTATGACGGTAGATATTTAAGTAATGAGCAGAGGATTATTACTGCAAAGATCATGATAATGAGCATAAAATTACGGCTACCGAGATCGATCATCAATGCGTTATGAACATAGAACAACAATTCAGATATCACATAGATCGATCAACTCCCTAAAGCAACACTGCAGGGATCACATAACTCAATCAACCCATACCGAGTTCCATAGAAGGAATAATATAGAGATCAGGCTATGCAGTTCTCCTAAAGAGGTTAACCCTGTCAACGCAGAGATCGAGCTATGCGGTGATCTATATAAAAATCATAAAAACTCTATATATACAAAAAAGAGTTCGACTCCATGGTGGAAAACTCGATCGGGATTGATATGCAATAGTTTTCTATTATGCAATACTCACTAGCAATAACCACATTTTAAAATCTGGTTGAGGTAACATTACTTTTTATTTAATTATTTAATTATTATTATTAGTTGTTGCTATTATTACTTAATATTAATATTTATTATTTTATAAATAAATATTATTTAATAAAATTGATAAATAAATTAAAAACTTAAATAAATTAAAATTAAATAAGAAAAAAATTAGTAAATAAGATATGTTAATATTAATTAAAAATATTTATTTATATAACAATGATTTGTATTAAATTTTATTTATTTATTTATTAGATATAAATATTTATTTAATAATAGTATGTACAGATATTTTTATTTTAATATTAATATTATTATTAATAGATATGAGTATTATTTAAAATAATATTTACTCTTATTCATTATATATATTATTTTATTAATAAATAGTATTTAACAAAATATATAGATAAATAAAAATATTAAAAAACTAAAATTAAATAAGAAATAAATAAATAAAACAAAAATTCTAATGAATAAATATAAGTAAATAAATGAAATAAATGCATAAATATTCTTTTTGATTTTGTAGTTGACTATGTTAATTATGGCCAATTATTGTAATTTTGAATTTGATGATGTTGGTTAATCATGGTCAACATAAGCTGTAAAATTGTGGGTTGACTTTAAACCATGGTTGACCATCGGGTAGGCATGGCTCACTTGGTTAACAATTGTTGATTATGTTTAACAATGGTTGATGACATCTCATTGTTGACCTTGGTTAACTTTGGTTAAGCATGCTTGTCCATGGTTCATGTTGGTTTACCACACTTGACTTCAATGAACCATGATTGACTTTGGCTAGTTATTGAAGACCATGTTAGACCATTCAACCATGGTTGACATAACGAGGAGAATCGTTGTCAACCATTGTTAGACCATGGATTACAATGTTTGACTATGGTTTTACCATCACTAACCGTGGTCAATAAAGAGTTTCAAATAATGATTGACTGAGTTTGACCATATTAAACCATGGTTAACCAATGTTTTCACATGCTTAAGTTTAGGGTAGCATGATTAACTATAGTTGACTATGCTTGCATCATTGTAGACTATGGCTGACTTTAAGCCATGATTGACCATTGTTTTTTCATGGTCGACATTAAACTATGTTTTACCATATTAAACTATGGTTGACCATTGTTAGGGCATGTTGACTTTAGTCCATCTTGCTTGACTATGGTTAATTATGGTTGGCTTTAGTGCATCATGTTAGATTATGGTTGTATCACGGTCGACCATTGTTGAAGATAATTAACTATGATTGCATCACATGGTTGATCACATCTCATTGTTGACCATGGTTAACTTTGGTTAAGCATGCTTGACCATGGTTCATGTTGGTTTACCACGCTTGACTTCAATGAACCATGTTTGACTTTGGTTAGTTATGGAAGAGCATGTTAGACGATTGTCGACCATGGTTGACATAATGAGGATAACCATTATCGACCATTGTTAGACCATGCATTACAATGTTTGACTATTCATAGACCATCATTAACCATTGTCAATAAAGGGTTTCAAATGATGACTGACTAAGTTTGACCACATTAAACCATGGTTGACCAATCTCTTCACATGCTTGACTTTAGGGTAGTATGATTAACTCTAGTTGACTATGGTTGCATCATTATAGATTATGGTAGACCTTAAACAATGATTGACCATTGTTTGTTCATGGTTGACATTAAATTATAGATTATGGTGGACTTTAAACCATGATCGACCATTGTTAGGGCATGGTTGACTTTAGTCAATCATGCTTGACTATGGTTAATTTTGGTTTGTTTTAGTGCCTTATGGTAAATTATGGTTGTATCATGGTCAACCATGGTTGAATATACTTAACTACGATTGCATCATGGTTGACTTTGAACCATGGTTGACTTCAATATATAGTTGACTATTAAGAAAGGTTAACTTCAATCCCTAGTTGACTTTTAAGTAAGGTTGACTTCAATCCCTAGTTGAATTTTAAGCAAGGTCGACTTTGAAACACGATATACTTCAATCCATAGTTGAATTTAAACCATAGTTGACTGTTAAGAAAGTTTGACTTTGAACCATGGATGACTTCAATCCATAGATAATAATAGTTCGTGGTTGACTTCAATCTAAGGTTGTCTTCAATCCAAGGTTGGATTCAAGGCTGACTTCAATCCATGCTCAAATTCAATCCAAGGTTGAATTCAATCCATGGTTGACTTCAATACAAGGTCGAATTCAATCCAAGGTTGACTTGAATCTAAGGTTGACTTCAAGGTTGGCTTCAATCCATGGTTGAATTCAATCCAAGGTTGGATTTAATCATAGGTTGACTTCAATCCATGGTTAACTTCAATATATAGTTGAATTCAATCCATAGTTGAATTTTAATCAAAGTTGACTTCAACGCAAGGTTGACTTGAGTCCATGGTTGACTTCAATCCATAGTTAACTTTTAAGCAAGGTTGATTTCAATCCATGTTTGAATTCTTAGCTAAGGAATGAACCATGGTTGACTATAATTTTACTCTGGTTAACCATGGGTTACTTTAGTGAAGGTTGGTTGTGTATGATTCAATCTATTTAGGTAGTTACATTGGCTCTGTTTCACCACGGTTAACAAACCAACCTTGAGTATGGATTACTTCATTTACCATGGTTACGCATGTTTGATTATGTGAGACCATGCTTATATGTCATTGACCATGGTTGACTATGGATTTCGTTATTGAATTTAGTAAATGTGCTTAACTATGTTTAAACATGGTTGATTAACTATGTTTAAATATGGTTGACATGTTTGACCATGTTAATTTATGTCATTTATGGTTGATTCTATTATGAAACTATGGTTGAATTTTCTTAACTAAGGTTTACGATGTTCAACCAATATTTACCATGGTTAATGAAGGGTGTTAAATTATTGTTTACCTAGTTTAAGCATAGTAAACCATGGTCAAATTTTCGAAAACATGGTTGACTATTGTTGGAATTTGGATAACCATGGTTTAATTTAGTGAACATTGGTTCTATATGGTTGAGTTTGTTTAGTGAATTTAGGTTGTGAATGTTTGACCAAGTTTGACCATAGTAAATCATGGGTGAATATTGTTTGACCATGATTTATTTTAGTGAACCATGGTTGACTATGTTTGACTTTAGCTAACCATGGTTAACATTAGTAAACCAGATTGGGTTTGCTAAGCTAAGGAATGCACCATGGTCCACTTTGCTCATCTAATGAATGCACCATGGTAGAATATTACTCAACTTGTGTTAACCATGGTTTACTTTAGTGAAACTTGGTTACGAATCATTGAGTTTAGTTATGTACAACATTGAATTTGTTTCACCATGGTTGATTATGGATGACTTTGAATTAACCATGGTTGACTATGGATGACTATGAATTGACCATGATTGACTATAGTTGAATTCTAAGGAAGGTTGCATTCAATCAAAGGTTGACTTCAATCTATGGTTGACTTCAATTATCCAAGGTTAACTTCAATCCATGGTTGAATTCAATTATCCAAGGTTGACTTCAATCCATGGTTGACTATGTTTAATCCTGGTTGACTTGTGTTAACGTTTTTTAAATATGGTTGACCATTGTTTGGGAATGGTTGACTTCAATTCATAACTAACTTAAAATCAAGGTTGACATTGCACCATGGGTGACCATTATTTAGGCATTGTTGACATTAAGTTTAATTATATTAATATTACATTGACTATGCCCATGGTTGACTATGGTTGAATATGGCTGATGGTTAAGTAAGGTTGATTTCAATCCTTGGTTGACTACGGTTGAATTGACCATGGTTGACTTCAATCCATGGTTGAATATGGTTGACTTTTAAGCACAATTAACAAACATCAACTATACTCAGCGATGAATAACCATAATAAACCATAGTCAAATGTGAACAACCATGCTCATCCACAAATAACGATAACCAACCATAGTCAATCATAAACAATCATGGTCACCCATAGTCAACCAAGCCATATTAATAATAATATGGCTTATATACGTCGATCAAAGTATATCAACCATCGATAAACATTTAAAAGTGGTTGATATACATTGATGGGCATATGTAAGCCATAATATTATTAATATGGATTTCTAGTTGATGATCGACTTGTGTGGAAGGAATGGTGTATTATCATTATTATTTTAAAGAAATAAAATCAAGAAAAATATTTATAAATGAAAACTTAGAAAATAATTAATATAAATAAATATATAATACATACAAATTAAATAAACAATAATATTATAAGTTTAGTTGACCATTGTGTAAGCATGGTTGAACTTAGTGCATCATGGTGGACATAATGAGGAGTACATGGCCAACCATTGTTTGACCATATTAAGAAATCATAACCACATTTTTAAAAGTGGTTGATTGACTTTGAACCATGGTTGACTTAAATCCATAGTTGGCTTTCAAGCAAGGTTGACTTCAATCCATAGTTGATTTTTAAGTAAAGTTGACTTTGAACCATGGTTAAATTCAATCCATAAATGACTTCAAACCATAGTTGACATTTAAGCAAGGCTCACTATGAACAATTGTAGACTTCAATCTATACATAATAATAGTTCGTGTTTGATTTCAATCCAAGGTGGTTGTTTTCAATCAAAGGTTAACTTCAAGGTTTCCTTCAATCCAAGGTAGACTTCAATCAATGGCCGACTTTAATCCAAACTTGACTTCAATACAAGGTCGACTTCAAGGTTGTCTGCAACCCATGGTTGACTTCAATCCAACATTGAATTAAATCTATTATTGAATTCAATCCTTTGTTGACTTTTAAGTAATGTTGACTTCAATCCATGGTTGAATTCAATCCATAGTTGACTTCTAAGCAAGGTTGACTTCACTACATGGTTGAATTTTAAGAAATGTTGACTTCAATCCATTACTGAATTTTAAGCAATGTTGACTTCAATCCAATGATAGACCTGAAGCCATTAATAATATTAACATTAATGGCATCAATCCATGGTTGACTTCAATCCATAGTTGACTTTAATCCATGGTTTCCTTCAATCCAAGGTTGACTTTGAAACATGGTTGACTTCAATCCACAATCACATTTTTAAAAGTGCTTGATTGACTTCAATCAACAATCGAATTTTAAGCAAGGTTGAATTCAATACATAATTGGATTTCAAGAAAGGTTTTATTTAATCCATAGTTGACTTTTAAGAAATGTTGTCTACAATCCAAGGTTGACTTAAATCTAAGGTTGAATTAAATCCAATGTTGAATTCAATCCATATTTGACTTCAATCCATAGTTAACTTTTAAGCAAGGTTGTCTTCAATCCAATGTTGACTTAAATCCAATGTTGACTTCAATCCAAGGTTAACTGCAATCTAAGGTTGACCTCAATCCATGCTTGACCTCAATCTAAGGTTGACCCCAATCTAAGATTGACTTCAATCCAACATTGAATTCAACTGATGGATGACTTCAATCCAAGGTTGAATTCAATCAAGGTTAACTTCAATCCATAGTTGAATTTCAACTAATGTTGACTTTGATCTATAGTCGACTTTAAAGCAAGGTTGACTTCAACACATAAATAAATTTCAAGCAAGGTTGACTTCAATCCATCATTAACTTCAATCCTTAGCTAACTTTTAAGAAATTTTGACTTCAATTCATGGTTGAATTTAATCCAAGTTTTCCCATGGTTGTCTTTAGTCCAATGTTGACCATGGTTTCCTTCAATCCATGGTTGAATTTAATCCAAGGGTCACCATGGTTGACTATGGTTGACCATGGTTAACCCTAGTTTGTCGATAATGCTTGATTATGGTTGATTACAGTTGACCATGGTTTGCTATCATTGAACCTAGTTAATTCAACATGGTTGTTAATGGTTGACTATGGTTTCTCATAATTGTTCATTCTTGACTATGTTTCACAATGGTTGACTATTATCGGCCATGGTTGACTATGGGTTACCCTATTTAAATATGGTTAACTATGGGTGACCTTACTTAAATATGGTTGACTATGGTTTACCCTAGTTGGGTAACCATGGTTATTCATACTTATTCATGATTGACTATGGTTGTTATGGTTAACCATGGTTGATCATGGTTAAATTCATAGTTGAACATGGTTCACTATGGTTGACCATTGTTAACTATGGTTGTTCATAGTTGACTATGGTCGATGGTGGTTGAATATGGTTGTTCATGGCTGAAAATGGTTGATTATTGTTGTTCATGGATGAGGATGGTTGTTCGTGTTTTAATATGGTTGACTAAGTATTGTAGACCCTAGTTGAATATGGTTGATTATGGTGAACCCTAGGTGGTTAACCATAGTTGTTAATGGTTGACTATGGTTGTTCATGGTTGGGCAAGGTTGCTCATGGTAAACAATCATTTACCATGGTTGACTATAGTTTAAAATGGTTATACATGGATGACAATGGTTGACTATGGTTCACTATGGTCATTGATGGATGACCATGGTTGACTATCATTTATTGTGGTTATTCATGGTTGATTATGGATGTTCATGGATGAACATGGTTGGCTGTTGTTCATGGTTTATCATGGTTATTCATGGTTAAGTATGGATGACTATAGTCAACCATGGTTGACCTTAATAAGGTCAACTATTGTCAACTATCATTGATTATCGCTGACCGTGGTTGATTATGGTTTAATATGGTCAACCACTGTTGACTATGGTTGACCCTAGTACGTTGACCATGGTTCATGATTAACAATGGTTGACCATAATTGTTCATGGTTGACTATGGTTATTCATGGATGGTCATGCTTGTTAATAGTTGAACATGGTTTACCACAATTGACTGTGGTTGACCATGGTTATTGATTGTTTATGATGGTTGTTCATGGTTGAGTATGGTAAATAATGGTTGGCCATGGATAACTATAATTGTTCATGGATGGCTATGGTTGATGATGGGTTGTTCATGGATCAACATGGTTATTCATGTTTGATCATGGTTGTTCATGGTTTACCATGGTTATTGATGGTAAACTATGCTTGACCCTACGGTTGACTATAGTCAACCAACTATGGTCGATGCTAGTTGAATATGGTTGATTATGGTCGAACCTAGTTGGTTAACCATGATCATTCATGGTTTACTATGGTTGTTCATGGTTTACTATGGTTATTCATGGTTAACCATGGTTATGCATGGTTAACCATGGTTGGTCATGGTTGGTCATATCATTGTTCATGGCTAATGATGGCTAACTATGGCTATACATGGATGACTATGGTTGACCATGGTTGACTATGGTTGACCCTAATTAGTTGAACAAGGTTGATATGCTTGATTATGGTCCACCATGGTTGACTATGGTTGAATATGGTCGATCATTGTTGACTATGGTTTACCCTAGTTGGTTGACCATAATTGTTCATTCTTGACTATGGATATTCATGGATGGTCATGGTTGTTAATATTTGACCATGGTTGACCATGGTTAATCATTGTTGATGATGATTGACCATGGTTAATTATGGTTGTACATGGTTGAGTATGGTAAATGATTGTTGGCCATTATCAACTATGTTTGTTCATGGATGACTATGGTTGGTTATGGTTTATTGTGGTTATTCATGGTTTACTACGGTTGACTATCATTAACTATTGTTGACTATCATTGTTCATGGTTGAATATTATTTTAATGATAACTAACCATGGTTACTCATGGTTGACCATGGTTGTTGATGGATGGATTTGGTTTATTATGGATATTCATGGAAAAGAATGGTTTTTCATGGGTGACTATGGTTGACTATGGTTGACCATGGTTGAAAATGGTTTATGTTGGTTTGTTGACCATGGACGAATATAGTTAATTATGGTCAACCATGGATGACCCTAGTTAGTTAACCATGGTTGGTCATGGTTGACCATAATTGTTCATGCTTGGATATGCTTGAACATGGTTGAATATGGTCGACCATGGTTGACTATCGTTGACCCTTGTTGAATATGGTTGAACCAAGTTGGTTAACCATAGTTATGGTTGACTATGGTGGTTGTCGATGATGGTTGACTCTAGTTGACCATGTTTATTCATGGTTTTCTATAGTTGACTATGGTCTACCATTCTTGGATATGGTTTTTCATGGTTTACTATGCTCAATGATGGCAGACCATGGTTGGCTATGGTTTACCATGGTTGTCTATGGTTGTTCATGGTTGACTATGGTTGATCCAATGGTTCATATGATTGACCATATGGTTGACTAACGTTGACTATGGTTAACCCTAGTTGGTTAACTAATGTTGTTAGTGGTTGACCATGGTTGTTCATGGTTGGCCATGGTTGTTCATGGTTGACTATGGTTGACCATGGATGATCACGGTTATCCATGGTTAATAAGGGTTGACTATTGTTGAGCATGGTTGACTATTATTGTTCATGGTCAAGACTATGGTAAATGATGGTTGACCATTGTGGTTCATGGTTGACTATGGTTGATCATGGTTGTTCATGGTTTATTATGGTTGATTATGGTTGTTCATGAGTGAGCATGGTTATTCATGCTTGAATGTTGTTGGCCATATGGTATTCATGGTTAGATAGGGTTAACCGTGGTTGAGTATGGTTGACCCTAGTAGGTTGAGCATGGTTGATTGTGGTTAAGCATGGTTTGTTATGCTTGACAATTGTGTATGATGGTTGTTCATGGTTGACTATGGTTGATGATGGTTGTTCATGGATGAGCATGGGTGTTCATCGATGAGCATCTTTGTTAATGGATTACCATGGTTTTTCAAGTTTGATTATGATTAACCCTATGGCTGACTAAGGTTAACCAACTATGGTTCAACCTAATTGAATATGTATGACTATTCTTGACCCTTGTTGGTTAACCGTGGTTGTTCATTATTTTTCATGGTTGACTATGTTTGGTGATGGTTTACCATGGTTGACTATGGTTGACCATGGATATTCATGGTTAACCATGCTTGAATATAATTGAATATAGTTGACCATAATTATTCATGCTTGACCATGGCTGACTATAATTGAATATGCTTGACCATAAGCGTTCATGCTTGACTATGGTTGAATTTGTTTGAAAATGTTTAATTTTGTTGGCTATGTTTGATTGTGGTCAATTTTGATGACCATGGTTTACTATAGTTAACCATGGTATCCTATGCTTCACTATGGTTGATCATGGTTAACAATGATTTAACTATAGTTTATATTTAGTTTACCATTGAGTATCTTGAGGATGTTTAACCATGGATAATCATGATTAACTTGTTGGACAATAGTTGAACTTGGTTATGCCACATTTCAACATTGAACAATTGTTATTGTTAATATTATAAATATTAATTATTTTATTAATGTTAATATTATTGTTGTTAATGTTAATATCAATATTAATATGAATGTTAATCTTAATTATGTTATTTTTTATAGCAAGAAAAAAAGGTCCATTTGACATCTACTATAATTTCACTATGTTATACATGACATCTTTGGTATTTTATTTTTTATTTTGTTTTCAATCTATAGAGTAATTGGAAAATTATTGGTCAAACAATAACAACAATTTATTTCCCATTGTAAAATGTATGAAGGATAGAATCTATATAGAAATGTTGGTTAAATTTAATAATGTTGTTAATGTTGATATCAATATTAATATGGTCGAGCATAATAATTTTACAAGGTTATGTTACGTTGTGTTATAATGATGTTATGTTATATTTATTCATGTTATTAATAATATTATTAAATTCATTAATATTGTCAATGTTAATATCAAATTTAATATTAATATTAATGTTTTTGAACACCAATTATTAATATTGTTAATGTCAATATTATTATTAATGTTAATTAATGTTATGTTTAACTATCTTAGCTTTATTAATGTTATTATTAATATTATTCATTTTATTTATATTATTAATATTAATGCTTATCAATTTATTAGTTCTTTTATCATGATTGAGTTATGTTGATATTTTTTACTTTAATATTTTTAAGATTAATTTTTATAATAATATTATTAATATTATGATTAACATTAATGATAAGATTTTAAATATTATTTTTAGAGTTATTATGTCGTATAGCGACCCTTAACCCTTAAGAAGTAATAATATATAAATAAAATATTTAATAAGTAAAATTGTCACTTAAGAAGTAATAATATATAAATAAGGGTTTGTACTTGCACACATATGATAATCACGAATATAATATAGATAAATATCCATCACAAACCCACATAAAAGTATGACAAGGAAACCGTTATAAATTTTCACATAATACAAGGGACCTACATTGCCATTAGCTTTAACAGACAATTTGAGAAAATCTTTACTAAAGAGATAATGGTTTAGTACAAAGTACATGTCCATATATTGAGAAAAGCATTTTTTTCTTACTATATATGGTAAATCTAGGATAATTATTGAAGTAAAGTGGTTAAGAAGTAATAATATATAAATAAGGGTTTGTACTTGCACACAGATGATAATCACGAATATAATATAAATATCCATCACAAACCCACATAGAAGTATGACCAGGATTAATTTTTATAATAATATTATTAATCTTATGATTAGCATTAATGATAAGATTTTAAATATTATTTTTAGTGTTATTATGTCATATAGCCACACTTAAGAAGTAATAATATATAAATAAAATATTTAATAAGTAAAATTGTCACTTAGGAAGTAATAATATATAAATAAGGGTTTGTGCTTGCACACAGATGATAATCACGAATATAATATAGATAAATATCCATCACAAACCCACATAAAAGTATGACAAGGAAACCGTTATAAATTTTCACATAATACAAGGGACCTACATTGCCATTAGCTTTAACAGACAATTTGATAAAATCTTTATTGAAGAGATAATGGTTTAGTACAAAGTACATGTCCATATATTGAGAAAAGCATTTTTTTCTTACTATATATGGTAAATCTATGATAATTATTGAAGTAAACTGGTTAAGAAGTAATAATATATAAATAAGGGTTTGTACTTGCACACAGATGATAATCACGAATATACTATAGATAAATATCCATCACAAACCCACATAAAAGTATGACAAGGAAACCGTTGTAAATTTTCACATAATACAAGGGACCTACATTGCCATTAGCTTTAACAGACAATTTGAGAAAATCCTTATTAAAGAGATAATGGTTTAGTACAAAGTACATGTCCATATATTGAGAAAAGCATTTTTTTCTTACTATATATCGTAAATCTAGGATAATTATTGAAGTAAACTGGTTAGTTACTAACTTATCAAAACTTAACAAGAGACAACTATAAACAGCTAGCGTATTGATTTGACTAGTTAGTTTTGATAACTTTAACAGTAAAGACCCAATCTTGACATGTTAATGCGTGGACTTTCTCTTTCTTCTGTTCCTTGGATTTTTTTAATTTCATGTTTTCCACACCCAATCAACAAAGAAAATGAGTGACGAGAATAAGACCAATGCCAAATAGAATCTTTATAGGAAACCTGTACGATCTATAAGACTATATGAAGAATTACATTCAATTATTAACAATGTCTAAGAAGACAATGCATCTTTCCTTAAAGTAGGAAATAATGTATTTTCTATCAAGGTATTGTTGTGGGCGAAAGCTAAGCATTGAGCTGCAGAGCATTAATGCCCCAGCTCAGTCCGTTGGATGTGTAGACGGATGAAAGCTAAGCATTGAGCTGTACAGCATTAAATGCCCCAGCTCAGTGCTTAGGGTCCGTTGGATCTAACTGACCCCAAGCACTGAGCCAAGGCACTTAATACTCTGCAGTTCAATGCTTAGCTTTCGCCCGTCTAACACATCCTTAAACAATTACAGATAGCATAGCTTGACATCTTTTCTTCTATAATTCTGTGTACCATATTAACCATTCTTGCCTTTTCCTTGAGCAATACCATGTTCCTCATGATCCAAAATTATATACCATGTTCCTCATCATCCAAAATTATTCACGGAGAGAAACCCACACTATCATATTAACCTTTATCTCTATACTACTTTATAACATTAACAATACCATGTTCCTCATCCAAAATTATTTAGGCAGAGAAACCCACACTGTCATATTAACCTTTATCTCTATACTACTTTATAACATTAACAATATGATATGATGGCATGCTGTAGATTTACAAATTAAGCTTACATGACTTGTAGAGCCTGTTCCTGGCAGCTTGACTGGCAATGAGACCAAACCCGAGATGAATTTTCTGAATTCTTGTTTTAGATATTCCAGCCCGGGCTAAGACTCATCAGTGCTTTGTTCAGTAAAACAACTTATTAGGGTTACAAACCTTGAAAATGTAGTACAAATGAAACTCTGAAAAATAAATTAATTACTTAATACATATGTGATATGCATTTACGGATATATGCATTGTGTGGTTACATTTTTAGTCTCTTCTTGGATGTAAACGAGTTGATTGTCATTCCAATTTGTCATAGAGCTCAGAATGTATCTGCTCTTTCAGCTGTGGAGATTTAAGAAAACCTCCTATGAGGCCGTGCAACTTCTTTTGTAAGTTCCCGGTCAGTATTAAAGACTTCTCTTCTCTATTGGGGAAAAAATAGGTAAGGTAAAAACCCAATACAAATAGAAGTAGTTTTCTTATATGAATAATAATTTTATTAAAATATGCATGGATATATTATAAATGTACATTTAAAATTATTAGTTTATTTCTAGAATGTTATTTATAATCAAAATTACTATTTAAAAACAAAATATAAAATCTCAATGTAGTGGGAATAGAGAATGAGAGATAACAACCAATTAGTAATAATTATTTTTATAAGAAAATATGAAATTGAATGTTATTTATATTTTATAGTGATTAAATAATTAAAATGTGGTATTTCAAAATTAGTTTTTCAAAATTCAATTTTCCAATGTATTCTTATTTTACCTACACCGAATATTCTACTAATTCGAATTGTTCTGAATTTCCATACAGAAAAAACCAATACTACCAAATTATGCTACTATGCTTATGGGTCTCTTGATGTGATCGTGGAGTTCCCAAAAAAATGCGATTTAAACACCTTTCCATATCTGTTCACATCAAAAACAAAGAGTTAGCGCTTCATAAAGTCAACTCTTTCACTCAGGGATTTTCATGGATTTCTAGCGAGACTACTTCTCTCCTCCATTGGATTCCCATCGTTAAGTTGCGTTATGCTCTTAGTCTCCTATGTCTACCACTAACAATTATAACTTAGGAAGTAAATAACAATATTTACAAAATTTACTGGTGGGTGTGGATTTCTAGGGAGACTACTTTTCTCCTCCATTGGATTCCCATCGTTCAGTTGCTTCATGCTCTTAGTCTCCTAAGTCTACTATTAACAATTATAATTTAGGAAGTAAATAACAATATTTACAAAATTTACTAGTGGGACTTTGGCCTTGAACTCCTCACCAAAAACAAATACATAGTTACATTTTAAATTTATAAAATAGAGAAATGAAGAAAAATGTTACATTTAATCTCTTGACCCATATTTGTAGTGCCAATTTATCTGTTTTCTGCTTTTTTCTCTTGTAATGTGCTCTGTATAATAAAAAGATTCTCTATTTTAATAGAATAATGAACTGTATTTCCAAAACAATTCTTTAAGCAATTGAGGCAAAGAGGAAGTAAATCTCATGTACATAGAAAATTCAACATTAAACTTTGATCATCTTTCTAAAGAAGCTTCGTTGTCACATGTGCGTACTTTACCTGAGTATGAATTCGGAGGGACCCTCTCTTCATATACAAAAAAGTCTCATATCAGAAGATGTCAGTTTTATGGACTAATCTCAATGGTGCAAGGTTGAATTGAGTCATGGTTTTGATGAATGAAATGTTAACCCCTCAAATTCACCTGAACTATGTTTGATAAAGTCCTGAAATTGGTCAAATCTATGAATGACAATTCAGAAAGGATTGCTTTTTCGACAATTTATTAAACAAAATAGGGCCATTAAAAACTGATGCGCACCTGGATTTCAAAGAGAACCATTCTGATGCAATGCCATAATTCCAATAAAATGACTTTTGTAAGATGCAGTTTCCAGTGGATATGGCCCCACTCTACCAAAATCTTTCGTCTGTCCGTAAGGACAACAAGACAACAAGGGCTTATGATGCTAAGATATGCAAGTATTTCTTTAATCTGAACATTTTGGGTTAATTATCAACTGGGAAAAAGTACGTATGTATAAAAAGGTCCAACTTTTCACAACATTTTACGGTCAGAGAATCGCACTTTTTTCTATATCGTTGAGTTAAAACTTTTATTAAAGGTGGCACAAATAAGGGCTCTAGAGTAGATAGAGAGGGCCTGATTCAATTTTCAAGTGTCAAATACAAGAGTAGACTTATCGAAATTCTATTTCCAGCCCTTCCAATCCTTCGCTTATAAGGACACCCATTTTAAACAGATACTCAGAGATTACAACTTCCTCTAAATTGATCGAGTTCTTTTTCCTGTTGGAGATAATTCCTCCCGCCAACCGTTTCAAATCACCTACCACTGTACGAGAAGTTAATGTATTGGGTGAAGAAGTAATCATGCCTCGTATGAAGAGGCATGGATATGTAAATGTGTATGTGTTCATTTTAGGTTTGAATGAATGAAGAGGCATGGATATGTAAATGTGTATGTGTTCATTTTAGGTTTGAATGAATATTGCAGAGCCTCAGAGCTCCATTAATCTTCATCCCCTGTTTTTGTTTAAGCCTCCTCCAAATACTCTCTTCCTGCTCCTTCTCAGACTTTGACATTTCCTGGGAGTGGTTGTTATTTCTGTGAAATATTTATCGGATCATTGTTACTTCACACAACAACTATGATTACCTCAAATCCTTGGTTTGTTTCACGAAACTTGCACAACTCTAAATTGATCGAGTTCTTTTTCCTGGGAGTGGTTGTTATTTCTGTGAAATATTTATCGGATCATTGTTACTTCACACAACAACTATGATTACCTCAAATCCTTGGTTTGTTTCACGAAACTTGGACAAAGATTTGTTACAGGGGACTTCTATGTGGTTCTCAACTTTTATACATAAATTATGTCAATTTGCAGTCTGAGTTATGCACTAGACTGAAATAGTATGTCAGATAACTTTTCTTTCTGTGTGTACTCAACCAATTATTTTAACTCAGATAACTATTTAACTCAGATAACTATGATGTCAAAGTAATTTTGGTGTCCTCGGATTCATATTTTATTTTTACATTCTTCAGATTCATATGAGTATAATTTGGAACTTTATGCTCCGTGGGTTAAATTAAAGTGCCTTTGGCATCAGTGAAAGTAGAACATAAAGGGTTAACTTCATTAGTTATAATCATTATTATTATATATTTAACTAATTCCTGCTACAGGTACCTGATTGGAATCCCTTGGGTTAGAGGATTAGTTTGCGATCATGACGTAGAATCTTTGCAAATCTAGAATTTTTGGAGATCAAACTCCATTTCACAAATGTGAAGAGAATAACATATATGATTTAAAAATCCACACAAAAAAATCAAGAATCGATTTTAAAAATATTATGATTATTACTCCCTGTAATGTTTTAAGTGACCGTTGAATGGTTTCGTGGAGTTGGTTCTGCGGGGTCTCTGCACCACATGTAGGTTGGCCAGGTTCGTTCTTTTCAACAACAGATTCATAGGCGAGTGAAATCCCTTCGGCTCTTCCAAACAAATAAAGCTCTGCTAATTCTTTAAAAACCCTTCAAAGTCGTTAGATCACAATGAAAACTACCAAAATCACCATAACATCGTTCATGTGAAGTGTCAACTTCTTAAATCTCAATTTTTTGCACCTGATTTTATTGAGAGAGGATAACACAATTAACACCTATCAACATCAAAATATCAAAATTATATTAAAGACTACTAAAAAGTTAACATTTGATTTTTTTATATTTTAAAGAAATAACAAATTATCATTTATTAGTATCTCTGACTTTTCATGATTATGCTGAATGCTCCATTTCAGATAACTAATCTCTCACTTTCATGATTACGATCCATTTTATGTAGTTATGGTTTAAAATTGTTTTAAAACTTTTTTTAATTATTAATTTTTATGTACACTTCATTTCTCATTTTTCTTTTGATAATCCTATATATCAAAATATCTGTTTATTAATAAATAACATAATTAACTTTAAGTACACTTCAAAGAATGTATTTGAACCAATTAATAAGGCATAATAATATTTCCATATACAAGTACACTTTCCTAAAAAAAAATGAAACCTAATTTAATGTAACATTGTTATTATTATGCAAATAAGCATTGAAGAACACATAATAAAAAAAAAACTTATTGATAATAAATTTAAAAATAAGATTATTATCATCATTTTTTAAGATTATATTTGAAACAATATTTACAGTAATAAGTGTTTTTTTTCAAAGAAAATAAAAATTATTTTTGTTATTTCTTAGAAATAAAAAAATACAAACATACATGGACATTTAACCTCCATGGCACCTCTACCACTTCGGGCTAAAGTTTGGTTAAAAAAAACTTAAACAGTGAAAAGTTCATTACATCTGAATTGTTCAATTGTATTCCTACTCCCACTGTATATCAAGGAGAGAGTCATAAGTAGTCTCAAAAAGAAAGATATACAGAGGCCATTGTTGAAAAGAGAAATGTCTACCCATTCTTCCCAGTGTAGAGTGCTTGGATCTCCATCAATAGCTAGTTTGGACAGCGTATCGGTTGCGTCATTGTTTTCTCTGTAGGTATGGACAATGGAGAGATTATGAAATCTGTCTAATAGAGCTAAAATTCTGAGACACCAATAATGTATGGCAACATTCTTCAGTTTGGTTTTTTTGTTTGCCTAGTTAATGACAATTTGTGAGTCACCATAAATTCCAAGATGGTTTAATCCACAAATATGAGCCACCTTGAATAGACCCCAAAGACCAAGCAATTCAGCTTTGGTGTTTGTACCCAAACCTCCAATTAGGTAGAATTTAAGTGTGAGAAAATGACCACCAAAGATAATAAAACCAGCACCACATTTGTAATCCAATGCTACTCCATCAAAAAAGCGAGTAACCCTATAAAAAAAGAGAGAGAAATTGCATGGTCTAATGGTCACTTCTTCATTCATTCTTGATAAGCTAAATCGTATTATATCTTAGAATTTGGGGTCGATAACTATTTATGTTTTTTGTAGATTAAAGGAGAATGGGACAAGTGTACTATCAAGATTGATTTTATGGACATAGTTCAAAATTCAAAATAAACAATTATATATAAAAAATATAAAAAATAAATGGTACTTGATCGTGGTTAACTTGTAACTCATGCATGGATAACAAGTAATGACCAATAACTCATTTAACCAAAGATGATAACAAGTATCGGTGTTCACAGACTATAGGAAAAATCATTAATATGAAAAGTAATATCTCCAAAATATTAATAGAATAATATCGTTTAATAATTTTAATAAAATACATAATTTAATTGTTTGATTGATAACACTATTTAATTAAACAATATTATTATTTTATAATAATTAATTAAACATAATAATTATAAAATAATTTAAATCATATTATAGTTGTTTAGTTAATAATAATATTAGTTAATTAATGATTATTTAATTAAAAATATTAATAGATTAATATTATTTAATTATTTTAATGAAATCCATATTTTAATTGTTTGTTTTTAAATAATATTATTTAATTAAATAATATTATTAAATAAGAATATTGTTGGAGATTAATTATATATAGATATATATACATATTCTTAAAAGTACAAATATATAAATTTATTATTATTTCAATGGCAGGTTTTGCAAGGATGCACAATAACTTGTGACTTAGATCCTTGTATTCAAAGGATAAAAGTAAGTATTCAAAGGATAAAACTAAGCTATCATGAGGCAAAGTGTGGAAGGGGGTTTGGTTTATGATGCATGCAGGGAGGAGAGATATTCATTCCCCATGTTGTTATTCAAGGAGTGACGGGTTACACAAATTTCTTGGTGAGAAGCGCAGGGTTCAAATGTGCTTATTTTTCATTCAAATTTCTCTCTGTTGTGAGACAACATACAGGGAGGAGAGATATTCATTCCCCATGTTGTTGTTATTCAAGGAGTGACGGGTTACACAAATTTCTTACTTAAAAGCGCAGGGTTCAAATGTGCTTATTTTTCATTCAAATTTTTCTCTGTTGTGAGACAATCACAAGAATCCTCTGCTATCAATTGAAGAGACCGTTCTCTCCTTTGGGCTTCTGGATTTTGCTCGAACTACCTTGGGAAGTAGAGATATTCTTTGTAACTTGGGAAGTCTGCATGAGCTACTTACAAGTTTTCTTTTGTTTCTTTTCAAGCATTAATTGTTTCATTCTAATTCTTTTTTGTGTCACAAGAATCGAAAGAGACTGTTATCTCCTTAAACTACCTTCGGAAGTAGAGATAATTGTGGCTTCTGATCTCATAAAGAACAATAAATTGAGATTTAGATCCCTTGTATTCAAGGGATAATACTAAGCTATCGTGAGTCAATGTGTGTAAGGGGGCTTGGTTCATGATGCATATATGGAGAAGAGATATTCACTTACCCAGGTGGTTGTTATTCAAGGAGTGGACAGTTACAAAAATTTCTTAGTGGAAAGCACAGGGTTCAAATGTTCTTATGTTTCATACAAATTTCTCTCTTGTGAGACAAGAATCCCTCTTATATCAATTGAAGAGACCGTTCACTCCTTTGGGCTTCTGGATTTTGCTCAAACTACCTTGGGAAGTAGAGATATTCTTTGTGGCTTGGGAAGTCTGCTTACAAGTTTTCTCTTAATTGTAAATTTTTTTTCACAAGAATCTAAAGAGACTGTTATCTCCGAGGAGCTTCTAGATTTTGGTCAAACTACCTTCGGAAGTAGAGATAATTGTGGCTTCTCTCATAAAGAAAAATTTATCGGTTTTATGTGAATAAGCTGCCATCTAAGCCAGGTTGAATGGAAGTGGCATAAACTTAAATCTAGATGGTATGGGGTTTGTGTATGTGTGATTTTCGTCATTGAATGAAAGAGTGAATTTTGACAAATACATATTTTTTTATTTCTTGGTAGGAACTTTCAGTAAAATAATGCTCTAGGATTTCTCCTAAAATCCTAAATAGCTCCAATCTGAGTATTTATTTTCTTTATAGAAATTACATGTAATCTTTTGTTTGCTGATTACTTGCGACCTAATTCCTGTTATCCTATTTCTACAGCTGAGAATAGTGCTCATCATTAATGTATTCCAAGCGTTTATTTTCTTTGTAGAAAGTACATGTGTTATATTTTATTTGTTGATTATTGTTGACCTAAGTCTTGTTATCTTTATTTGGACTTCTGGAAATGGTGAAAGCGGTGCTTATCATTTGTTGTCTTTAGGTGGTGCTAATGTGGTGTGGAGCTTGTTGACTCATCAGTCCAGTGTTTGTTGAGCTGTTAAAGAAGTTCTCAAAATTATTTTTCTAGAATATTAATGTTCTCTCTCTATATATAACCAACTTACTGAAGAACATATTTTCTAATTTGTTCATGGTATTTTTAAATGGAATTATATATATATATATATATATATATATATATATATATATATAAAACTAACTGACCGAAGGACATCTTTTATAATTTGTTCATGATATTTTTAAATGGACTTGATCAGACAGGAAGATGAAGGTGGTAAATGAAGAATGATCTCATGAATGAATCAGAGTAATCAATATAGAGCAGATTAATGAAACTATGTTTCAATATATGATTTCGCAGGATATAGCTCAAGAGTGGAATATTATGGAGGTCATGATTACATTTATCTTTATCAAGGATGGAAAGGCTATTGATAAGGTTAAGGTTGTGGGTATAAAGAAAAATGATCTTAAAAGAAAAGTTCAAGCCTTTTGCTGCAAAAGCCTAGGCTCTGTCTTGATATGCTATATTGTTATGTTATTATTTTCTTGAAGTAAAATTCAGGAAATTGTTAGGAGATATACAGGTTTGGGTATGCTGCAAACGTTTAAGCATCCCATAAAATATCATATTTTCCTTGGTCGTTATTTATCTATTTGTACAGATCTCTATCAGCTTCTAGCATATTAATCTATTATATATCAATTGCTAAAAGCGTTAATACTTTGAACCGAAGCAGAACCGCCAATAACCCCGTGAATCTGAAGCAGACATCAGATAAGTGCATGGATTGGATTATTGCAAGCAGAGCGTTAATACTTTGAACCGCACACTTGGTTGGTTTAAATGCCATGAACCATAATTTTTATGGTAATGTTAAGTACACAAAACGATATCCTTTCCCCACAAAACATTAATTTAATGGTAATGTTAAGTACACAAAAATATGTCCTTTCCTCACAAAACATTTATTTAATGTTTCTCTGCCTGGTGTGAGCAATTTCATTAACTCATTTGAAGTAGTGTTTCAGTGCCACGGTAATGACTACAAAACCAAAGTGCCACTGTAATGACTAATGACTATATTTATAATGTTAAAAGTAAGTATAATGATGTCAAACAACGCTTTGTGAGGAAAATGGAGGAGCAAGGTGTGGTGAAGTTGAAAACATGTAAATTTTACAAGGTGTGGTGAAGTTGAAAACATGTAAATTTTAAGACAATTCAGTTGATGTTCCAACCAGCAAAAGAAACTTGTTTTGTAAGGTAATATTCACAATTAATTAATTTAAGTATTAAAAGAGAATGTTTAAAATGATAATGATCAATTGATAATGATTAATTTTCATTAAGACAAACTTTATGAGCCTTTTTAAAAATGTAAATATTTGATAAGGTCAATCGAATATATAATTATATAATGAAATATACCTGGGATTTTCTCAAATATAAAGCAAAAAGCAATTGACAAAATTTATAAAAGTTTAAAACAACATTAAATATTAGTGTTTATCCCCAGCAATTTGCTGTGTATATTTGGTATCACTGTAATAGCTGTATTTTCTTTGTCGGTCTTTTGGAAAGAGATTTCTACAAAAGATGGTGATCAATTCAGTTAACTTGTACTTGGGAATTTGATTGGAGAAGAAGCTTAAACTCAAAAGGACTTGAGTAGTTTATAAGTAATTACTAAGAAACGTTAAAATTAATAGACAGTGAGAAATGTGTTAATTTTGAAATGGAATCCTTAATCATCAATGCCTGAATGAAGCATATGGGTAGGAAGTAGTAACTCGCTAACCTGCGATATTTATTTAAAGGTTTACAGTTAGCTCAACACCAACGGAATCCATGAAACCATACCGTCCATATTAAGCATATCAAAGCGTTGAAATATTAATTTGATTGATGAAACATACATCTTATCAACTAGCGAAGAACTGATGTTTATTTATCCATCAACAAGTATACACAGTTATATATGTATTAGCTAATTGTATTTGCTAGTTCATTTTCAATTTTAAAATATAAATATTTATTGATATAATTAGTCTATCAATATACAATGGATGTTCGATAACTGACATTTATTTGATACTTATCCATATATTAATTACTAGTTATCTATATATCAACTAATTGTGTTAATATCCTACAATTTAATTATATTTGCTAATCTATCTCAAATTCTAAAATATAAACACCTATAAATAAAATTATAAAATATAAACACCTATAAATAAAATTATAAAATATAAACACCTATAAATAAAATTACAATATTAGAATGCTATGAACATTCAAATTCAAATCATTCAAACAACATAACTAAAGAAATTACGAGATTAGAATGCTATGAACGTTCAAGTTCAAACCATTCAAACAACATAACTAAAGAGAAGACAGTCTCTAACGCTTCCCTTCACATGGACGTATTTAACAAGGAATCCTTCCTTCATAAAGCCCGCCTTCTCCAGAACTCTTGCAGATGCCACATTCTCGGGCAGCACAAGAGCTTCAATCCTCTTTAGTCCCGGCAACTCTTTGAATCCCATCTTTAGTGCTGCTGTGACTGCTTGGGTAGTGAAGCCCCTACTCCAGTACTTTCTGGCGATGGCATAACCCATCTCAGCTCGGCAGCTGTGAATACCCGTTCCTTGCTTGAGCATGACATGGCCAATGGGCTTCCCATTCAAACATACGGCCTTGAACCATGGGTGAGGAATCACTACCTTCACCAGAAACTCTCTGAGCTGCTCTTTGGATTCAAAGGTTTCCCATGTCATGAATTTGGTCACTTCTTCATCGCTGGCCCACTCGTACAAGTAATCCAAGTCTTCCAGGCAGAAGTTCCTCAACTGGACATGCCCAATCCCACCAGTACAACCATTATTCTTGTAACAAGCCATTCTTTTCTATCTTCCGCTCTTTCAAATTTTCGGCCTTTCACAGCTATGACACTTGAAATCTGCAAGCTCTGAGAATTGTGATGATGATGAGGTGGAGATGGCTGAGTTTATAAACACCAAAAAGCTACACCACATGGCAATTAATTAATGTATCAATGTGGAGGCCCGCAATGATTTTCTTCTCACGTTTACTCTGTACATATATACCGATGTCAAATGTGAGGCTGCAATCTAGCGAGCCGGAATCTCTCAACCTAAAAAGAAATAGGGCGACTCGCGAGTTGCCAGTAACAAACATTCAACCGGAGCGAGTAGCCAACATCAACGGGATGTGGTCGCAGAGAATATTGGAAGTAGAGTCTACTTTCACCACAATAAAAACATGTTTCTCGCGTTTCCTTTTGCAATGAACCTTTTGACGTAAGATATTCTTTTTTATCAAGTTCTTGTGGCTAAAACTCGATCCAGATGTCTTGTCATAGATGAATAGAGGCACAAGGGAATTCCCAACATGTGAGTAGCCAAAGCCAGTAGCAATATGTTTCGAATCAATCTGAACGCTGTTGGAATCGCTACCGAAATCACGGACTGTCCCACGTCGCTGTCTTTTAAAACTAAAGAGATAATGCGGATAAAATCCTGGCTTATTTCCTACATGTCGTGTATAAATGGAAAAAGTTAAATGGGTTTTGTCCTTATTTCCTGCGTTTGCGGATAAAACCATAGATTCAGATCGGTACTGCTCCTAGCTAGATCTCGCCATAGATTTGCAGTACTGTAACTGCCTCTTGTCGTTAATATGAAAAGAAAAGGTTGGATTTTTCCACGTTAAAACTCTTTCCAAAAGTAAATTGGGAAAGAATATATTCACGAAGTTGCTGTTTTAAATAAATTAAAAATCTACTTAGGGATCATATAAGGTGAATGTGAAGTAAAAGTATACTATAATAATGCAAGAAGATGTGAGATCTTTTAGATGCAAGTCATGTTTTACAAAAAGAACATTTGTTATAGAAATTAAAAATCACTTCGAATGTTATAAAGGGTAATATATAGGGTAAGAGAACAAAATACGTATATGTTTTAGTTCTCCAAAACATATGTGCGTTTTGTTTATTTTTTACAAGCATTTTCAACGATTTCCCCTCTCCACACGTAATTCTTGTGTGAACATTCTTTTTGTTTTTATGCTTAAAAAACAATTAAAAAAACATAACTAAACCCTACATTTTTACAAAATAACCAAACAAAATCCCAAACCAACCGAACAATTCCATATTCAAAGAAAAAAGCTTTTGATGAAAAAAAAACAATTTTGTGCTAGAAAAAAGATAGTGCTCATGTGTGTCAAAAATGGCTTTAGGATGAAAAAAGTGCAACACTCGTCATCCAATTTGGAAAGGTTTGTTTAAACTTTTGAATTGGATCCAACTTCCTTTTCAAGGAGGAAACATGGAGGGGTGGAGCTTATAATGCATTGATAGAGACAATTTGTAAACCATTGGACCTTTATGCTTAAGGATAATATAGGGTTCATAAAATTTAGGGGATAACTTTTATTGGCCCTTCTCTTTGAGAGATGTCTTTTTATGGGGTTGGACATGCAAGAACACTTGATACTCTTATTCAAAATGTTGTTTTTACTTATGTTTTTTTTTCCTATCGGTTCATGCTTCCATATATCCATTTATTTGGGGTTGATATATTGTGCTAAGATTGTGACTAGATACATTTAAGCCAAAACAAATCTTGCAAAAAAATTATAGTGAGTTGGGGTCAAGATTGATAGTAATTGATTTAGACATGGCATGGAGTTTAAAATTATTGTCCATGAATACTTGTGTTATTATGGAGGCCTTGCATCTAAATGGTCCATAGAGTTTCAAACTTGATTTTATTGTAATAGTATGTGTGTTCGAGAAAATTCACTATGGCTTGGGAATACCACAACAGACAGATGACTACCAGAAATCAACTCAATTATCAAAACAATGCTATCATAAATGACAATGTTAAGATAATGAAGAAATGTAACCAACGTCGATCCAAACATTTGATATAGATCCCCGTTGGAGCTTTCAATCCATGCACTTGAAATCTGCAAATTAGTCTTGATAGCCAATATCCAACAAGTACATATAATATATAAATGACATTAACATTTTCAATAACAATGGTCCATAATATCACAAGCAAATGTAACCCAATGTATAATAAACAACATTTACAACATGAATGGACGAGAATATGAGTATTTCTATTAATAAAAAGAAGAAGTACAAGGTGATACGACCTCTTGCCGACAAACAATCTGAACCAAGATCTAGATCATTCCACTTGTGCCTCCACCACTTCAATCCTCCATGAATGGCAAACTCAAACTAGATAGGAGTTTGGAAGGTGAACATAAAGGGTTCACAACTACAAGGATGAATGAGTGTAGACTCAAGATAGAGCTAAAATCCACTAGAGTTCTCTTGCTATTCTCTTCTTCTCCCATCCATAAGCCATATGTGCTCAATATATAGTCCTCTCAAAGGTAGGTGAAAGGACACATCGAGGCATTACTCGGGCAGATGGAGATCCAAAGGTCACCCAATGACCGCTTTCTGGGAGTAAAAAGTAATAAATAGTGTTTTTTTACCATTTTACTTGATACCCGCGGGCTACAATGATGCAAATCGTGGGTACGCCTGCTATAGTGATGCAACAAGTGGGTAGGAATAAAAATAGGGCAAAATAGTGTCTGAAGGATATAAGTGGGTCTGAGTCACTAAAATGGATCCTACAGGCCAAATAATGCTGATGCTCACAGGGTGGAAGATTACGATGTAACATATGCCCCCTAATGTGTGAGGTCAGAGACTGATGCTACAATGGCCGAAATACATTATAAAAATCAGAAATGGAGTGATGGAGACACAAGTGGAAAGAGTAGCTCACTCGTCATAATACAATAGTATCCCTGAATACATGTCGGTAATACAACAATTTGATACAATGCCCATGAATAGGAAGTACTTAATGAATACGTGTCATAAGTGATCATAGCCATGATTCCTCTATAGTAAGACATGGTCTTCTGCTGAAAAAAAGACAACTAGTGCAAATTGGAGATACAAACTACTGAAATCTGAGAGGTGATATCTCAAATGTAAGGTCAAAGCCATATGTAGCATACTGAATGCCACAATTGCCTGGGGTCTTCAACATAAGTCTTCGACAGTGCAAGTCCCATCAAGTGAATAAAGGAGTTGGGGTCGAACCTGATGAGACATCGTCTGATTACCGGTCAATGATGTATACCATTAATAGACGCAAGATGACGCACCAATAATGAAAATGGGCATCAACGCACAGAGCACAATCATTGGAGTGTGAATAAACGTGTTGAAGTCAAACACTAGGATGAATCCATCGATCAGGGGACATTAATGTATTCCCAAGACTGTCGATGGCGAGAGAACCTGCCACTAATGACTGCAAGTCTCAAGGTACTCAACTGAACTCTAAGCCTCAAGTCCCGGAATAAATGGGTTCAAGTCAACGGAACGAGACTCGCTGGAAGGAGGGCATTAAGGCATCCCCCATCGACCAGCACGAGGTACCAGCAATGCTGAAAGATTTGGAAGATCTCAGGTGAAATGGAATGACTCAATAAGGATGGCCGACATGCAATAGTCAAGAGATATGAGGAGTGGCCGACACTAGTTTCAGGACTTCCTTTGAACAAGAGCATGAGCAGATGGATAGACTCAGGCAGCACAGACTTGACATAAACTGTGCAATGGAGGAGGCATTACAGAGGGTTCCATAATGACTGGAAGCTTAACCAATCAGTGGAGAAAACTAAGAAACAAGTATAGCTCCTAAGGCCCAACTATAGTCCCAACTCATAATATACGGAGTGGAATGAATGCTCTATTCAAAGGAGACACAACAGCTGCCAACAAGAAATAGTGACCATAATCCTGTCCGGCTTTTTGGAATATTTGATTTTTTTGGTCTTTTTCATATTTGGGAAAAGCTTGAAAAAGAATAAAATTGCTTATACTACAACAATTGAGGGAACAAGTGTCAAATAGCTAGCAGACTAGTCCCAAGCAGTGGAACATACCTATGCTCAATGCAAGGAAGTGCGTGTAGGATGTGGACACTCGAGGGTATGTTCCCTCAGGGTCAAAAGGGTCATCAAATCGTGAAATGAAAATATAAGCTCTGTAGGGCTCGACGGGGAAAAGTGCTCAGGCACCAGGCTAACAATTGAGTAAGTGGGAGCCGACACAAGGCTCAAGCAACAAGCAGGATGATGCAATGCAATCACAACATGATATAACTAAGGGGATTCCTTAAGGGTGATTGCCAACATAAGACAAAGTAGAGTATGAGTCTTTATCGCAACGTCATGGCGTGACTACAAAGGACTCCCAATCCTAAGGACAAAGAACGACATGGGCACCAGAATGCATAAAAGGGTTCTAGCTAGAGTACCCATGTTTGGAAAAGCCCAACCGCCACGTAATGAGACTTCTAAAGCAGTGTCAAGGTTCCGTGTGAGTTACGAAGTGGGGTCACACCTAGGGTTTATGAAAATGGTCAATAGGTCAAATGCATAATGCATGTGAAAATGGCATCTAACCTATATGCCAGGTGTGAAACGTACCTACCCTAGGTGTGGAATGATTCAGAACAATTTTCGTCGAGGAAATCTGATTAAAAAACACTACTCCATGACACGATATTAGTTCATAATAGCTCAAAATGGAAAAAACTATAGAAAAGTGGGTCCAGAAAATTATAAATAGTAATAAAATTTTCCAAATTACAATTCATTTGCACTATTCACCAATTTGGAGTTTGTGGTTAGTTTTTACCTGAAAATTCAGTTGTCGATCCTAGGAGCTACAAGTGACCGTTTAGCGAACCGTCTGGAGCAAGTTGGTAGTTACTTCCATACCTTTCATTTCAATGTTTTTATTTCAGTTTTTACCGGTGGGTTTTTTAGTTTGGCCAAGCCCTAGATGGCTTCGGCACTACCCGCGAGCTATAACTATGCGGGTCACGGGTAGGGCACCAAACGCGTAGTCAAAAAATAGACTGGCCGCGGGTACCCGCCACTGTATACAAATTAGCCCATGGGTACAGCCGTGAAGAAATTTTTAATAATGAAATTGACCAAAACTTGTTTGCTTTCCACTCCAGGATGGTTCTAGAGTGGAGGGAGAGAGAGCATGACCAGGTTGATGAGGTCGTGTGCAATGATTTGCAAGCGCAGCAGGCATTGCAAGCATGTGGGTTGTACAATTTCTGGAGTATAGGGGGTTTAAGAGCCCAAAACCTATTACTCCATCACCTGATAGACTACTGGGATGTGGATGCACAAAAATTCATCCTCAACGGGAAAACCCTTACACTGGAAGTGGAGGATATCTACTTCAATACCAGTTTGTCCCGTAGAGGGGGGGTGGCCAGTCTTCGGTCTCGGACCGTGGGTGGTGGGATCACTGTTCAGGACTACATAGCGCGGGATTGTACCGCAAACACACGAGCGGTGGGAAGTCAAGTGCCTGTCAATGCCATAGTAGATATGAGAACGAAGATCATTGTGGCTACCCTGGTGTGGATCACTGGATCCAAAGCACTGCACCAGGCATCCAGGCCAGTGATGTTCTATGCATCACAATGCATGCAACCTACGATATTCAACTAGTGTACTACACTGCTGGTGTCTATGAAGACACAATTGATGGAATGCAAAGAGGGGAAGGCCAAAAACTTTGGGTATGGTAGCATCCTATGCAACTTCTTATTTGAGAGGGTTCTAGGGCTTAGCCTGAGGGTGGATGTCCCTCCTCACAGTCTCCGTGATCCAACCCTGACCCGGTGGGCTGAGATCGTGACACGACAGGGTGGTGGCCGTCTGGCATCACCATATACTGAGGAGTTCTTCCACTGGTGGAACTGGTAGGTGATTGCTATAGAGGACTATCCCTATGCAGGGATAGACTTTAGACAGGATTGTGACATGCCGCTGCCACCAGGCACAGCGTTCAGAGACATCGGTGAGTACTCTTTTGGTGTTTTGTTTATTAAATTTTTATGGATTTTTTTATTATAGTTGAAATGCAAAAAATATTTTTGGTGGTAGTATCAAGAGCTAAAGTTTGACTGTTTGCTCACAGACAAAGGCCCAGTGAGACCCGAGGGCTTCCCGAGACATGGTCATCGGGGAAGAGGTGATGAGGCAATAGATGCTACAGCAGGGCGCACACTTCAGACATTGCGGCGCAACATATCACAGATGGTTGCCCGAGTACCACAGATAGAGGTAGCCCGACTACCTGAGGCCATGCAGTGCCAAGTAGTGGGTGTTCCTGGTGAGTGGGTGCGGTTACTGCAGTGGGTAGCCAATGCAGTACAGTACTTCTATGAGACACATCCCATTGAGGCGGCAGCTAGACCTCCTCGAGGGGAATAGATATCCCAGGGTCTCATTATTTTTGTATCGATATGTATATTTTTGAGGGCTACGGGCTCCAGTTTTGTATGACACTACCATTTTTGGACATATTTATATATATATATAACTTTGGTTCTCGGTTCTACTATACATGTGTATGTACAAATGTATGAATGTCTTTGTATTTATGTGCTTCATGATGAATGTGACAAATGCCAATCTAATACATAGTTAGCATATGCATCAGATATATAATTAAGACTTCTCGGAATATGAATATATGTAATTGAAACAAAATGTCTCTCCAAGAGTCGTACCTTAAGGAATATTCGTAGTAATGTAGGGTCTCGTACACGGTACTACCCATTCAGCTGAGACACAACTAGTTGTGAATCTAGGCAGACTTCTAAAGACTGGATGTCATGTGAAATAGCATCCCGAAGTAGCTCAATAATGGCACTATACTCAGCCACATTATTAGATGTAGGACCCAGACAAGCGCCTCTTGAGGACACAACTAGGTGGTCAGGTGAGAAGATAACCTAGGCATCAGAAGCAAGCTGCTGCATATGTCGACTAGCACCATCCGCAAAACCTAAGGATGTAGGAGATCCCGTTGACATCTGTCAATCAAATAGAAGCTAATCAGCAGACCTGACAACCAAAAGACAAGCTAAACTATGTACAGAAAAACTATACAATAGTGTACAAAAGTATCAACCTGAACCAGAGGTTGAAGCGTAATACTGCTTGAGGTAGAGCCCATTTCTAGGCTCCTTCAAGGCTACTCCCTCATAGTCTTATAACTCATAAGCTCCTTTTTCGAGGACACGCCTCACAATGTAAGACCATGCCACATGAGATTGAACTTGCCTTCCCCCAGGGGTTCTTTAGCTTGGTCATACAAAAGCACCAAGTCACCTTCAGCAAATTGCCAGGGACACGACATTTGTTAACATCAATGGCCACAACGACATCTCGACATTGCTCGAGGTGTACTAAACGTTGCTCAATATCTGTCGTATCAGGGAGGAGCTCTATGGCTAGCTTGAGCGAAGGGATTTCTCATTGAATCAATAAAAGTGACTCCACACCATGAACTAACTGGAATGGTGAGAACCCGGTGGCAGTCTTAACTGTGGTTCGATATGCCCACAAAGCAGGATATAACATGATATGCCAATTGGTCTTGCTTTGTTGGATGGTACGTTGGAGAATGGTCTTCAAAGACTTATTTACTGCTTCAACCTAACCATTCGCTTGAGGATAGTAGGAAGATGAGTGTTCCTGGCGAAACCCAAGCTTGAGAGACAAATCCTCCATCATATTGTTTTGAGAGTGACTGCCATGGTTAGTGACAATCTCTTTCGGGATACCGAACCAAGTGATAATCTGGTTGAACACGAAATGGGATGCAGTAGCACCGTCGGATTTTATGGTAGGCATGGCCTCAGCTCACTTGGAAAAATAATCCACGGCCACGATAATATGGTGATACCCCCCAGACGAATCTGGTTTGCAATCTATGAAATCTACCCCCCACTTAGTGAAGGGACCGACAGTGACGACCAGATGGAGGGGCGCTGTGTGCGAGTGTATGTTCAGAGAAAAAACCTGGCAAGGGTGACATCTCTTCACAGCGTTAATACAATCTTTAAAGATGGTAGGCCAAAAATAACCAGCTTGCATGATACGTTGGGTTGTAGCAAGCCCAAATAAGTGACCGCCACACGCCCCCCGCATGGAAATCATTAAGTACCCTTTCAACTTCTTCGTGAGTCAAGCAACGACAGAGAATGGAATCCTTTCCTCGGCAATATAGAGTATCACCGATGATAGTATAATCTTTAGCGTGATGTCTCACACGACGTCGCTCATCTCGTGAATAATGCGGAGGAAACTTCAAAGTTTGGAGATAAACAATAACATCCCCATACCAAGGGTCCTCGGACGAGATAAGAAATAAGTGTTCATCCACAAAGAAATCTTCATGAATGCCATCCTCATCAAGTTGTGGAAGGTCCGACATAAGCTCAAAAAACACCAATGATTTCACCGAATTTGCCGAAGCAAAATCAAGATCAAATTCCTGAAGGATTACAATCCATTTATTATACTTACCCCTGATAAGGCGTCGTGATAGCATGAACTAAAATGGATTGATGTGAGCTACAACTGTGGTTGTTCGAAGCAAAATGTAATGTTGTAACCGCTGGACTGCATGGACAATCGCAAGTGCCATCTTTTCTACGTGAGTGTACCTTAGCTCAGCGTCTACTAAATTTCGACTGGGATAATAGATAACATGTTGGACGAGCGCATCATTTACCTGAACCAAGACCATGCCAAAAGTCTCTTGAGACACAGCCACATAAAGAATGAAATCTCGTGTAAAGTCCGGCGGACTAAGCACAGGGGCCGATACCAAAGGTTTCTTAAGGGCATTGAAAGACTGTTGGGCTCTCTCATCCCAGATAAAAGGTGTGTCTTTCTTCAATAACCATACAAAACCTTTGGTAATATTAGCATAGTTAGCTATAAACTAACGCAGAAAAGTAGCTCTCCCTTGGAGGCTTTGAAGTTGTAACAAATTACGCGGAGGAGGAAACTGAAGTATTGCCTCAACTTTGAGAGGATCGACTCTAATACCCTCCCTCGAAACTATGAATCCTAGGAGGCAACCAGTCCTAACAGCGAAGATGCATTTGTTTGGATTCAATAAAATTTTGTAGTGGATACATCGTTCGAGAATCATATGGAGGTGCTTGGGGTGGTCCACTCTCTTGCGAGAATGGCCAGCAAGATCATCCAAGAAAACTTCCATAATCATCTTAAGATCGTGAAAGGCATAGGTCATGGCTCGCTGAAAAGTAACTCCGACATTTTTAAGACCAAAGGGCATTTTTCGATATGCAAACGTTCCCCATGGACAAATAAATGCCATCTTTTGTTGGTCCGTGGGTTTGATTTGAATTTGATTATAACCCGAGAAGCCGTCCATGAATGAAAAAATCTCACTCCCCGCAGAAGCATCCAATATTTGATCAATGAATGGTGTGGGGAAGTTGTCTTTCAGACATGCACAGTTCAAATCTCTGAAATCAGTGCATACACGGATCGTTCCCTGCTTCTTATCCACAGGAATGGGGTTTGACACCCATTCGGTAAGGGGAACGGGGTAGATGAAACCAGCTTTGAGCAGTTTCTCCACCTCTACCTTAATAGCAGCTTCCTTCCTAGGGTTCACAGCACATAAGCATTGTCGAACTGGTTTAGCATTAGGATACATTCTAATCTCATGTTCAACAATGCGGGGGTCTATTCCTGGCATCTCCTTGTATGACCAGGCGAAAGCTTCCCGGAGTTCTGTAAACAAGTCAGTGTAAATAGTAATCTCCTCAGGAGTGCAATCGGCACCGATGTAAACATTCTCTATTTTTCTGGGAATGCGAGAGATGTTGATCGAAGTGGTTGGGGAAATATTGGCCATATTCCCCTCCACAAAAACATCATGCCTCTCCAAAAGAGCCAGAGGGTGACCAACCATCTCTACTAGAGTCATCCTAAACTCATCTTGCTCAACGAGCTCGAGGTTGTGAAGGAAATAAGAGCGATGGTGCATATCTTCCCAAGGCCTCTCACTACCACACATAGCCTCGAGGATAGCTTCATTGGATGGTAAAGTATCATCAAGGAAATCGTGGGAGCAAGATGAGTTGGCTGCCCAAACTGGCAGCGTAACGGGATCTTAAGTTCGACTGTCTGGGAAGAAGAGAGATCCGGATCTGCAGTGGTTTGTTGGATATGATCGTAAGTGAGCTTTGCTATAGATAAAGGCATAGACATCCCAATGTGCGTAATGTCTCCAGATGTGGAACTCGTGGATGGTAAAGTCCACGGATCTTCCAAATAGGAGGTCCGAAATAACATATTATTCGAAGGAGGAGACGCATTGTCGTAATGGTTCCAATAAAATTCACAGGTGCAGAAAGATTATAAGTTCCCATCAATGAGGGGTACATTCCAACACCTATGTTCCTAGTTTCTGGCTGAGAATTAGAAACTTGCGGGACTATAGATCTCGTGGATGCTACAGAAGGAGTACCAACAAAATCCAGCTGATCGATCGTCACAATCTTGCCTTCATGGGGAAAGCAAATAACTCTAAATACAGTAGACGCGATAGCCTTCATAGCATACATCCAATTCCGACCCAGTAAAAGGTTGTAGTCGATGGGCGCATCAACCACTTCGACTTCAATAGGCACAGACTTACCTCCCAAGGAGACAACAAGGGAAGGGATAATTCCGTGCGGCAAAAAAGATCTACCGTCGAATGCAGTGAGTGTAGTTCTAGACGCGAGTAGAGGAGGAGATCCAAGAGATTTCCAACAAGTTAACGACATTACTAACACGGAAGCACCTTCATCAACCATAGTACGTTTGGCGAAGCTCTGAAGGAAAACCACCTGGATTCGAAAAGCCACATGGTAAGGTAAGCGAGGATGGACATTAGTGGTATCGAACTTGATAACACTAGGATTTCCCCCATCCTGAACTCCTAACGCACTCAAAAGGGCATGCTTCTGAGAAGGGCAGGCTTGCGAAACTTCAAGAGCCGACATGGCACACGGAGTTTGGCCCAAATCTTCTATGATGGAGTAGTTCTACGCGGCTCGAGCATTGGGATGATGCGTAGAGTGCTTGAGAACACCTTTCGGTATCCGCGACATAATGGAGGGCTTCTCAATATGCAAGGAATTAAGGATTTTAGGTTTCCGTGGTTTGCAGTGTTTGAAAAGGTATTCGGATGATCCACGGTGGTCATTTTCGTAGTCAATCCAGCTTGGGATTCGAAACATCGACTACGAAAATGACCACCGTGGATCATCCGAATACCTTTTCAAACAATGTAAGGAATTGTCAGGAGGAGGGGGGGGCTCACTCCCCAAATTAGGTTGTGGTGCACCATAATCGTGCTGACGAGTAGCAACACAAACCTCCGACTGAACCATATTCACACATCTATAACCACTAGTATTGGAAGAAGACGTTGCCATTTCATTAGTACCATAACCAGTGGTGGGAGCATGCAAAGCCATGTTTTGATGATGAGGAAGGGGATCCTTCAACACAGCTGGGATCTGTGCCAAATGCTTCGATGCTTCCTCAATTCGAGGACATAAGTGAGTAAGATGATCCTCCCCACAAAGCTTGCAAGGGAACTTCACCTTACGCCTAGGTTTACGATCCTCGCCAGCATTACCGCCTTCCCGAGGAGGGTTGGAATTCTCTTTACGAGGAGTATTACAATTTCTATTGTTATTACTTCCATTGTTTCCACCCCTATGATTATTTCTCCCCTTTTTCTTACCACCAGGTTGCTGGTTACCCGACAGTTTTGTTGATTGCACATTGTGTACATCAGACGACGGAGTGGAAGTGGACATGGTGTGAACCTGTCCAGGAGTAGACTGGTTTAGCGACAAATTTTGCATTTGATTAGCTACCAAGTCTATAGGGTGAGTGCATGCAGACCCCACGATGCCATCAGTATGTGGTCCAGTAACTGATGTGGGCTCATGTCTTGTTCTCGGTGCATCAGGAATAATGTCATACAAGATGCCAGACTGAGAATAAAGTAGATCTAACTGTTGGACTTTCAAGATAGCTAGTTCCTCAGTCACAATGCCGGACATCGAAACATCCTTAGCAAAGTAAGGGAGTAGAGACTTGAGGAACCATTCCAATAGGAACTCTGGAGGAATGTTGGATTTCACTAATCTCTTTCGCCGATGCTACTCTTAACGTGGTCAGAAATATGTGTGGCTTTATTCTGATGGAAGGTGGACAACAACTCAGTACCAGTATCATAACAAACCGACAACTGTAAATGGTCTAAGAAAACCAAAGCAATCTCATTGAATCCCCTATAGGTGTTCCCAGGCAACTCTGCATACCACTTCGCGGCTGCCCCTGTGAGGGTGCATTGAAATAGTCGTAATCTAATGGAATCATGATTCAAAGAGTTGGAGGAGCACCAAAGGTGAAACGTCGTGACATGATATCCCGGGTCCTCACCACCTTTCCCCTCAAACTTCGGAATGTACGAAGGGAGCTTGGTAGGGACCAGGGCCCAAGTAGGGTCGTGACACACCGGATCATTTGTGAGCTTTGAAAGATCTGGGAGATTCAAGCGTGCAAGGAACGGGAGCTGTGGCTGGAAAGATGGATTATAAGCTCCCATAAAAGGTTGGTTAAACAAAACTGTGTTATAAGATGGAACAAAATCTTGACCATGAGGATTGAACTGCTGATAATGAGGACCTGACAGACCATAAGCTTGTCAATGGCCATAAGATTGATAACCTCCTCTTGCCTGACCCATTTGAGAGTAAGAAGGTATATACGTGTTTTGGGCACCATATTGGGGTGGTGGGTTATACTGGTGGCCAACACCAACTGTGTTGTAGTAAGGGTTGCCACCATGAGTATGGGGCATGTATGTACCATTCATAGCGGGAAATGTGTTGTAATGACTGTAATGGTATGGTATGTTCCCACCCCTAGCATTAGGATTAGCTTGAGCAGTCGCGTGGTGACCAGAAGCATGAGAAGTATTCCCAACTCCAATATTGGTGTGACTAGTAGCAGGGATGGTGGCATGATGTCCATGTGGATAGGAAATATTCCCACCCCCTGCATTAGCATTACTAGTGGCGGCAGTGGACGCAAAAGTATGCGGTATGTGTCCACCTCGTGGTTGGCAGGAACATTATCATTCGTAAAAGTAGTCCTGGGTTGACGAGTAGCGGCATGTGTATTAGGTGGTGGATGGCAAGTCGTGTTTCGAACAACGTTCCTATTAGGTTGGGAAATCCTAGGAGGTGGTCGTCTCCCAGCATTAGCATTGTTAGGAGGAACATGACCAGTCCCCATACTATGTGTGTGGGTGGACAATGTAGTGCCCCTAGTGGGTATAGTATGGCTAACACTTTGACTAGTGCCAGCGTGATTACCAAACGTAGTGGAATGTTCGACGGTACTATGACTAGGCATACCAAAAGAGAGTGCGGTGGGGTTGATCGTAGGACTAGTGCTATCATGTAACTCAGGCATCCCGTCTCTATAACTGCGTGGAAACGAAGGAATGAACGTGTCATCCTATTCTTCGTCCTCAGGTAAGTCGAGCATTCCGTAAAGATAATTATCCATATTTGAAGGATCAAACGGATCTCGTTCAGGTGGATTAGGCCAAATAGAACCAGGTTGAGTCTTGGGTGGATCACCTCCCCACTCCTCCCGAGGAGTATGGGGATCGAAAGTGTGGTTAAGGCTACCTGATGGAGTCGAAGGTTTTTCGTTAGTATCGGAATGTGCGTCCATGAAGTTTTGGACGTAAGTCTCGTAAGAATCCGAAAACTCAGAGGGAGCCCTCCGGCGTCCTCTAGCAACACGGCGTGAAAGCTCAGATGGATTTAAACCAGCCAACCGACGGGACCAGCGGAGAGTAGGGCTCTGCGCCATGATATCTTCAGAGAGAATATATAATCAAAACATCCCCTAAAGGCCAACTATCAATAAAAAAAAGTAAATCAAAAGCACACACCTAGAGAAACTACAGCCAAGAGTAGACAAACAGAGTGGCTAAATGAGCTCCCGACACTAGAGCCGGTATGTCTCACCTAGGAGAGGCTTGAGACTCCCAAACTATAGCCGGAGGTAACAGAATCAGTTATAGAGACACCCAGGCTTCACTATGTGTACAGGGCCAAGTCCATTATACAAACACAACTGTATTGTCCAATCCCTATCTGACTCAGGACACAAACAACATAACCACTGCAAGTACCCTGTGCGATACCTAGGTAAGGCAACTATGGTCACCGCAATATAACCAATGCTCAGGGGGACAGTCGCAGGTGGGATCCGTCGTATGGGCAGGGTATCTAATCCCGAAGCACAAGAGGACGAACCTCCGGTTCCCCCAGATACAAACAAATCCTGGATATATCTCTCACGTTCAGTTGGTATTAGAGGGATATCTCCTCAACCAACCTCTCGTGACCTTGTGCTTAACTCTGGCTTGAGTAGAGCTTCCTGAGAACACCGATCTATACCATGGATTCCTCCACTCCCTGGTCAGACACCTAATGTTCATCTAGTAGTCTTGGATTGTTAACTCACAATGATCTATGCCAAGACTCTAAACCTATGCTAGTTGGTGTACCCTATAAATAAAATCATTCTAATCAATTTTAAAATTAAGCGTTAATTTTAGTGGCTGTGGTTACTCAAGGGATATGATCGTGAAACTAGTGATGTGTAGACTCAATAGTATGCAAAATTGTCCAATCCTAGACTCATCTATCCAATAAAACAATGTCACTATATGCAAAATCAACCAACAATTCTGAAATAAAGATGCAAACTTTTATCTTTTCGATGCACAAGAAGAACCTAAATAAAGGAAACAAGCACTCAATGCAAGATGCAGTACATGAAAGTAAAATATTTTTGTATTTTCGCTTATAAACAAGAAGGAAAATGCAAAAAACTAGATGTATATTTTGTATTTTTTCAATATAAATGGAATGAAAAAATGCAAGCAAAATCCTACTATTCAGTCACTGAAGTGCCGAGAAGATCACTAAGACAACCCAGCAAATCCTAAACAGCAATACTCAGCCAAAGGAATGAGCTCAAAAGGAAAAAACCAAGAGGCTAAATCCAAAGATTGGTAAAAAACCAAGAAGGCTCAACCAGGAGAAACGAAGAGTTCTGGTCACAACCAAGGCATGAAACAGTCAAGAAAGAGGCCAACAAAGACTCAGGAAAAACCAAAGCCAACCCAACAACAACCAATATCCATAAACCAACAAAAGCTGGAGTTGTACGCTACTGTCGAAGGAATACCCGCGGGTACCCGTGAGCAGTAGAGTAAACAGATGCAGGTATACACGAGCTGAGCTAAGCTAGCCCGCGGGTGAGGAAAAGAAAATGGGCAAATAAAGAGTCCAAGGGCTCAGAAAAAAGCAAGTTTTCTATGGTGTATCCTAACGGCCAATTAGTGACACAGAGCTTCGATAAACAACAACTCTAATTAAGGACTAATGCTTTAAAAATTTTCCAAACATGGATGTTTTCCTTAGTGGAGTCACCATTTCTGTGTTGGAGAAAACTCACTATGGCTTGGGAATACCACAACAGACAGATGACTACCAGAAATCAACTCAATTCTCAAAACAATGCTATTATAAATGACAATGTTAAGATAACGAAGAAATGTAACCAACCTCGATCCAAACGTTTGATGTAGATCCCCGTTGGAGCTTTCAATCCATGCACTTGAAATCTGCAAATTAGTCTTGATAGCCAATATCCAACAAGTACATATAATATATAAATGACATTAACATTATCAATAACAATGGTCCATAATATCACAAGAAAATGTAACCCAATGTATAATAAACAACATTTACAACATGAATGGACGAGAATATGAGTATTTCTATTAATAAACAAGAAGAAGTACAAGGTGATACGACCTCTTGCCGGCAACCAATCTGAACCAAGATCTAGATCAATCCACTTGTGCCTCCACCACTTCAATCCTCCATGAATGGCAAACTCAAACTAGATAGGAGTTTGGAAGGTGAACATAAAGGGTTGACTTCACAACTACAAGGATCAATGAGTGTAGACTCAAGATAGGGCAAAAATCCACTAGAGTTCTCTTGCTATTCTCTTCTTCTCCCATCCGTAAGCCATATGTGCTCAATATATAGTCCTCTCAAAGGTAGGTGAAAGGACACATCAAGGCGTTACTCGGGCAGATGGAGAGCCAAAGATCACCCAATGACCACTTTCTGGGAGTAAAAAGTAATAAATAGTGATTTTTACCATTTTACTTGATACCCGCGGGCTATAGTGATGCAACTCACGGGTATGCCTGCTATAGTTTTGCAACAAGTGGGTAGGAATAAAAATAGGGAAAAATAGTGTCTAAAGGATATAAGTGGGTCTGAGTCACTAAAATGGATCCTATAGGCCAAATAACGCTGATGCTCACAGGGTGGAAGATTACGATGTAACAATATGCAACTTTCCATAGTTTGAGGTGGGGTAATACGGAAGATTTTCCCATATCAAGGTTCTTCTTTATGCAAATTGAACTACATGTAGATTTCACAATATTTAATTAAACCTTACTTGAACCTTAGTAGTGTCTGTCATACTAAAAACTTAATAAAATTTGGTGTGCGAGAACATGAAAAACTCTTGTCGCCCCAAATTTTATTTGCACCAAGATATCCAATGTTATAGCTTCACCAAGTTCCATTTTTAGTATTGTACCAAAGATTATTGGTGATAAACCTCCTGCGCTTAGGCCAAGTATTTTTTGCATTAGGTGGATAGAAAAAAATATGCAATATGTTTTAACACCAACACGTAACCAAGGAAGACCACATAGAAAACACACTAAATAAAAAAGTGTACTTGGTTAAATCAATAATTCCGTACATAAAGTGGTGGTAACTCAACCAACATAATAGGACCAAAGACAAACAAGTAGCCAAGGTGGTGGGGAACCAATTTCAATGAGACAATAATCATCTTGATCATGTGTGTTTTATAATGCAACTTAATTGTAGAACACATACATTTTATAATATCTTGCAAGCTTACGTTCTTCACTATGTATCAATGTAATTAACTCAAAACATTTTTCCAACAGCCTACAAGCATATACAGACCTTCTAGGTTAGAGTCACAAGGCTTAGTTTGCAATAGTAATAACAATTCTTCATATTTGAGGAACATCTTAGTGTGTAGGCATGCATGTTCATGACCAATTTAACAAAAAAATTACATGGCAAATCTTTATGTTGATTCTATAGTGTAATTACTCAATTATAAATTATAAATTATAAATACTCTTGTCATTATTTGTTAGAGTAGTTGTACATTTTTCATTTCTAAGAGATGTCGTTATACCATGTATATGTTTCTAATGATTTTTTTTGTATTTATGATTGCAGTGCTAGCATGGATTCCGGTGTAGAGATTTTGAGAGAGATTGTGAGACTTAGAGAGATTGGGGGGACAAGTAGGGGTGGAGACCAACTCCACCGCTCTCTTATTGAGTCCGTAGATGGCATTATAAAAATCATTACACAATCAAATGGTTACATATTCAACATTGCATTGTATAGAGAACAAAGAAGGAAACAATATGTGGATGGATTTCAAGCTACAATGAAATAAAAAAACTAAAGATCACCAAAGAGCATATCTTTTCCTTATTTAGAGTGCCCCAAGCAGGAAAAATTCCAAGCACAAATAGAGCCCACATATACATTGAGTGGTGCATATATTCACCATTCCAAGAGAATTGGATGGATTGGTGGTATATGGTTAAATTTGATGTGCCACCTCATAACAATAGGGAAATTTCCTTATATTTACATAGAAAGATGTATGCCGAGTTTGTGATGCAAAAACATGTCAATTATTTTGACATTTTACAGTTCCAAGTTGTTGGTCATGGGATGCCTCAAAACCATCTCAATCCCAAGCATCAAAATTCCAATCACCAAATACCTCCACCTCGTAGGCAGTTTCCTAGGCCAGATGTCGAGTTTGGACATGATATGTTAGCACATACACAAGAGGCATTTTTGAGTGTAGCATGGGTGGTTGTCCATCATAGCACCATCATTGGTCGTATGGGCTAGGAAGGGCCATCTATCCCTATTGGTGTACAACCATCACTTCCCTGTGGTGCAGGACCATATAATAGGGGAGGTGGATTGACATAACATCATTAGGGGAATTTTGAGATAAAAAATGGGTCTCATAAGAGATATATTAAAACATTATGAACTAGGCCTTTTATGGGGAAGGTATACTTGAGAACTCACCTTTCCACTACAATCAATGTACAATCTAGATAACCATGGTTGAGTTACATACTAGAGATAAAAATAATAAAAAATGTTCTCTTGAAGTGACTAAAAGTCAATTTTAATTTCCCAAAAATGTGTGGTACTTAAATGCATTCATATCCTTGAACTTGGAGATCAATTTTAATAATAAAATATAGAGACAATGAAAATACAACCAAATATCTTTTAATAATAAAATATAGACACAATGAAAAGACAATCAATAACTTTTAATTTAATGAAAATGCAATCAAATCTTTTCTCTAACAACATATTGAAAATTGATATTTAAGATAAAACTTATATGCATTTTTTTTTAAAATTTATCTTCTTTTGTTTTTTAACATAATTTATTTAATTTTATGATATGCTTGATTTAGTGTTTGAAAATTAAAATTTAAGATAGCATTTGTATTTTCTTAATTTTTTATTATAACTTACATGTTTTGTTTTTTAATATAATTTATGTATTTTTATGATAGGATTAATTTAGTGTTTGATAGTTCCCTTTGTTGCTATTGTTTATTTATTTATTATAATTATAGTTATCAATAATGAATAAATGTGTATCTTATATGAGATTTAAAAGTATCTTTCACATCAATTCTACTGAACATAATTCGTATGATTTTTTATAAAAAAAAATTATGATATGCTTGATTTAGTGTTTGAAAATTAAAACTTAAGATAGCATATGTATTTTCTTAATTTTTTATTATAACTTCAATGTTTTGGTTTTTAATATAATCTATATATTTTTATGACATGATTAATTTAGTGTTTGATAATCTCCTTTGTTGTTGTTGTTTTTTAATTTATTATAATTATAGTTATCAATAATGAATAAATGTGTATCTTATATGAGATTTAAAAGTATCTTTAACAACAATTATACTGAACATAATTGTTATGATTTTTTTATAAAAAAAATGAAATTTACTATAGAAATTGACATTTTTTTGTTTTATAAATTATTTTTTTCATAAATTAAAACAAAACAATATATATATATATATATATATATTTTTAAATTAAAAATATAAATCAAATATATGTTAGAATTTTTTTTTTTCACAATTATAAATCAAATCAAATATATTTTAGAATTTAGGCTAAACTTATAATGCCTCATTATCCAAAATCAAATTAAATCACACATATTTATATATATTTTTAAAACAAATCCACAATAGTGAATTATCAAAGAATCAAGCTTACATCAAACTTGAATGCATGTATTGTTACAAATTGTCAATGTTTCATCGTGTTCATGAGCTAATAAATGGGAACACATAGAGGAAAAACATCGGCCTTGGTGATTTCTAGGGCAATGATGCCCCTAAAGAATTGATTGCATCAGTTTTGAATTAGAGAGACTTAGTCCCATTTGAATCCAATGATATGTACTCTAAGGATATACACTTCCTGTAATGCCCCATATTTTGATTCGACATATTTATTAGTTAGACACACCATACTTTATTTCTTATATATTCTGTTGAACTCAGCTCGACTGAGTAAACTATATTGGACCTCATTATATGATGTTACTCTGTCTTATGATTTCACCATGATTATGATGTTACTATGTTATGCAGTTATAATGTCATGATTATCATATGATTTCGTTATTTTACGATTACAGTATATGTTTATATGTTTTCATTAATGAAATGTGAAATATATGATTCGGTACGTGGATACCATCTTCTTATATGAATTATTGAAGTGTTATATGTCATACGCATCTATGATGAGCTAAAAGGGTTGCATGAAATAAAATGATTTTTGATAGCATGGATCAATTGGCGATCAATGGGAAATGTTTTCTATAAATTTGTATTTTGCAAAATACTAACCTACAGGACACAAGGGCTATGGGATAGCCAGTTACTTGATTTGATATATATTGGAAAGGAAAAACATGTTCATACAGCAAACCTTAGCAGCCAAAATGAGGATACGATAACACAAACTGATAATCCCGATAGCAGCAAGTATGAGTTGATAAGGGCATAGGCCCAGTATGTTGAGAGGGATGGATGTGTTTCCCACCCTGTGTTTCCATGAGACCCGAGGTCGTGGGAGGGTCGTGCTGAGACACGCTCCCCATGTTGTTGTGATGACGATGGTCGGATGCCTGCTAGGGGAGGATAGGTCCGCTGTTCAGCCGACGCTATCGCTCTCAAGTTCTATGTGGTCAGATCGGTGAGTCCGACATCCACTATTGTACTAGCAGAGGAAGGATAGGGAGGATGCTGGACGTAGGTTATGATGGGAGGATGTGTTAGTTAGTACTGTTGGGGGTTTAGTATTCCTTGATTCCGAGTTAGTGGAAGTAGGCACCCTTCCTTGTACATGATTGATTAAACTAATGTAAAGATAAAGAGAATGATGTGAAATCGTAAAGAATTAACTATTAAATAACTGAGAATGTTGAAGTAATTGTACTATATATATTATGTTTTCTTCTACATGGGGGTAAATACTACTATTAGTTAGCAGATATGCATAGGCCGGATGGGATTTGTCTATAGTACATTTATGATGTGTGCATACGCTGGCCACGCATGCACACCTTGCACATGTACACTAGTATCGAGATACAAACACTTAACATATTGAATAAATGTGTAAGTTGTCATAAGTAAATAGCTTAATCATGCATTGACCGAATTCAGATAATGAATATAAAGTTATCTAAGATGTGTAAAACAAGTCAATTAAGCTACGCATTACCCATTGGTAAACATTGTGATATACAATTGAGACAAGTGTCATCAGTTAACATTGTCGTCTGAGAATTGTTGTAAATAAAGTAAGGGTACTGTTTAGTTAATTAGTAAGGTTGTTTAAGCACTTAAGGGTGCTTTGTTTAGAAGAACGATGATACCATGTAGATGTTAGGGTACTCATGTGATAAACAAATGATGTAAAAGACATCTTTATTAAATTCACCATTATTATTACCTTATGGGGATTTAAATTAATATTATTACCTAAAATTTATTTTAATAATACTACTACCCATGTCGTAACAATTGAAAAATAGGTGAAATTTAAATATTGATTAATGAATGATTAGAATGTGATTATTTTACATTTCTAAGTTAGACATAATAGGATAACTATTTTTGGAATGAACGTGATGTGATGGAAAATGGTTATTTAATTATTCAATGTTAATCTTGGAATTTAAACCTCAAGATAAGTGATCTCGACGGATAAGGTAGACCATTAAGACACATCATGTCCAAGTTGAAAAGGGTCAACTAATTATATAATATTTTATTAATTACATTTATAACATTAAAAACCAAGGATGGCGAATAGACTTGTAATTAATGAAGCTTGTCCCGAATGGATAACCTTTGGGTGATAATTCCCACCGTAATAAATACTTACGACCGTCAATCCAAAACCAACTAATTTTTCCATGAGAGTAATTAATTATACATTTTTATAAAGAACCGTGTATGAATGAACTGGTGATAGGAGTAAATGTTGAGGGGCTCGAGAGGGGGATTTTGGGGCGGTGGAGTAAGCCCAAGATATTCTCGAGGAAGGGAAATTATATAGAGGGGGAGAGCTTGGAGAAAGGGGGAGGTTTTTTTTGGGGAAGAAAAGAAGTTTGGAGAACAGAAAATTTGGAGAACAGAAAGTTTGGAGAACAAAAGAGAGGACTGCTCTCGGGATTATCAGATTGTGGGCTCGGGGGCTTGGAAATCCTTTGATTTCCAAGGGCCAGCAAGATAATAGCTGGTCGGTAGGGTGGACACTTCAGTTTGGCTGTCTAACAGGATATACAACCTGCTACAACCGACAGTTAGCATCAGCATCAGGTAATTTCCGTGTTATTTACGTTATTTGATTATTATGCTTAAACTTACTGGAACATGATTATTGAAAAGAAAATATTGATATGTTTGTTTGTTTTAAACTATGAATGTAAGGTTGATAAAACACGACAGTACACTGAATATCATTTAGACGCATAGTAATTGTTAGAAATTTACTCCCATACACTTGATAAAGTTCAAAACGTAGAAAATTAACTGAGAAATTTTACATAGTGCTTTGCTGTAAAAACCAGAGCACTATAGATGGTATCAGAGCCACTGGCTCAAAAACTCGGACCTTAAAGAGGCCTGTACACACCTAACTATCCTGAAATTTTACTAAGTCTAAAGCCTACATAATGACATGAAACTTAGGACAAAACCTTGTGTGGAAAATTTGAACACTAACACCCGGAAACTCAATAAGTTACCTGCAAAACATACAAATCACAAATCACATTAGTAAAACCTCGGTCAAAAATATAAAAATACAAGTAGAAATTATGTTCTATATTTTACTAATACTATGATCACTATGCACATATAAACTAGATGCAGTATTGTGCAAAATGCATACAGTCTTATCAAAGGATCCTTTTTATCAATGTTTTAGCATTAGTATTTAGAACTTCCTTCCATTAAAGGAACATTTTATGACAGCAAAAAAAAAAAAAAATCCTAATCCTTGAATGAAAAAATAAGGAGATTTGGAATAAACATAGAACATAGAACATAAACAAAGAGAATATATATATATATATATGTTTGGAGTTACCATTAAAGTTGAATTTGAAAGTGTACTAAACCTGAAAGTGAATAATTAGTGCAAGTATTTTTCTATCCAACGTGTGACAATGGTTAGTACAGAAGGAAGAAGAATAAGAAAAACAAAAAAAAGGGGTTTTATATTTGCTTAGTTTGCCAAATATGTAATTATTTTTATATACGTCACACCCTGGATTCAACACGATGATGGTTTGATGCAAAGAAAGTAATGATGTTTCATAGCTAGCTCCTCTTAATATAATATAATATTTCTTATTATATTTATGTTGATTCTAGGATCTATCTTAGTTTCAGGTTGATTCTAGGATCTATCTTAGTTTGTGGTTTACAGAGATGAAAACCCCGACTTTAGCAAGCTCTACAGGCCGTTAGGAAGGATCAAGTCTCGGCGCTAGACCAAGCTATCTATCTATCCAAGAAAGAATCTATTGGTAGTATTTGCAAGTGTTATTGGTATTGGCAAGTGATAAATGAATTGTTATTGGTTTCGTGTTTCCTAAGGCCGACCTACGGAAGGATCAAGCTGCTCTCATACTACTTGGTGACTAAACTATAATACTCCACCTTAGCGGACTGACCTGCCCCACCTTTCTTATCCTTTTCCACCTATGATGCTTTTCCTCGTCTCCTTATCGTACTTATTTTATTTGTTCTCCTCTATTTATTTTGACAGTAAATACCTGGGATCATAGATTTATTTATAGCACACTGGGTTTTTCTCTTTACTGCTAATGAAATAATTTCCGAGAACTCCGTTTTGATCGGAGCAATTAGTGTTTTCAAAGGAAGATGGGTTATGGTGGAAAGGTTAAACGCGGATATGTAAGAGTATAATGTATAGATGCTCTCCGTATATAAATATTTGTAGATCTAAACCTACCTGACCAACTATTTTATTGCCTCACCTCCAAAGCTATTCAATCTGCCAATATGGGACTGCCAATGCAGGAAATAAACCCCTAACTGGTGCTTGCCATTGCTGTAATTTGTTCACAAATGGAGAATATAAACTGGGCATGGCGAAATAGAACTGTTAAAACACGTTGAATAAATAACCTAACTTATAAAAAATCCTGGGTATATAAATAAGGATATGGTTTTATTAGAGACGAGCACTCGCTTAAGAAGTTCGAAAGAGCAGTATGCCCAGCATTAGACTATTCAGATGCATTTTTCGCTTTAAAGTAACTTTCGTTCAGTTTTTGCTGCTGGCATTGATGGGGGAAAGTCAGTTTGGAAGAGTAGATATATTATTCATCTTCGCTGCTTTGATATAAAATGAATTAGGTTGTACGGATTGATGTTGTAGCGCAATTCCACGGGATAAATGGAGATTACCTAATATATGAATGTTAGTAATATTAAGCTCCGATAACAATGACTCTGAAAATTAATATATTTATGTGTTATCCCTGAATTTGAATGAAATGCCTTGCCGATTCTTACGGTGTAGGAGAAAAGAGTCAATAGGAGATAACAGGCGTGGAAGAGTAGGTCGGGTGACAAATTAGTGAATGGATAGTTTGAATATCCAACCCCCTTTAGGAATTCCAATCTAACTCTACACAGAGCAGGCAATAGAACAACAACGGCGGAGAGAAGGCATGGAAAGAATTATTCCTCTTCCTAAGCGGTGGGATGACCATTAAAAATTTAATAGAGAAAAAAAAAAAGAAAAACAAAGGGAAAAAGAAAAGAGAAGTCAGTCCTCATACATCTTCGAGTGTGTTTCTCATCGGTGCTTACGCCTTATTAGTCAATGGGGAACCCGCTACTCAACTCGAACGGGCTCTGCAAGGTGGTTTCTAGGTCTCCATTCCGATTTGTTGCCTCTATAGCCGGTGCTTAAACGGATGGTTCTACTCAATTGGGTATAGAACCCAGAAAAGGGTATCCAAAGAGGTCTTAGGAGGATAGAGAGAATAGTTATATCGCGGTAAAGACAATAACATCCGACCAGGCATACCGTTACTCAGGGCGCAGACGTCTAAGTAAGAGGTTTTACGAGATGAGCTAGACCGTACTTACTATATACGCTATTACACAATGAACATACATGCCTACTATAACAGAATAGTATAAATCTATTTAATCCACAGAACCCTTGAGAGAGCACTACAGATGGTACAAGGAAGTTTGAGAGCGCATCCCATCCCACTCACCAAGGAACAATGGTACAAGGAAGTTTGACTCTGGTTTAGGCCAGAACGCTCCATACTGGCATGATCCAGCAGAGGGATAAGCACTCCACAAAAAAAAAGGCCATCGCACTACGGAAGGTTTAGTTTAGTTAAGAAAGGGCGCTTACCTCCCTGGCATGGTATAAATGCAAAAAGCTTTACGCGAGAAGGGAAAAAGTAAACGATTGGAAAAAGACCTGTCACAATCGCAATCGCTTTCGAAAGGTAGCGCTTGTGATCGATAGACAGATGGCCAGTTTGAGTGTTTCGTTCGGTAGGTGCTCGCAGTGATTTATCATTGATACATATCGTCCTAGGTCATACAAGAGGATGACATTCTATTTCCAACTGGAGGAAGACATTACGAAAGATATGAATGTGATCGATATAATTATAGAATTATAGGACTGATGAAACAGCTCCATCTACACCTGTGCCAAAAGATAGGCCAGCTGTTCGTCAAAGTGATGAATTTACGCATGAACCGCGGGCATTACATTATTGTATATAAAAGTCAGTGCCACCAGCTCCTCCTCACCATAAAGCATGCATGATGGAACTACGGATGGATGATGGAATTGTAATACAAAATTATCCCGAAATCGGGGTATATTTAGGAAGCTGTTCGCGTAGCTCCCTGATGATTGATTTTACGGGTGAACTTGTAGCTTTATTTTCAGAATAAATCACTGGGTCTTGGAGGCTTCAGCACCAACCCCTAAACTGTGAAGTCGCGGCCAACCAAGCCTGGCCCAGATGACTAGCAGGGCTGCCAAAAACGCCCCAGCCGCCTCCGGGTTAGCGTCTGCTGTGCTTAGTCCTTGTCGCGTTATTGCCCATAAACTTTATTTTTATTTAAAAAAGAAAAAAAACAAAACTTTCTTGATAAGTAAATCAATTTGCGGAAACTGGCTCTAAATCTCTCTTAATTGATCGAAATAAATTCTCAATGAGATGCTTCAATTTCAATCACACAGTCTTTGATTCCTAACACCCCAATAAGCTTCCCGTGCAATTAAATTAACTCGTGCTATCTTTGACACTCCCGCTAGGGTTTTCATCATTTCCCATATATATCTTTTCGTTTTGATGATGATTTCGGTGCTGCTATTCCGAGCATAGCATCTAGTATCAGGGGAGTTGTTGTGAGCGAAAAGCCAACACAGCCCAACCATTCTCGTGAGGTATTGGGAACCAAGCCATATCAGAGCGCGGCTGGAACACTCAGACCTTACCGGCCTCTTCCATATGGAAAAGAAACAAAATTAACAGAAGAAGCATAAATACGAGATACTCTTCACATGGATACGTTACTAACGTTTCGCTCCAAAATTTTTAGGTATTAAAAAAATCAATTTCAATATTGAAGATATAAAAAAAAAAAACCCAGGTGATGAAAACACAGCACCAAGCAAATGGAAGAACAATCAGTCAAAGAATTGATAAATAATAAATATAGCACCGTACAAGAACCCTATATCATGTGACAACCTTGAAATAGATCTTTGTAAACAAATAAGAAGGGAACAATAATGAAAACGAAATAATAATGTAGCTGCCAAATTGACACAAACTAGATTGGGGAAATAATTAGGTTGCAACACTGAAACAACAGAGAAGTTCAATTTAGCATGCGCATAGGGTTGATTCTTCATCTATATATATTGGACCAGCCGCGGGAGTGTGCAGCATTCAAAAAAGGAAGCATACAACATGCAGCACTAAGACAAAGCGTTAAGCCACTAAGGGATGATTTCGCAAAGGAGCGTTCTAGTGCACAACCAAACTCACTGCAATTGCAGTTACAGTAGGATGCAATTAGTTATGTAAATAAAAATGATTTCTTTTATTTACCTTCCGAGCTGCACCTGACCAAGCTAGCGGACTCTTTCTATGAATACTGAAGATTCCCTTCTTGACATCTCATCCTTGACACAGCGTCCAAACACGTCTCATGAGATCTCTTCCTCCCTATTACACAGCCCTCACACCTAGCACTCTCGTTGCAGAGTTGCAGACCCAAAATTAATAGAAACGGAGTTGCCGAGCCAGAAAGGAGAGGAAAAGGGAGTTCACGCGCGCGAGGGAGGTGGAGATTTGATATAAGGAAGATTGCCTTCAACTGGGGCTCCTCGCCGGAGTCCGCCTGGTAGCATGCACACCAGCGCGTGGCATGCATGCAGCCCGATCCGTCCCTGTGGGCTCCCTTGTGCCATTGGATAGGCAAACGACGGAGGAGGTCTTGGGTGTGAGGAAGGGCAAGTGTGGCTAGGCTGGAAAAGGCGGATGGAGGTGCCGATTGTGGAAAGGGATAGGAGAAGGTGACGGTGGAGTGGGAGACACGAGGAGTTAGGTAGGGTGGACGCACGTCGAAGTCCGCGTGAGATGTTATAATGTTTAAAAATGAAAAAAAATAATAAATGGGTTAAAACTTGAAATAAGTTGTTTAGTGTTTAAAATTGTTTAATGTTTAAAATTATTTAAATTTTAAATTTTAATTGTTATAAAATTTAAATTTAATTAATTTTGAAAATTTAATTATTTAAAAGTTCAATTGTAGTTCTTTCAAATTGATATTTATAATATATATAAATTGCTAAAAATATGGTGCGGTGAGATATAATTGTAAATTTAATGCAATATATATATAATAGTTTTTAGGTTGATTTAAAATTCACATAAATAAAAGTTAGATTATGATTAGAGTCTTATATGTTTAGGATTAACTTTAATTAAACCTAAAGTTGATTAGAGGATTCAAAATTTTAAGATAAATTAATTTGAATTAGGTTAAGGTTAAGAGACGAATCAAGTTAGTTTGATATAAGGTCAAATGAAGTAGCATAGGAGGTTTCAGCTCGAAGTCGCCGCGGGTGTGGCCCCACAGTAGTGGTAGTCGTTGGTGACTGCTTACGCCAAAGGGAGGATGTGACGACATGCATTCGCCTAGGGAAAACCATTTTAACTATGACTCGTGACATTTAAACCTTAGTGTATCATGATGTGTGATAAAGGATTTTGTTTTGTTTAGATTAGACAAGGTGAAGGTTGAGTTGATTCACATATTAATTATATATCAAATCATTGAGCAAGTGTACAAGGTACTAGGTCCTAACTAAAATAATAGTGGTTTGGTGTTGCCACCTTATGTATAGATGAACTCGAGGTTAAGTTAAGATTTACAAGGATAATAGCTTATTTAGAGGAGTGTAGCTATAGATAACTCTTTGGAGTTTTCATATATATATATATATATACAGAATAATAATAATAATAAATTATTATATTAAGTAAGAAGTAGAAATAAACCATTTTGAAGGACAATACGTGTGAGATAATCAACAAGGCGGATAGTCAATGGCAAGGCAAGTTGGAAAAAAGACTTAGGTGACCTAAATATCTTTTGAATATATTTCGATTGACCCTATGCAAGGTAGAAACGAACAAGAATGTTGTCTCCTTAATCACAACGAAGAGGCTCAAGAAGGAAACTACTTGTAAGATGCCCCATGCATCAAGTTCAAGTTCTATTTCGAAAGAGGAATCTAACCAAGGGAAGACGCCTAGTTGGGAGAAAGAAGTGCCAAAGATCCTAAATCTATTCAAGATTATAAAGTGATAAGGATAATGATCACCATCAATCCCTATGCAAGTGATAATGATGCCCTTAAGTTGAAACAATAATTACAACTAGAAGTTAATTTTAATGTGCATAAAATTGGTGAAAAAAAAAAAAAAAAAAAATCTTTTCACGAGCGAAAGTTAGAATGCCATGCATTAACTTGTGGGAAGTTATGTTATTACTCATATGATTAGGTAGGAGACACAATGATTGAAGGAGAAGCTTTTAGTAATTCCATTAATCACTATTCTTATTTTTGGATTAAAAAAAAAAAAAAAAAAAGGAAGAAGAAGTTGTATAAAATATGTTAATTATAAGTTATTTTTAGATCATTAGATATTGGAGATTGTGCCTATTTATTATGATAATCTAAGTGTGAATTATTTGCTAAAAACTAAATTTTTGGATTAAGGGAGAGAAAGAGAGCATATCATGTTGAAATTCTACGACAAGGAGATATGGTCGAGCCTAATGAACTCAAAGAAAGCTAAAACTTAGAAAATGCGTTATATATTCTTTAAAGACAAGATAATGGATGGAAATCAAATTGCTTACTAAAGGGACAAGGTATGCCTTTTGAATCACATTATAGAAAACACAATGTACTTAACGAGGAGATTGCATATAGAGCCTATTAAAAGACTAGTAATTTAAGGGAAACATGGCTTTGGAATAAATAAGATAAGAAAGGTAAGTAATTAATGAAATGACATGAGTTTAAATAGATAATAAATGTAGGAAGGACATGGTAGGGTGTCTACAAATTGCAGAGTGGTCGCCCCTAATAATAACCTTTTTAAGACAACTAAGAGTCAATAATGTCTAACCCACAGTCTAAAACAGAAATAACACATCAAGTACTCTGAAATTTGTAAATAACGATTATGTCTAATGAGCAGTAGTGCATTGCCAGAGTTGAAAGATGATGAATTGAGGTATTGTGGAGAATGATAGTCATAAAAACCTTGTAAAAAAAAATAATAAAATTCCTCCTACTTTAATAAATGTTACAATAGTTTTGCTATTGCTTATTACCGATAAGGAAATAATAATGTATGACCTTAGGATTTAAAGGAAATGAACCTTCTTCCCCTGAGAGAGGTATGCCAACCTTAAGGGTCCTTGGTAGTTGCGTGTTGAGTGAATACAAATTATGAGTTCTAAAGACCTCCATTTTAATCATTGATTATTTTATGCTAAGTTGGATCAATATATGCTTATGATGAAGACTTGGTTGTGTGACGAATAAACTGATATGGATGAGGTAACTTAAGGGATATGGTTATAGGTTAAAAGTATGCTGCTAAGGTGGATAGCACTTGATTAAAACCTTTAATAATTCTAGATATAATATGAGATTCGACAGGAGGATTAAATCTAAATGTTCTTTAATGAGATAAAGAAGTAAAACTATAATATAGCATCGACATGTCTTGTCAAGTAAATCCCAATAGGACTAGTATAAACCAAGGTCTTCTACCTACAAAGTCACAGAAACCATGCATCGAGCTTTCCCTCGCCATTTTGACCATAACTTCGGGACGAAGTTTCCCGAAGGGTGGGTGTATGTAATGCCCCATATTTTGATTCGACATATTTATTAGTTAGACACACCATACTTTATTTCTTATATATTCTGTTGAACTCAGCTCGACTGAGTAAACTATATTGGACCTCATTATATGATGTTACTCTGTCTTATGATTTCACCATGATTATGATGTTACTATGTTATGCAGTTATAATGTCATGATTATCATATGATTTCGTTATTTTACGATTACAGTATATGTTTATATGTTTTCATTAATGAAATGTGAAATATATGATTCGGTACGTGGATACCATCTTCTTATATGAATTATTGAAGTGTTATATGTCATACGCATCTATGATGAGCTAAAAGGGTTGCATGAAATAAAATGATTTTTGATAGCATGGATCAATTGGCGATCAATGGGAAATGTTTTCTATAAATTTGTATTTTGCAAAATACTAACCTACAGGACACAAGGGCTATGGGATAGCCAGTTACTTGATCTGATATATATTGGAAAGGAAAAACATGTTCATACAGCAAACCTTAGCAGCCAAAATGAGGATACGATAACACAAACTGATAATCCCGATAGCAGCAAGTATGAGTTGATAAGGGCATAGGCCCAGTATGTTGAGAGGGATGGATGTGTTTCCCACCCTGTGTTTCCATGAGACCCGAGGTCGTGGGAGGGCCGTGCTGAGACACGCTCCCCATGTTGTTGTGATGACGATGGTCGGATGCCTGCTAGGGGAGGATAGGTCCGCTGTTCAGCCGACGCTATCGCTCTCAAGTTCTATGTGGTCAGATCGGTGAGTCCGACATCCACTATTGTACTAGCAGAGGAAGGATAGGGAGGATGCTGGACGTAGGTTATGATGGGAGGATGTGTTAGTTAGTACTGTTGGGGGTTTAGTATTCCTTGATTCCGAGTTAGTGGAAGTAGGCACCCTTCCTTGTACATGATTGATTAAACTAATGTAAAGATAAAGAGAATGATGTGAAATCGTAAAGAATTAACTATTAAATAACTGAGAATGTTGAAGTAATTGTACTATATATATTATGTTTTCTTCTACATGGGGGTAAATACTACTATTAGTTAGCAGATATGCATAGGCCGGATGGGATTTGTCTATAGTACATTTATGATGTGTGCATACGCTGGCCACGCATGCACACCTTGCACATGTACACTAGTATCGAGATACAAACACTTAACATATTGAATAAATGTGTAAGTTGTCATAAGTAAATAGCTTAATCATGCATTGACCGAATTCAGATAATGAATATAAAGTTATCTAAGATGTGTAAAACAAGTCAATTAAGCTACGCATTACCCATTGGTAAACATTGTGATATACAATTGAGACAAGTGTCATCAGTTAACATTGTCGTCTGAGAATTGTTGTAAATAAAGTAAGGGTACTGTTTAGTTAATTAGTAAGGTTGTTTAAGCACTTAAGGGTGCTTTGTTTAGAAGAACGATGATACCATGTAGATGTTAGGGTACTCATGTGATAAACAAATGATGTAAAAGACATCTTTATTAAATTCACCATTATTATTACCTTATGGGGATTTAAATTAATATTATTACCTAAAATTTATTTTAATAATACTACTACCCATGTCGTAACAATTGAAAAATAGGTGAAATTTAAATATTGATTAATGAATGATTAGAATGTGATTATTTTACATTTCTAAGTTAGACATAATAGGATAACTATTTTTGGAATGAACGTGATGTGATGGAAAATGGTTATTTAATTATTCAATGTTAATCTTGGAATTTAAACCTCAAGATAAGTGATCTCGACGGATAAGGTAGACCATTAAGACACATCATGTCCAAGTTGAAAAGGGTCAACTAATTATATAATATTTTATTAATTACATTTATAACATTAAAAACCAAGGATGGCGAATAGACTTGTAATTAATGAAGCTTGTCCCGAATGGATAACCTTTGGGTGATAATTCCCACCGTAATAAATACTTACGACCGTCAATCCAAAACCAACTAATTTTTTCATGAGAGTAATTAATTATACATTTTTATAAAGAACCGTGTATGAATGAACTGGTGATAGGAGTAAATGTTGAGGGGCTCGAGAGGGGGATTTTGGGGCGGTGGAGTAAGCCCAAGATATTCTCGAGGAAGGGAAATTATATAGAGGGGGAGAGATTGGAGAAAGGGGGAGGTTTTTTTTGGGGAAGAAAAGAAGTTTGGAGAACAAAGAAGTTTGGAGAACAGAAAATTTGGAGAACAGAAAGTTTGGAGAACAAAAGAGAGGACTGCTCTCGGGATTATCAGATTGTGGGCTCGGGGGCTTGGAAATCCTTTGATTTCCAAGGGCCAGCAAGATAATAGCTGGTCGGTAGGGTGGACACTTCAGTTTGGCTGTCTAACAGGATATACAACCTGCTACAACCGACAATTAGCATCAGCATCAGGTAATTTTCGTGTTATTTACGTTATTTGATTATTATGCTTAAACTTACTGGAACATGATTATTGAAAAGAAAATATTGATATGTTTGTTTGTTTTAAACTACGAATGTAAGGTTGATAAAACACGACAGTACACTGAATATCATTTAGACGCATAGTAATTGTTAGAAATTTACTCCCATACACTTGATAAAGTTCAAAACGTAGAAAATTAACTGAGAAATTTTACATAGTGCTTTGCTGTAAAAACCAGAGCACTACACTTCCAAATAAAACCCAACAATTTATAAAATTCGAAATTGGACAAGAATCCCACTTTTCTAATTTGCTCAAAAACATTGTGATTGCGTCATTTTGCTTCTTCTTGAAGGAAAACTAATGAGTGCTAGCTTTCCTACCAATAAAAGAACAATTGTAGAGCAAAGGACAACATCATATTTGAATACACTCTTTGTTCTTCCATTGTGGATCTTCTTAGCATCTTCTGAAGCCAATAAAAGAGCACACAAAGGAAAAACTTGGCAATGGTGATTTTTAGGACAAAGTTATCCCTAGAGCATTGATTGCATCTTTTTTATTGTGCCAAAAGAAAGCGAGAGACCACTAGATTTATAGGAATTACTATTTTAGACATACTTTTACAATTGTGTTATAAATTTAATTATAAAAACATTAATGATAAAAGTGACAAAGAGAAAATAATGTAATAACTTTTACTCAAGTTGGACGCCATAAAATACTTTAAAGGAATCTACAAAGGTATTCATAATTGGGTGTGATAATAGAAATGGTAATAAAACATTTTCTGTAACCATAGAAATACACCTTTTTTGTTACACAAAAGGCATCATCTTCCCTATTTTGTACATATGAGTGGATTCATCATAATGTCCTAAGGAAACCACATTAAAACCATCGGGATCATGCTTTACAACCCATTGATCCCATGATGATTCCACTTTTTTATTAATGTGTAATGTAGTAATCAAAAAGAAGATTTGGTTTAACACCTAGAATGTGAAGAACATCTCCAAACTTAGTAGGATCCATGATGACATCACCACAATCTGAAACTTGTGGGTTGAATTCTCATCAAGAACCAAGTTCTATCCACTATGTTAATATCCATAATCAAAGAGACAAGTGTTAATATTTGGTCGTATGCTGGGTTTCTCTAGAATCAATGATACATTCTCACTAAGACAAGAAAAAGTATGCAAAGTGCATTATTAAATGTGTTCACTATGAGATGAACCAACTTTTTCATCGAAAATATCTTCAAAACCTATTGTAGATCTCACGAGCCCTTTTATTTTTAGAAGACAGGAAAGGAAATTCTTAAAGAGATACCCCTCATTATTACAATGGTTGTGTATGAGTATTTTATTTGTAAAGGATTTTGAATGTTCCATTTTTCCTTGGTCAAGATGATAGTTAGGAGGCATTGAGGAAGCATTCATATGGGCTTGATCTAGAGGGGTAATTTACACATATTCTTCAAAGTAACTTGTCGATGGATCATATTAGAGAACCCCCTCAAGGGAAGGATTTGTAGCACCCTTGATAAATAAGGTTATATTATAGAATATGATAGCAAAAGAGTTGAATGCAAAAGATAAATTGTTAAACCTTGCAATATACTCCTCAACGGTGTTGAAGTTACCTATCTAGATATTTGGAAGTGCAATTTCAATTCATTCGACCTAATTGGTATTCATAGTTCCAAAGAGACTCTTGAAGGTGTCTCTTATATATTTTACAACTTTATTGTCCTTGGTACAATGAATTAGATCTTTCTTGACATATAGGGTGTGATGTCCCTTAAAACTAGCAAAAATTTCAAATTTTTCTGATACTAGATTAAACTGATAAAGAGATGATGAATAGTAAATTATCTTCAGTAATAATATGTACTTACTGTATCGGTATTTGTTTTATATTCTTTGAAGTGTCTTGATTTCTTAAGTGTCAAGGTTTTCCGATTGTAACTACTATCGCTTGCGGAAGCAATCTAAATGAAACTCTGTCGTAAATGAACAAGTGTTTAAGGTGTATTAATGCAAATCCTTTTCTTACTGTTTCAAGAGTTTGCGTGCAAATTATAAAAGTCTAATTGACTACTTAGGTGGGATGGATCCCTAATGATAGCGGTTGATGACCCGTGTTGAAATGCATGGTCTTTCAAGGGCTACGTATCCCAGCAGAGCTGCCGAGAGGTAGGGTGTAGGAATTTGGATACTTCTGACTTACTTAGCGAGTTTCGCTAATGCATTCTATTTGTACATGTTTGCAGGTGTACCTATGAGGCATCTACCGAGAATGCCTACTCCGCCTTTCTAGCAAATGTTTAAGTCTCAAGTGTGAGGGCTTGAATGTTGACACTTTTAAAAGCCTTGTTGGGGTTATAATACTTGTTACACTATACCACTTAATAACCTTGTATTTAAATGTCACTATGTAGTGTTTTGGTTCAATGTATCGTTGATTGAATTTACAATACAATGTGGATTTCGAATGGTTCCAAGACTATAGAGCTTTTGAGTCACGTCAAAATATTTAGAGTGGGTGGTGGCATTGAATGCAGTTCTGCAATGGCACATGGCCTGCGTTGCCAGTTGTGTTGGGGGTTTCTTCTAGGGTTCTACACCAATAAAGAGGTATTTTCATGTTTAATTTCTTCTTCCTGTTGTGGATGTGTTGAGGGTTTCATTGCTGACTTGAGCTATGGCTCATGGTCAACACGCCTTATGGAGTAGAGTTGGTGACTGAAAATACTTGGAGGTAATTCCTCTCAGGCTCATGCTATACCCTTTCTATTTGTATTGATATACATATCGTGATATGTTGTTTTGAATTTGTATGGCATGCTTGTTTGCAGGTTTTGGCTCGCGTTTCTCTTCTGCATTGCCAGGTCTTAGCAGTGGTGATGTTTAAAAATGTGGTAAGTCTAGAGTATTCCATTTCTTAGCCCCTCCTTTCGCCTCTGTGGGGGGGTTACTGTTGATGTATGTTTATTGGGAACTTGTGAACTTGTTTGAGTTCACGTGACAAAGTTTCGAGTCCCTGGAAGTCGCCATTTGGCTGGAATGTTGTATGAATATGTATCTATTTGTCGTTTGTAGACCCTAGAGAATTTTAGTATGGGGTTTTGGCTATCTCACTCAGTGTTTAAATCTGGTTGAACTCTCGTTATTTGGAAATAATGCCCAAGGATGAACTGGGGTTTACATTACATATTTATGTGTTCAAAATGTATTTGTATGGGTCCTGAAATGTCTTTCTGTGTAATATTCATGAGGGTTTGATACCCTATCTAATTCTCTACGTTTTTTAATTCATATGGATATGGGTTGTTATTATGACTGTTTTGGTGGAACGATTCGTAATTTTGAAGCTAAAGTAATGCGCTTGCCATGATCTACGATTTGGGTTTTCACTGCTACGTTTTCTGGTTAATTGAAGTAGGTAGATAGACAAAGGGATTTGAATGAAATGATAGTGGGAATCGATCCCTGTACCCTCATTTGTGAATAATGTTCCTCTGTATAATGAGATGGTGGTGGGAATCGATCCCTGTACCATCGTTGGTAAATTTATCTGTGTATTATCGTGTATAGTTTTCTGTGTAATGAGATGGTGGTGGGAATTGATCCCTGTACCATTGTTTGTGAATTTCTCAATATAATATCGTGTATAATTTGTTTGATGAATATGGTGTAACCCTTCTGTGTTTTAAATAAGAATCATGACCCGAGCTGCTATTTGGTTTGACCCTTGAGAGGGTATGGGTTGCTGTACAAATGCTATGCTTGTGGCGTTTAATGAAATAGCAGAGTTTGGATGGGGTTCAATCTCACGACTCGTGAAATGTTATGTTAATGATAATGAATGCTGTGGACTGTTTGATTTCTGAAATGAAAATTGTTGGGATTTTCTTCAAAAGTTTAGTTTGTAGGAATGAAATGTCAGATACTAAGTTTATAAATCGTGAAGCCTGTGTGATGCATTAAAACTTTGTGATGTGTTGACTGTGATGATTTCGTTGTAGTGGTTGACTGACGCGTTGATAAAGAAACGCTTTGGGAGCATACTGTATTTTGTTTTACTGCTTGGTACTATAATTTCGATAAGAGCTTTGGTCAATGGATGATGAGTAAATTCTATGTTTTGATCGTCACGGTAGGTGACAATAATAGTGTATAGTCTTGAGCCTCCAGAACTTGATGCATGCAATATGGTAGGTGATAATAATAGTGTATTATTGGTAATTGAAGGTTTAAGAAAGCCAATTATCCACGATAAGACCAACAAGAAAATGTTGGGCATTAAGCTTGCACATAACATATACAACACAAACCTTTTTTTTGTTGATGAATTTCTTCTTTTTGTTGATGAAGTTCTTCTTTTTGGTCTGGGGACTCTTGAGGAGTGGATGGATTACATAGATTTCATTCATGTTTTCTACAAGGCTAGTGGAATGGAAGTAAGTTTGCAGAAGTATGATTTCTATCACCATGAGGCGGCATAAGACCTACTTAATAATGTGGCCTCTATCCTTCCTTATCATTTTGAATCATTTGTTTAGGGTTTCAAGTATCTAGGATTTTGTTTGAATCCAAATAATTATTCTTCCGTGGATTGGCTCTAGTTGGCTAGGAAAGTAGATGAGAGAATAGATCATTGGGTAAACAAGTGCCTCTCTTTGGAGGGGGAGATTAATTTTGATCCATTTTTTTCTGCAGAACCTTCTGATTTATTGGGTTTCTCTAGCCAAAGTTCCTGTGGGAATCCTTCACAAGGTGTGTCAAAGGATATTTAGTTTCCTTTGGAATGGTAGCATGAAGAAAGAAAGATTTCATTTGGTCAATTGGTCTAGAATTTCCTTGCCAAAGGAGTTGGGGGGTTGGGGATTGCGAAATATTTTTTGGTTTGCTAGAGCCTTGGCCTGTAAAAGCTTGTGGAGGGGGATTTTCTGTGGATTTTTGTGGTATAAAATTTTAAGTGGAAAATATTTGAAAAGAGTATCGGCTGTGGAGTGGTTGCGAAGGTCAAGACCTCAGTTTCATCTACATGAATCATTTGGCACAAATTACTATAAGAACCCCCTTTTATAAAGGATTGGATAACTTGGAAAGTGGGAAACATATGTAAAATTAGAATTGGAGCTAATCAAATCATTTGAGTGTCTGAAAGGGATAATATCTCCCCTACAATCATTCAACATTTAAAATTTTTTGGTTTCCCTATTCTGGCACATTTTCATAATCTAATGGCCGGTAAATTAAACAATAATTACAAGTTGAACTCGGAGGAGCTTGGTTTCAAAGGGATATATGATATTGAATGGAGAACCTACATCAATGGTTTAGAACGCAGTGGTATAAGATTGAAGGACTGTGATGATCAATTGATTTGGTCATGGAACACATCGTCTATAGAGGTAATAATTTCTTCAGTTTATGATTCTCTTACTTATTGTTGAGAGTTTTTGATTGAAAAATGGTGGCATAAGAAGTTATAGTGATGGAAGGATACATTAAAAATAAAAATATTTTCTTTGTTGGAATTGAAGGAGAAAATTATGGTGGGGTTAAATTTACAGAAGCGAGATTTTGTTGGTATTTTTCACCACGTTTTATGTTGTAGGGTGGAGTACTCAGTTGATCATTTATTTTTTGAATGCTATTTTTCTAGATTTATTTGGTGAGAAGTCATCATATTTTACATTGAAACCCCACTTGGGAAGGAACTAACTTTGAACAATGTCTAAAATGTTGGTCCCATTCTACGGTTTCTCTTCACAACCTACTTTTCCTTGTCATTTGACACATATTGTGTAACAAGAACTTGATAATTTTTTAAAACAAAAGATGAAATTTGTATTGCATCATCACTAGGATTATAGGGGATTTCAAGGATTACTACATGGGAATTATATTTTATAGGTCATGACATATTAGAACATGCCTCAAATTATCTAGGAATGGCCAGTTGGATTCTTCAATGGAGTTGAGCAGGGAGGCCTCTATGGTGCGAGGATAGTAATTAAACTATGCAAGGATCACTTTTATCAGTGTTGGATGGCATTCGGCTTTGGAACTAGTTTGAGGGATAATTTAAATGCACTGTGGGGTCTAATAACCTCTGCAAAAAGGTTAATATTACCTTCAATATAATTCATGAGGGATTTGTAGGCCATCATTGGATGGGTTACTGGTCATTCTCATTTGTAGGTAATTTTTCTAGAAGATTGGAAAAGCAGGAGTCGGGAGTTGCTTAACTCCTTACATGTTATTTACTTCAAACATACTTATAGGAAGATAAATCTCAAAGTATACCTAATGTCTAGAAGGCAGTGGGAAATTCAGAGGACCTACTATTCTATGAAGAATATAGAGAGAACATAAGGATTGCAATAGGATCCTTTCAAGCTTATGATTGGGGTTAATTCTGTCTTCGATTGTCTAAAGTAAATGTTCAGGCTTTCTAATTAGATATTTAGTTTAGAGTTCAAGCTAAGAAGAATTATCTTGTATTTTTTTTTGTGAGATATCTAGGAACCATGGGGGATTAACTTAGTGAACCTCTTAGATAGCACATGCGATCATGGGATATTGAAGAATACCCTTAATGTTTTATATATATTGACCCAAAATATTTTTTTTGAAACCCCCTCCTAATACCTAAAATCTCCCACCCCCCGCCCCTTTTTATACCCCAATCCTTATAAACCCACTGACCCCCCCCCCCCCCACCCTAGACCCCTTTTTGGTCATGGAACACACCATCTATAGAGGTAATAATCTCTTCAATTTATGATTCTCTTATTGTTTAGAGTTTTTAATTGAAAAATGGTAGCATAAGAAGCTATAGTGATGGAAGGCTAAATTAAAAATACAAATCTTTTTTTTGTTGGATTTGGAGGAGAAAATTATGGTGGGGGTAAATTTATAGAAGCGGGGTTTTGTTGGTATTTTTCACCATGTTTTGTGTTGTAGGGTAGAGTACTCAGTTGCTCATTTATTTTTTGAATGCTATTTTCCTAGATTTATTTGGTCAGAAGTCATCCGGGTTTACATTCAAAGCCCACTTGGGAAGGCACTACCTTTGAACGGTGTCTAAAATGTTGGTCCCATTCTATGGTTTCTCTTCACAACCTACTTTTGTTTGTCATTTGAAACATATTATGTAACAAGAACTTGATAATTTTTTTAAGCAAAAGATGAATTTTGTATTGCATCCTCCCTAGGATTATAGGGGATTTCAAGGATTACTATATGGGCATTATATTTTATAGTTCATGACATATTAGAATGCCTCAAATTATCTAGGATTGGCCAGTCGTATTTTTCAATGATGTTGAGCAGGGAGGCCTCTATGGTGCGGGGATAGTAATTAAACTAATCAAGGATCACTTTTATCAGTGTTGGATGGCATTTGGCTTTGGAACTAGTTTGAGGGATAAGTTAAATGCACTGTGGGGTCTAATAACCTTTTCAAAAAGGTTAATATTACCTTCCATATCATTCCTAAGGGATTTGTAGGCCATCATTGGATGGGTTACTAGTTGTTCTCATTTGTAGGTAATTGCTCTGGAAGATTGGAAAAGCAGGAGCCAGGAGTTGCTTAAATCCTTACATTGTTATTTACTTCAAACATATTTATAGGAAGCTAAATATCAAAGTAGACCTAATTTCTATAAGGCAGTGGTAAATTCAGAGGGCCTACTATTCTATCAAGAATATAGAGAGAACATAAGGATTACAATAGGATCCTTTCAAGCTTACGATTGGGGTTAATTATGTCTTCGATTGTCTAAAGTAAATGCTTAGGATTTCTTATTAGCTATTTAGTTTAGAGTTCAAACTAAGAAGAATTATCCTGTATGTTTTTTTTGCGAGATCTCTGGGAACCATGGGGGCTTAACTTAGTGAACCTCTTAAATAGGATGTGCAATCATGGGATACTGAAGAAGACTCTTAATGTTTTGTAGATATTGACCCAAAATCCCTTTTTTGAAACCCCCTCCCAATACCTAAAACCTCCCAACCCCGCACCTTTTTATACCCCAATCCTTATAAACCCGGTGACCCCCCCCCCCACCCTAAACCCTTGATCCCCCCCAATATGTGCAATATATTGGCCTGATTTTTGACAATTTTAAAACCTGCAATATGAACTCATGTGCAGGATATTGGTCAAAAAATGAATCCCGTGTGCTCGGAACACTCTTTATCTAATCTTGATACTATTGTGTAAGTTCCGATGGTATTGTCGATTTATGTGTAGGTAGATCAATGTTTGTTTTTACAGGCATATAACATTGGATGATTGAACAATTGGGGATAAAAGTAATCCTGTGTTGTCCTCTTGCAGTTTTTTGGTACGTTATCTTTGATTCATACCTCTTGAATATCAAGCAAGAGTATTTTTTCTTGTTGAAAAAAAGGCTGGTTTGCTAAGCTTCTAGGAAAAACACTATGTAATTATTTTTTATAACTTTATTTTTTTTAAATATCGAAATATAAATTATTTTTATTTTTATTTTTCAGTATTTCACATTTGTAATATGAAAATAACATCGACAAAATTATTCATATAAACATTTTTAATATGATGTCAACAACTTTTTTAATATGACACAAGCACTATATCAACCACTTCTATAATATGGTTGTGCTAGTAAAAAGTTATATTCAATATTTTCACTATGGTACAAGAATAAGGACAATACACATTAAATTTTTCCATATATTAATGACATGTTCAGTATAAACATAGACATCAATTTATCCACATTACATGTGTGGTTTGTGGGACAACATGTGATTTTAGTTGGAATAGTTTCTTGTGAATTATTTGCTTTTGTAGCTATCAACCAAAAATTTTAATCGGTTGGTTGAAACATATTCCAGATCGATTAGGACTAGTTATACCTAATTCCAAGATGGTTTTGGAAATCCATGCTCCACTTACCCCCTCCTCTCTTTGCAGGAGAGAAAGAGAGTGAGAGAAGGGGTTAGTAAGGGTTAGGGAGAGGAGGGGAGAGAGAGAGAGGGGGTTTGGGGTTAGGTGTAGGTGGAGGAATAGGGGAGTGAGAAAGAGTGGGATAGGGGTTTAGTATGAGTTAGGGGGGAGATGGGAGGGTGGGGATAGAGAGAGAGAGAGGGAGAGAGATGAGGCAGGATGTTAGTGGTAGGGGGAGACATAGGGATGCGTGTATGTGTGTGTGTATGTGCATGAGAGAGAGACACAGAGAACTAATGGGGAGGTGGTGTGTGTGGGGGAGAGAGAGATATTAGGGGATGGTAATGGGTTAGACGTAGAGATAGAGGGGGAGAGAGAGATATTAGGGGATGGTAATGGGTTAGACATAGAGATAGAGGGGGAGTGTTAATGGGTTAGAGGTAGAGACAGAGGGGGGTGTTAGGATATTGGGGGTAAGTGGAGAAGGGGAGGAAGAGAGTGAGATAAGGGGAGAGAGAGAGGGGGGGGTTATGGTTTGGTGTAGGTGGAGGAGTAGGGGAGTGAGAGAGAGTGGGAGAGGGGGTTAGTATGAGTTAAGGGAGAGATGAGAGAGAGAGAGAAAGGAGGGGGGTGTTAGTGGTAGGGGGATACATAGGGATGTGTGTGTTTGTGTGCATGTGTGAGAGAGAGAGAACCAATGGGGTGGTTGTGTGTTAGGTGGTTGGGGAAGATATAGGGTGTGGGGATTAGATTTAGGTGGATCAGTAGGGGAGTGAGAGAGAGTGAGAGAGGGGGTTAGTAAGAGTTAATGGGGAGTGGGGAGAGAGATATGGAGAGAGGGGTGGCTTGGGGAGGAGAAGGATGATTAGGGAGAAAGGGGGTATAGGTGAAGAGCATGAGTGTTTGGTTTAGAAAGAGAGAGAGAGGTAAAGGGAGAGACTTTAGGGGCTGGTAAGGGGTTAGAGGTAGAGACAAAGGGGGAGTGTTAAGGGGTTAGAGGTAGAGACAAAGGGGGAGTGTTAAGGGGTTAGAGGTAGATACATAGGGGGTGTTAGGAGATTGGGGGTAAGTGGAGAAGCTGAGAAAGAGAGTGAGAGAAGAGGTTAGTAAGGTTTAGGGAGAGGAGGGGGGTTAGTGGTAGGGAAAGGAATATGGATGTGTGTGTGTGTGTGTGTGTGTGTGTGTGAGAGAGAGAGAGAGAGAGAGAGAGAGAGAGAGAGGGGGGGGTGTTAGTGGGTTGGGGGTGTTCTAGATTGATGTGGGGTATTTGGGAGTTGTAGAGGGTATGCATTAGAGGTTTTGGGGGGTTAGGAGTGTAGGTATCCATAACACATACGCGTTTTGGTTAATTGAAACATGTACGCGTTTTTGTTCACTAAAATGTGTACGCGATATTTAACATTACAATTTTATCGTGGTATTTAACATTACAATTTTATTGTGATATTTAACATTACAATTTGCTTGTGATATTTAACATTACAACTATATTGTTTGGTTTGGTGAGAAAGACATTCAAAGGAATTGGGGGGTGGTAAGGGATTAGAGGTAGAACGAGATGGGTTGTGTTAAAAGGGTTAGAGGTAGAGACATAGGGGGGTTAGTAAGAGTTATATAGATGGGTTAGAGCTTATGGATTAGTAAGAGTTAGAGAGAGGGGTTATAGGTTAGGGGTTAGTAAGATAGAGAGAGAGGGAGTGGTAAGGGGTTAATAAGGGTTACAGAGAGGATGGAGAGAGAGAGAGGGGGGGTGGGGCTTAGGTTGTATTTTAAAATTTTCATCTATTAATAATAATAACACACATTGTTATGGTTGTATTTTAAAAAACATTTCCCACCCTTATCTTTTTTTGTGGATTTTTGCCGACGACATTGTTTGGATGGAGTTATCCCTCCCTTCAAGTGATAAATTACGAAGCCATTTTACATTGGATTGTGTGCATCAAATTAGAAAAATTACAGCATTTATTTCCCAATTGGATCCACTATAGTAGAATAAATTCATTTTCCTTTGTCAAAGCATGGGAAATAACCTGAAGATTGGATTTCAGAGGAAATAGCTCTAGAATATCTACTACATCAAGGTTTCTTCGAAAGAATGGAACCAAATAATTAATTGAATACATCAAACCTATTACACAAGGTTGTAATGTAAGGTAATCTTCAAAAAGGGTTGAAAATCCCATAGTAGTCCATGGATTCCTTTCCATTAACTTGGCCCAATTACTTGTGGATGCAGCAAGGAAAAAATTTAGAGAGCCTTGTTCCTTATTGATATTCACACCTTTAGCTACGAGGAGAATATTCTTGCAAAGGCTGCTAAATTTCATGTTCCAAATGTAGTTACTTGCAAATGAATAGTGCAAAAAATGTGCGGTAGTGATAACAAGCTTGCTGTTTGTTGAGGCTGATACTACATGTAAGAGCCACTCAAAAAAATCTGAGATAGAAAGCTCTGTAATTTTAGGATGTTGATTCAACTTTCTCAAGGATCTAAATTTTAATTGCCTTTTGATGAGATTTAGGAATGAGATAAAATTTGGTTGCACTTCCAAGCTCCTAGTGGCACCAATATCCGTTTATTAATTTTAATAACACACATATTGTTCTAGTTGTATTTTGAAATGTGTTTCCCACCCTTATCATGTTTCGTGGATTTGTGTCAACAACATTGTCTAGAGGAAGTTATCCCACCCTTCCGATGATAAATTTCACAACCATTTTCCATTAGATTGTGTGCATCAAATTAGAAAAATTACAACATTTATTTCCCTATGGTTATCCCCTTGAAGCCATAGATTGGTGATATTTAAAGCCCTAGGTTGTCCATATATTTGAATTCCATGGATTCCCTAGACGATACTGGTGAAGATGAGGGTAGGGGGGTAATAGAAACTCCCCAATACAACCCTCTATCTCTATATCTCTCATAATCCCCTACCCCTGACCCCCTAACACCACCGTTTCTCCCTATCTATAACACCCCCTCTCTATATCTCTCCTACTCCCCCTCTCTCACACACACTCTCTTTGTCTCTCTCTATAATCTACCCCCACCCATCTCTCGATCCCCCAACATCCTAAAATCCCCCTCTATCTCTACCTCTAACCCCTTAACACTGTTGCATATCTCTACCACTAACCCCTTAGCACCCCCCAATTTCTCTCCCTTTACCTCTCTCTCACTCTCTCTTTGTCTACCTCTATCCCCTTAATACCCCCCCCCTCTCTCTACCTCTAACCCCTTAACACCCCCTATATCTTTGCCTCTAACCCCTTACCAACTGCCAATCTCTCTCTCTCTCTCTCCCTCTCTCCAACCCCTTAAAACCCCCTCTCTCTACATATAACCCCTTACCACCCCACTCTCTCTCTACCTATAACCCATTACCACCCCCTAATGTCTCTCCCTTCACCTCACTCTCTCTCTCTCTCTCTCTCTCTCTCTCTAACCCATTAACACCCCCTCATTTCACTACCTCTAACCCCTTACCACCCCCCACCTTCCTTTATCTACCGCTAACCCCTTACCCCCCCCTTCTCTATGTCTAACCCCTTACCTACCCAAATTATTTTTAATGTTGTAATCGACAAAAAATAAAATTATAGGGTTACAAATTGTGTATGCGTTTGTTAAAGATAAAACATGCACGTGTTTTGTTTTGGAGGGATTTAAAATTTGAATTTAAACAAAATGTGTACGCATTTCTTAGCACTATGCTCGACCCTCCCCATGATTTGGCGTGGTATTCTTATACCTATGTGTCTGCTTCAAAATTTGCTTCGGATTTATCATGCATGTGCCTTGGAGTATGATAACCATAGCTAATTGAGTATTACCTCCATTTTTTTAGTACGCCCATGTTTAGCTGCTGGTTATAGTATGCTACACACCATCATTTTTTATGAAATTTTAGACACAGATAAATTTTTTTCTACAGATTCCAAATATGTAATTTTTAAAAGAAAATATAGATATTTCTATTTTTTTCTTATTTTTCTTGTGTCGTGACTCCTTAACTCAAAAGCACATTGTTAGGGTTTTGTCCATAACTCTTCTGTTTCTCAACCATTTTGAAAAATATTGTATGGTGCACTAAAGGACACCGACCTCTACATGCTATAAAAATTTAGTTTCGAAATAATTACATTAAGATCTTCAAAGGATACACCTGCAATTGGCGTACTACTTTCGAGGTTTGATCATTTAGATAATTAAAAAATAAATAAAAAATATTAATTGTTTTGGAAAAATAGCAGTGCACTAGTACTAGTTGTTCTCTATATGTCTACTAGTTTTCAAAAGTTGATTCCATCATTTTTAGGCACTCAAAGGATGCACCCACAAAAACATATACCTTATAATTTGTCTAAAAAATAAAATGTGCTTGTTAAAAATATGAAATTTTATATAGTTAAGGACATTTTCAATAGAAAAGAATTATATATTTGGAAACGCCATTCAATATCCTATGTTTCATATTTTATACTCATCGCAAGATTCATTTTGTATGTGTCCTCAAAATATACATGTAAGTTGATGGGTGTATGTTTCTTTAGTTTTCTATTACATCTAATGTGTCAAAATAGACCCTAATTAGCTTGCACACACCCTCATGTTTTCTGCAAGCTTAGGGGAATGGAAGTAAGTATACATAAGTATTCTTTCTATCACCACAAGGTGGTGGAATACATCCTTAATAATGTGGTCTCTATCCTTACTTATCATTACAGATAATTTGTTCAGGGTTTCAATTATCTAGGATTATGTTTGAAGCCGAATAATTATTCTTTAGTAGATTGGATCTAGTTGGTTAGGAAAGTAGCGAAGCGGATAGATCATTGGTAAACAAGTGGCTCTCTTTGCGGGGGGGATTAATTTTGATCCAATATGTTCTCCAAAACATTCTGATTTATTTTCTTTCTCTAGCAAAATTTCCTATGGGCATCCTTCCCGTGGTGTGTTAGAGGATATTCAATTTCCTTTGGAAGGGTAGTAGGAAGAAATAAGGCTTTCATTTGGTTAATTGGTCTAGAATTTCCTTGCCTAGGGAGTTGGGGGGTTAGGGATTGTGAAATATTTTCTATTTTTCTAGAGCTTTGGCCTGTAAAAACTTGTGGAGGGGGATTTTCGATGGGGGTTTGTAGTATAAGGTTATAAGTGGAAAATATTTGAAAAGAGTATTGGCTGCGGAGTGGTTGAGAAGGTCAAGAAATCAGTATTCATCTGCATCAAACATTTGGCGCAGATATTATTGGCAACCCATTTAATAAAGGATTTCCTCATTTGGTAGGTGGGAAACGGATGTCATATTAGAATTGGAGCTAATCCGATCATTGGAGTGTCCAAAAGGTATAAGCTCTCCCCTACAATCATTCGACATTAAAACTTTTTTGGTTTCTCTATTTTGGCACATGTTCATAATATAATGGTGGGTCAATTGGACAATAATTACTTGTTGAACTCTGAGGATCTTGTTTTGTGAGGAATACATGCCCTTGAATAGAAAAAATGCATCATCAATTTAGAACACAGTGGTATATGATTGAGAGACTGTGACGATTAATTGCTTTGGTCCTGGAACAAATCGTTTGGATAGGTAACTATTTCTTCAGTTTATTATTCTCTTACTTACTTTTCAGAGGTTTTTATTGAAAAATGGTGGCATAAGGAGTTATGGTGATGGAAGGATCCATTGAAAATCCAATTATCTTTTTGGTTGGATTTGGAGGAGAAAATTATAATGGGGGTAAATTTATAGAAGCGGGGTTTTGTTGGTCCTTTTTGCTGTGTTTTGTGTTGTAGGGGGGAGGACTCAGTTCATCATTTATTTGTTGAATGTTCATTTTCTAGATTTATTTGGTCAAAATTCATTAGGGGTTTATAGTCAAATTCCACTTGGGAAGGAACTACAATTGAATAGAGTCTAAAATGTTGGTCCCATTCTACGGGTTCTCTTCATAACCTGCCTCAGTTTTGTTGGTTGTGGAGCCTGATCTTCTTAGTTAAGAGATGTTGTTTCAGCCGTGTTTATCCCCCAATTTTATATGATATGCAGTTAGATTGTACACTCATCCCAACGTGGGGTGTGGGGGGGCATCGCCCCCCAACTGGGGTCCAAGGAACAGCGGGGCCCATGGTGGGGGTTTAGGGGCGAAGCCCCGAAAGAATTTTTTATGGCTTGTTTTGTTGGCCAATAGTTTATGAGCCATGGTATTGGGTAGCCCATAGTATTTTCCCATAGTAATTCCCTTTAAAAGGAAGACATTATAATACAATTGTGTAATGTATTGTAGCATTGAAATTATCTCTGTGATTGTGTAAGAGAGACTAAGAGAGAGTGAAGAGGAAGTTAAAGCGGATGTTATTGTATATTGTACTCCTATAGAGATGTTATTATTCCTCTATACAGAAGTGTCGTCATTTGTATTGACAAGTGTCGCAAGTGTCGTAACTTGCTGATGGGTTATTAGACCACCATGTGTGGGGTCAACCCTGATTAAGTTAATATTGGTTTATTGTACTAAGCTAGACAAGTCGGCCCCATAAGGTTATTGGGCAGCCAGGACAAGTATAAATAGAGATCTCCCGATCTCTATTTGGATCACTCAGAACTCACTCTTCTTTCACTCGAAAAGTGGCGCACATGTGAGGAGGAGCATCAGCTGCTAAGAGGAGTCTATCTCTGTGTACTTTGGTTGTACTATTGCTCTATCTATCTCTGAGGAAGTTGTGGGGTTTTTCACCTTAGGGTTTTCCTCACGGAAACTCTATGTGTCTATTGTCTCTCATGTTTGCTTCTTGTGATGATTGACATGCTTGCTATGATTGATATGCATTGATACAATGTACATGCTATTCTCTCAGTAAAATTACTAGAGTGAATTAATGCTAAAAAATTAACATGGTATGAGAGCTAACCTGAGAAGAAGACATTGTGCAGTGACAGAAACCAGGGTTTCTTGTTTTTTGGGTTTCTCTCCATAGATTTTGGAAAATTAATATGATAGATTGACTCTCCTCATCAAGGTGAATCTATCTGTCCAATCAGAATTCAATTCTGAGCACTTTCAGTTTTGGCCCTAACAATTAGGGTTTCCACAAAAAATAGGAATTGCTGAAATCTGAAGACATAGCTGGACGCTCCTTGGAATAATCGAAGTTTAGAGCTTTGGATCGAGATTTTTGGCTTGGTAAATCTCTGGGAAACTCAAACCCTAATTCAGGGTACTCCCTAGTGAATCCAGGAAGGATAAAAGGCATTTTTGAAGGTTGAAGCTTTGTAGATCTCAAATTCTGAATACACCAGGCTGATCAGCTCATCAAGGCGCATCTTTCTATCCTTTTATAAAGTTGAAATTCACATTTTGAATTTTTAGGGTTTCTCTAACAAACCCTAATCCAGGACCAGATCCAATTTTCAGTAAATCAAGTGGTAAGACCTAAATCTTTTATATTTCCATTTGAAGTACTCTTTAAGATGTCTCACCACACCAAGCTTGAGGATAAGCTTGAAGGGGCTGATAAATTCCGAGCATGGAAGTATAGGATTCGATTAATCCTGGAAGAAAATGAGTTGGACTCTTACATAAGGGAAGAGGTCCCTATCCCAGAGGAAGAAGAGGATAAAGCCCTCCACAAGAAGAACTTGGTCAAGGCAAAGAGGATCATTGCTGATTATATCAAGGACCATCTCATCTCACATGTGTCATCTCTAAAGACACCCAAAGAGATGTTTGATTCCCTAACCAAGTTATTTGAAGGGAAGAACATAAATCAGAAGATGACCTGCAGATCCAATTAAAAGGAGTAAAGTTTCAGAATGGAGAAACCATTCAATCTTATTTTTCTAGGGTCTCTCAAATCAAGGAACAATTGGAATCAGTGGATGAAATGGTGGAGAATGGTGAAGTTGTCATGACCACTATGAATGGCCTACCCAGGTCATGGGATTCCTTTATTCAAGGAATTTGTGCAAGAAGGAAGTTGATATCCTTCAACAGACTATGGGAAGAATGTTCATAAGAAGAAGCAAGGCTTGTGGCCCGAGAAGAAAAGATGGGAAGTGAAGATCAAGCTCTCACAACACACACCAAGAAAGGAAGGTCAAAGAGGGAGCACTCTCATGCCAAGAAATCTTCACACTATCATCAACATAAAGATAAGAAAGATCTCAGATGCTTCACATGTAATGACAAGGGTCATTTTACTTCAGAATTTCCCAAGAACAAAAAGAACAACAACAACAATTTCAACAAGAAGAAGAAGGGCAGCAGGAAGAGATATCATGCTCATGCTGTTGAAGATGATGACCCACCCAAGAAGAAGGCTAGAGCAGAAAGTGATGATAATGACTCATTAAGCAAAGAAGAGTATGTTCTAATCTCTGCTCTCACAGGTACTATCCCTCATGGTTGTAATGATTGCCTTATTGAAAGTGGGGCTTCAAAGCACATGACCGTGTTTAAAGAATCCTTTGCTAATCTATCTGAACATGAGTCACCCCATAAGGTGAAACTTGGGGATGACTACCAATACCCTATCAAAGGAAGTGGTGAGGCCTCCTACAATCTAGACTCTGGGAAGTCTTTGAAGATGAAATGTTTTGTATGTACCTGGGCTCAAGAAAAACTTACTCTCCATATCTGTATTGGATGCAAAAGGCATGCAGGTTGCATTTGTAGATGGCCAAGTTCTAATGTGGCCAAAAGGTAAAACTATTGATGATGCAGTAGTGATTAGAGAATAAGAGGGAGGATTGTATAAACTAAAGGGACAACCTGAACATGCCATGGTGCATGAATCCATGGAGCCAAGTGAACTTTGGCATAGAAGACTTGATCATATGCACTATAGGGCACTTTCAATTGCAAGCAAAGCTATAGAGGGTCTTCCTGAAATCAAGACCAAACATGAAGGTGTTTGCAAAGGATGTGCAAAAGGAAAGAACATAAAGAAGGAATTTCCAAGCAGTGAAAGCAAGGCAAAAGATATCTTGGAAATTATCCACTCCGATGTATGTGGTCCAATGTCATCCAATTCTCTGATTGGGTATGTTTACTATGTCTCTTTCATTGATGACTTCTCTAGGAAGACTTGAGTCTACTTCTTAAAGAACAAAGATGAAGTGTTTGATAAGTTCAAGGAATTCAAAACCTTGATGGAAAAGAAAACTGATAAAAATATCAAGACATTTAGATCTAACAATGGCGGAGAATTCACTTCAGGTGATTTCAAGAAACTATGCAGTGATTCAGGGACTAAGAGGGAGTTGACTCCTCCCTACAATCCACAACAGAATAGAGTTGCAGAAAGAAAGAATAGAACAATCATGGAAGTAGAACAGGCAATGCTGCATGACTAGGATCTACCCATGCATCTATGGGTAGAAGCAACTAGGATAGCTGTATATGTGCAGAACAGAACACCCCCAAAAATATTGGACAACAAGACACCAGAAGAGGTCTTCTCTTGTAAGAAACCTAAAGTAAGTCATCTCAGAATATTTGGTTGTCCGGTATACACTCATGTCCCAAAGGAAAAGAGGACCAAGCTAGATCCTTCAGGAAAGAAGGTTGTCTTTGTGGGTTACAGTGAAAGTTCGAAGGCTTACAGAATATACTTTCCAGGGCTCAAGAAGATTGATGTCAGTAGGGATGTGACATTTGATGAAAACTCGGCATTCATGAAATCAAGGAAGACACCTGTTGAAGATTATGAAGAACCCAAGGAAACTAGATTTTAAGATACTACTATGACTGAAGCAATTCCAGATGCAGATTGTGAAATTGAAGATCCGCAAGAACCTATAGATCCACCCCCTGTAAATAACTCTCACAAGAGGAAACATGCATGGGCTAGAGAGCTCATTCAAGATGCAGAAAGATATGGCATTCCAAAAGAAGAACACAGAGCAAAGAAGAGAACTAGATCTCATACCAGCTATGTTGCTTTACTCTGTGAAATCATGAACAAAGAACCTTCCAATTATGAAGAAGCAGCAGAAAAGAAAGAATGGAAGGATGCCATGGTCGAAGAATACCAATCAATAATAAAGAATGATGTTTGGGATGTCGTCCCAAGACCTGAAGGGAAGTCTGTTGTGACTTCCAAATGGATCTACAAAATCAAGCATGCTGCAGATGGCAGCATAGAGAAATACAAGGCAAGATTTGTAGCTCGTGGCTTCTCTCAGAAAAAGGGAATAGATTATGAAGAAAATTTTGCTCCTGTAGCCAGGTACACTTCCATCAGATCAGTTCTTTCTCTAGCTACAGTGATGAAATGGAAGATACACCAGATGGTTGTCAAGACTGTTTTCTTGAATGGTGTAGTCAAGGAGGAAGTGTATGTGGAACAACCTCTTGGTTTTGAGACACATGAGAGGATGTCATATGTGTGCAGATTGAAGAAAGCCTTGTATGGCTTGAAGCAAGCTCCTAGGACTTGGTATGGTAGGATGGACAGTTTCCTATCATTTTGGACTTTACCAAGAGTAAAGCGGATTCCAACCTTTACTACAAGGTTGAGGAAGGCAATCCTGTGATACTACTCCTGTATGTGGATGACCTGTTTGTAACAGGAGATGATAGTTTGATTGCCGATACCAGAAGGAAGCTTGCAGCCGAGTTCGAGATGAAGGATTTGGGGATGATGCACTATTTTCTAGACATGGAGGTGTGGCAGAGTGCAGATGGTATCTTTCTTGGACAAGGGAAGTATGCAGTAGAGATCCTGAAGAGGTTCGGGATGATGGACTGCAAGGCCATGGCCACACCTATGGCATCGAACCTAAAGCTTCTGTGTGATGCTTCATCTGATCCGGTTGATGATTGGGTCCTTGATGTATCCGACGAACATGAGACCAGATATTTGCTTTGCAGTGAACACATTGAGCCAGTTCTTGACGGATCCGAGGAGTGTTCACCTGGTTGCTGTAAAGCATATTTTGAGGTACTTGAAGGGTATAGTTGACTATGGGCTCAAGTATGATGCGAATCAAAAGTTTAACCTACAGGGTTATGTTGATTCAGATTGGACAGGCAGTGCTGCAGATAGGAAGAACATTTATGGGTGTTGCTTCAGTATGGGATCAGGTGTGATCTCTTGGTTTAGCAGGAAGCAATCCTGCGTAGCACTGAGTACAGCCGAGGCAGAGTATGTTGCAACATGTTCGGCTAGTTGTGAGGCAGTATAGCTTCGGAAACTACTGTCTGAGTTATTTGATCTCCTAGTGGAAGTTACTGGTATCTTTTGTGACAACCAGAGTTGTGTGAAGTTGTCTGAGAACCCAGTGTTCCACGACAGGTCGAAACACATAGAGATCAAATATAACTATATCAGGGATATGGTGCAGAGAGGAGTAGTGAAGCTCCTGTATGTTGCAATGGTTAAGCAGATTGCAGATGTAATGACGAAGCCACTAGCTAGAGTGAAGTTCGAGTACTTCAGAGAGAGGCTTGGTGTTCTTTAGATTGACAACACTTTGAGGAAGAAGTGATGGACACATTTGCTGAAGCCATTCCAAGCATGTTGGAAGGAGGATCCTTCACATGGCTATGGATGTAAGTGTTGGATGATGAGCATCAGGACGATGCTCCAGTTACTGCTCTATATATGCATCAAGTGGATGTTGGATATGATCAGTTGGATCATTTATATGTATATGTATGTACGCATCATGTTGGATGTTGGATATGATCAGTTGGATCATTTATATATATGCATGTACGCATCATGTTGGATGCTAGATATGATTAGTTGGATCGTGTGTATGTATCTGTAGATGTATCAGGTGGATACATTGTATGATCAAGTAGATCATGTATGTTGATATGTATCAGGCATGATCAAGTGGATCATTTATTTGTATATGTATTAGGTGGATACATTGTATGATCAGGTAGATCATGTATGATGATATGTATCAGATAGATACTATGTATGCATCAGGTGGATGCATTGTATGATCAGGATGATCATGGATGACGAGCTTCAGGATGTTGCTCCAGATATGCATAAGGACGATGCAGTGATGAGTATCAGGATGATACTCTAGATGATATGCATCATGATGATGCTATGAAGATGATCGGGATGATCATATGTATCAGGTGGATACATTACATAATCAGTTGGAATATGTGTGATGAGTTCCGAAGACACAGATGCACAATGCCTTTCCGACATGGTGGTAGATGTGTTCTCCCATGTGCGTTGATGTAAGTGCAGAGCCTTTCCGACATGGTGGTAGATGTGTTCTCCCATGTCTGTTGATGTAAGTGCAGATCCTTTCCGACATGGTGGTAGATGTGTTCTCCCATGTGCGTTGATGTAAGTGCAGAGCCTTTCCGACATGGTGGCAGATGTGTTCTCCCATGTGCGTTGATGTGAGTGCTGAGCCCTTCTCGGATGGTCAGAGGAAAGTCCTTCCATGCTGGTGAGTGTAAGTGCTGTGTTGTGTGCATCTGGACTGTGCTTCGTGGACAATGATCAGTATGATTATGAGTATCAGGATGATACTTTGTGGTCGTGGACAGGTTGTGCAGTTACATGTAAAAGATCCTAGGAGATCCGATAGGTTGAGCTGTGTGCTCGTAATCAGTCCTGGGATGCTCTTTCGAGGTTTTGTTGACTCACGTAATAAGGCTTGAGGATCCCACAGTATGGCCAGTGATGATGAAGACCTGCAGGTGGTGGGCCTACATTCAATAAGAAAAAGGACTGGCTCTGTAGAACTTCCTATGACGAGTAGATTCAAAGATTGATTGAGATAGCAGCAGCAATGATCATGATGATGATTCAAGGATGATGATTTGCTGATGATGATCCAGAGAAGAAGACTTGTGCTAGCAGATCTGTATCGAGAAATACCTTCTTAGTTAAGAGGGAGTGTTGATGTATATGTAACTTCGGAATGTATTTCACCCATGTATTTCATCTATGTATATTGTACTCCTATAGAGATGTTATTATTCCTCTATACGGAAGTGTCGTCATTTGTATTGACAAGTGTCGTAACTTGCCGATGGGTTATTAGACCACCATGTGTGGGGTCAACCCTGATTAAGTTAATATTGGGTTATTGTACTAAGCTAGACAAGTCGGTCCCATAAGGTTATTGGGCAGTTAGGACAAGTATAAATAGAGATCTCCCGATCTCTATTTGGATCACTCAGAACTCACTCTTCCTTCACTCGAAAAGTGGCGCACATGTGAGGAGGAGGATCAGCTGCTAAGAGGAGTCTATCTCTGTGTACTTTGGTTGTATTATTGCTCTATCTATCTCTGAGGAAGTTGTGGGGTTTTTCACCTTAGAGTTTTCCCCACGGAAACTCTGTGTGTCTATTGTCTCTCATGTTTGCTTCTTGTGATGATTGACATGCTTGCTATGATTGATATGCATTGATATACTGTACATGCTATTCTCTCAGTAAAATTCCTAGAGTATCTTGAATTAATGCTAAAAAATTAACACTCTTTGTGTAATCATGAGACTATTGTGTAAGTTTCGTTGGTATTGTCGATTTGTGGGGAAGTAGAATAGTGTTTGTTTTTATGGGCATAAAACCTTCCATGATTGAACAATTGGGGATCAAAGCAAAGCCCATGATGTCCTCTTACTATTTTTTGTATGTTGTCTTTGATTCATAGCTCTTGAATATCAAGCAAGAGTATTTTGTTCTTGTTAAAAAAAATTTGGTTTGCTAAGCTTCTAGGAAAAACACTAAGTAATTATTTTTTATAACTTTACTTTTTCAAAATATTAAAATATATATTATTTTTATATTTTATTATTCATTATTTTCTATCTTATATTATTTCACATTATTAATATGACACCCACAACATTTTTAAACATTTTTAATATAACCCAAACACTATATCAACCACTTCAATAATATGATTGTGCTACTTCAATAATATGGTTGTGCAAATAAAAAGCTCTATTCAATATACTCAATCTTTTCACTATGTTACAAGAATAAGGACAATACAAATTAACTTTTTCGATATATTAGCGGCATGACATGTGAAGTAAAAAGGTAGACATCAATTTATCCACATTACATGTGTGGTTTGTGCGACAGTACGTGATTCCAGTGGGAATAGTTTCCTGTGAATTATTTGCGTTCGTATCTATCAACCAAAAAGGTTGATCGGTTGGTTGAAAAATACGCCAGATCGATTGCGGCTAGCTATACCTAATCGCAAGATGGTTTTGGAAATCCCTCGTGCTTTTTCATGGATAACGGCGCAACACATCGCAAGATGGTATTGGAAATCCCTCGTGCTTTTTCATCGATAACGGCGCAAGACAACACGTTGAGTTTATGTAACATGTTTTTATCACCTTAGTAGAAGATTCTGCTGAGTACTTTGATCCCTTGAAGGCTACTTACAGGGCTCAGATTGAAGGAATCCCGTTCGCAGCCTGACATTTGACGTCGGGATTCATGGTGGGCCGTGGCCCTCGACGTTGATAGATCAATATTCATTGCCATGTGTAGTTTTCGCTGGTTATAAACTCCCCCAACTTCCATTGATTCGTCAATCACAACTCCTACTGAGCTTGTAGATTTGCACTGAGTGCTCATAGCTCATACACTTTGTGCAAATTCAAGGTTCCAAAGCCGTGAAAGGCCAAGAATTTGAGACAGCTGAAGAACAACAAGGAATGGCTTGCTACTGCAATGATAGTGGTTGTGTTGGTGGGCATGTCCAGCTGAGGAACTTCTGCCTGGCAGACTTGGACGACTTGTACGAGTGGGCGAGCGATGAAGAAGTGACCAAATGCATGACATGGGAAGCCTTTAAATCCAAGGAGCAGCTCAGAGAGTATATGGTGAAGGTGGTGATTCCTCACCCATGGTTCAAGGCTGTATGTGTGAATGGAAAGCCCATTGGCCATGTAATGCTCAAGCAAGGGACGGGTATTCACAGCTGCCGAGCTGAGATGGGTTATGCCATTGCCAGAAAGTACTGGAGTAGGGGTTTCACTACCAAAGCAGTCACAGCAGCACTAACAATGGGATTCAAAGAGATGCAGGGACTGAAGAGGATTGAAGCTCTTGTGCTCCCCGAGAACGTAGCATCTACAAGAGTTCTGCAGAAGGCGGGCTTTGAGAAGGAGGGTTTCCTTGCTAAATACGTCCATTTGAAGGGAAGCGTTAGAGACTGTCTACTCTTTAGCTATGTTATTATTTGAACGTCCATAGCTATGTTATATTTCATATTTTCACAGTAGCTATGTTATGTGAACGTCCATAGCTATGTTATGTTTCATTTGAACATATATGTTCACAGTAAGAGTTATGTTATTAATATCTAAAAATGGTATGTCTCTTGGATTCTCAGAGTAGTTTTTTTGGAATTGTTGAGATTATCTAATTTGATTGGAATTATAAATTAAAGTTTGGAGATTAAGCAATTTGATTGGAATTGTAGATTAAATTGTTGAGATCACATAATTTGAATGCAACAAAAATATATGAATAACTGAATCCAAATTTTCAATCATTTAAATATTTAAAATTGAAATTAAATATAAATATTTGAAATTCAATTAAATATAAAATCACCTAAATCAAGTAAGTGATTTTAGACAACTCCATTAAATATTTACATTACAAACATATAAATTGACTTATCTAAAAAGTTCACTTACTGAATTACTGATTAAAAGGAGATTTTAGACAACTTCATTAAATACTTACATTACAAACATTTAAATTTACTTATCTAAAAAGTTCACTTCCTGAGTTACTGATTAAAAGGAGATTCAGTATGATTGGTAATTTAATATTTCCTACCCATCTCCTTTGTTCCAGCTTTGATGATTAAGGATTACATTTCAAATTTAAAATATTTTGTAAAGTTTATTTGCTTTAATCTTTAATTCATAAGCTTATAAATCCAAGTCCTTTTGAGTTTAAACTTCTTTTCCAATCTCATTCCTAAATGCATGTCAACTGAATTGATTAACTTTGTAGTAGAAAACTCAGTGAAAAACTTAACTGATTAAATTGAAAACAAATAAAATAGTAGCTATACACACTTCGAACAGATACTTATTTGCAACTTTGCATTATCGATTGTTTTTGTTTTTATAAAAAATATAATTTTGAGCAAATTTTTTCTGATCCTCAAAGCAAAGAATATATTTGGAAATTGTTTCTTTTTACATTCTTTTGGAAATCACTTTGAACAAGTGTGAATGCCGCTCATGTCTTTGCACAAGTTTTACACAAGTTTAACTTGTGTCTTTTGACTATTTTTGTTAAAGTATCATTTGCATAATCTATTAATGGTTTTTGTTAAATATCATATGCATATTTTTTTATCTTTAAGGTTGTTAATTTCACTATATATTGTAACTCTATTTCCCTCACAAACTGTTATGCTTACTAGTGACATTATAAGTTGACTTCTTAGCCATTCAAAAGGCATTTTAATGATCATATTATATTTCCAAACTTCTTTCTTAAATACCAGTGTTGTATTCTTAAAATTAATTTTATTAAGTGCTTCATAGTTCTTTGTTAAATACCAGTGTTGTATTCTTAAAAATAATTTTATTAAGTGCTTCATAGTGAGTGGAAAGGTGTCATTCATTTTTTTTATTCTTTGATATTATACTTTTTCTTTGATATTATATAGGTAGTTGATCCACTTGGAGACCTGTTAGGCTAAAATAAATCTTCATGAATGAGTATCTAGAGTTGTTTTTTATGTTTGACAATTTCTAAGAGGAAGACACAATATGAGAGGTAGTTAAGAAGCATTGTACCATGAAATCGGTCGATAAAATGCTTAAATGGGTGAGTAGACAATAATACTTTAGGTTCCTCAAACACATCTATGTATGTGTCCAATAAGGCTTGTATAATAGGTGATGGTAGCTTGTGTATATTATCTTCTTTCATTGGTATATTGCACATGAGATTAATCACCTACTAAGATTCACTTGGTAAGCAAGAAAACATCTATGAAGAGATGAGATGCGGGAGGCAGAGATATGATGAAATTGTAATTTTTTCCTTTTTTTTAAGGGTAAAGATTTTGAGTTGGCCATCACCAATGCCATCTCTTTTGAATTGGTAGGTGCATACTACGATAAGGTTTTCATAGTCTAGGGATGTCATATTATAGTCCATGGGATGTTAGAAAGAATTAATAATAAAGGTGATGGAAAAATGTTTGGTTTCCATGATGGGGTGTCACTATTGTAATCCCATTAAAGCTAAGCAGGATGGGGTCATTCTTTGTGAGTAGTTGTAACTTGGATACTAATGTTTATGAGAGGAGGTTATTTAATTACCATCGTCAATGATGAGGGTATCTAACTTCTCCATTATTTAGCAATTATAGTGGAAAATGACTTAATGGTCAATGAGGGAGCATACTTGTCCATTAAAACTAGACTAAGCCATAGGGAATGGGATTTCCTATGGATATAGTCTTAGGTTTAGTAAAACCTAGATTAGGGTGCATCACTATAAGGAGGGATTTGGACTCATGTTGAACCTACACTACTTTATTGTCCATGGAATCATGGTGCAAGAGTGAGGAGAAGCATAGAATTTGGTCCAATGTTGGGAATAGAGGGTGGGAGGGACTCTTGGTTGTTTCAGAGAAGTAGATTAACAATTCCACGATTTTTCGTTCTAGAGAGAGAGAGAGAGAGAGAGAGAGAGAGAGAGCATGCTGGAATGCTTAGTCAAGACTGGTGATTTCAAATAAAACCACATCATGTTGAATATAAGGTAATAAAATTGTGTTAAATTTAACAATAAGTACATATTTTGCATAATCAATGTTGTGTTGAAGCTAGATTTTGGTAAATATTTCAATTAATTATTGCATTGTTTCAATAAAAATCATTGCACCTAACATGGTGTGGAGGGTTCCCATGTATCAACAACATTATCATTCATGTCAATAAATAGGTCTTACCGAATGCTCATTGAGAGGTTGTCACATATTATGTGCAATTGTGCTAACGTTTAAAAGCAAGTCCCTCTAAGTGTTCCATGGCCTCTTGCAATTTATTTGTTAAGGTCAAATCTATATAGATATGAAAATAATTTCTATACTTTGAATCCAATTTTTTTTCCTTTCTCCCTTCATAATCCCTTTGAAACTAGGTAGGAATAATCGAGCATCCAACTAGAAGCTTGAATGTAGTGTGGCATTATGTAATTAATGTGGAATAGACACCCCATTGCTTAAAATCTCTAATTCATTTTTCTTGAATTGTTGATGAGCCATCTGTTATTTCTACTAAGTAAGATATTATTTGAACATATGTAATAATCATTTTTCGAGGAGAGATTAGATGGTGCAACTAATGGCCAAAAGCAAAAGGGATGAGTCCTTCAGAGGCTACAAAACCTTGTATAAAAGAGAAAAACACTAACCCTGGGAAAATGTTTTTATATCAATTGATATAGTCACGATATATACATATTTAGTCAAACACCAAAAAAGTGAATATGGCCCATATGTAAACTTGTATATTTATTTGGAAAATTTTGAATGTGTAGAGGGAGTTACATGGAAAAATTCAACGCTTTCACATTAACGTTAAAATGTAGTTGTGCTACGAATATATGTTTTTATGTCACAAAATACATTGCCTTTTCCGTTGACTGGACATGACGTCGATGTGAAGCATAAAAAGCAACAATATAGTATTCTCAAGCATTGGCTTTTCCTTTATTTGGAAGAGTACGTCCTTTCTTAATTACAATATACTTGAATTATTTGCCTATGGCTATGCTTGCTGGTACTCACAGATGTTTATGGTTAGGAAATTCCCTCGTGACGCTATAAGTTTTAGGCTCGTGAAGACGATAAAGGAATTTATAAACTGCGAACAGTTGCGAACAGTTCATGCATGAAACATGTTTGTTTTATGTTTTATGTTTTGAAACATGTTTGTTTTATGTTTTATGTTTTTTTATAAATTAGATCAGCGTTGGATGGATGGTGAAGAACATAGTAAAATTTAAAATTAAATCAATGTTCGTTTCAATGTTGAATGGAAAAATGATCTGTTAAAAAAAGCTATCACCAAATTGACTTGACTTTTCATCATTACAAGAAAGCTACCACCAAATTTATTTTTGTACAGCTCATAACAATGACATATTTTGAAACGATGAGATATTTTGGTACAGCTCAGAGCAAATTGAATTTTCACACCAAATTTATTTTGGTACAGCTCACAACAATATGAGATATTTTGAAATGATGAGATATTTTGGTACAGTTCACAACAAATTGAATTTTCACGATTGCAAAAAAGCTACCACCAAGATATTTTCGTACAGTTGAAGCTACTGCCATATTTGTATGGGGACAGCAATGAAATCCCATGGCTGGCTCTGAAAAAGATTTCGAACCTTCGTTGGATGGAGGAGCCTCTTACTTAGTAATGCGGATACTGGAACAAGATTCCGACCCCAATTCTTAATACTATCTGCAACTACAGGTGCCTCTGTTATTCAGTTTTTAGTATTAGTAATGAATTTTATTAGCTATCGTTAGAGAAGGAATAGTAATGGTCAGTGTTTTTATAATTAGTACAATCACTTAGTATTTGGCTAGTGAATATCTATATATCGTCACTAGTGTGGATATTGTAACATGATTCTGACTCCAATTCTTAATACTATCTGCGTCTGTCAGGTGTCCCTAGTATTCAGTTTTTAGTATTAGTAATGAAGTCTATTAGCTATGGTTAAAGAAAGGAATAGTATTATAGTAATGGTTAGTGTTTTTATAATTAGTACAATCACTTAATATGTGGCTGGTGAACATTTATAGGCTACAATCACTTAGTTAAGTGCCCCAAATAAGTTATCTAGTTATTTATGCATAAACTAAGAGTTATCCATGCATCAACTACCAGTTATCTATAAGTCAGTTATGAATTATCCAAGCATCAGCTACCAATTATTTATGCATAAGCTACTAGTTATTTTTAATAGTCATTTTTATTTGATAATTGTTTATTTCGAATTTGGAAAGATGACCATTTGGAGAATCCACTTGTCTCATCCTTGTGCAATCTAGGAAAAACATAGATGTCATTCCACCCCAAATTCTAAATTTTTTTTTCCACACCGGAAAAAACAACTTGTTATTCATGGAATCAAAGTGGTTACATAATCATTTAAAAAACATTTTCTAATCAAGAGAAATTCTAGGATAGAAACACCTATAGTAGATTCTATAAAACTCAATTATTAACTCTATTAAATTTTTAATTTTTTAACAAAAACAGTTAAGAGCTTTTATATAAAAAAACAAAAGTAAAGATTACATAGTTCTGAAGACAGTTTGATCCCAAGAGAGGACTACGTCCATGACTCCTTGTTCATCCACAACTAGTCTTAACTTTTACTGATACTTTCCTATTCTATGGAGACTGAATTTCTAACAAACTGCCCAAGAAGGAACTGGGCTACATTTACTACTAGCAAGACCAAAATTGCTGCTACCCTACTTCTTACAAACAACTTGAAACAATCCAGAGATTAACGATATGAAGTTTGTTGGCTTCTTGTTTTTCTTGGAGATGTTCAATTTTCTTTTGGCTTCAGAGAGGGTGAAGCTCCTTTTTTCTTTTTGCCAACTTTGGTCCAATCTGATGACTTGACAAAGGATTCGAGAATGGGCACTGCATCTTCAGGTGCGTCCTGTGGGGCTAGACTTTTCGGGTCCATCAGTTGGATAACACTATCTCGTGGAGCTACAAGTGGATCTTTGTCATTGGCAAGGATCCTTTGTTCTTCTAGAGTGTCCTATGTTTTAGCCTGAGGAGATTCCTTAGCTTGTGATGGAGCCGCTTCGGATAGATCTTTATTTCTGCTTAATGTATAATGCTTGGAGTTTGATCCATCCCGCCAAGTGGATTTGCAATGAATCTTTTTGGATTTTGGGCAATCTTTTACAAGATATCCAGTTCTGAAGCAAGATCTACATCTGAACATCACATTTTCATAATCTAGCTTTTGCACCCACACATAATCCTTGCTGGTCAAATGGATCTCAGCAGGAAAGCCATTGTTGAAGTCCATTTCCACACAGATGCGAGCAAAGGTAGTTTTGATGTAATCCTTTTTTTTTGGACTTTGATTGTAGAAGGAGCCCAATGCATTGCTAATAGCTTCAAGTGAGGCCGAGTTCTAGAGATGCAAGGGAAAATTTGGAAGCCAAACCCAAACTGGAGCAGATGAGATCTGGTCAATAGTTGGGTCAAAAAGAGGGCTCGAGGGTTTCATAAAGAGCCCCGAACTTCCCCAAAACCATGGACCAGAGTCAAGAATGATTTGTTTTTCCCCAGGAGAATCGAAATCCACAACAAAAAAACCCCGAGAAAAAGGATAAATTGAAATTTCCTCATGAACAAGGGGTTTCCATACCTCATAAATCTACTTATGGAGGTCAACCAGGCGAGGCCAAATCCCATTGAAGCGACAAAACAAAGCTGACTCTATGAAATTCCTTGCTTCAATCAAATATTCCTCAACCACTGTAATGGAGGGAGCTGGTATTTCTTGAACAATCAAAATCGGCTGGCTGCAGGCTTCCTTGCCGAGCGAGATCGAGATCGAGGGTCCCCGGCTGGAGGTAGCTGAGAGAAAGCTGGAGGCCATTATCCTGAGTGTACCAGGCTGCCAAAGATGTAGGGCTGCCTCATGGGCATCGATCGTCTTCAGTAGGAAAGAGGCAGCCGTCAATGAGCTGCGTAGCGGTCTAGCACTTCGTGTGTGTTGCTAAACAGTGCATATCTGCGATTTCCTTACGGCAAGGTTCCGATGGGCCATTCTCCTAAGCACACAGGATGCCAAAGGCGTAGGCTGCCTCACAGTAACCAATCGTCTTCAGGAACCGCAGTGCAGTCTAGCGGCGGCCACCTTGATTCACTAGAACCTCTAAAAAAATATCAAATAAGATGACAACCTCATCATGTTAAAAAAGGTCATTAATCCTTGATCTTACCTCCTTTAACTCTTTTTGTGATTTAAAAAATATGGATTCAGCCCATTAACTCTATTTAATTAATTACAAATATTTCATATAAGTTTTTTTATTAAGATATTTAAATAAATATGTTTTTACATGTTAAATTAACAAAGGCTTCTAAAGATATTTGATAGAAGTATAAATCTACCCCTTGCCTAACACAACATTCAATTATTTGAATAACAAATTACGATAGTAACAACTATCCTCACTACCCACTTTGATATGCATATCATGGGTATATCCATTGGTATAAAAGCATTTTCCTATGAATAAAATTTTCCAAAGATATTTGATAGAAGTATAAATCTACCCCTTGCCTAACACAACATTCAATTATTTGAATAACAAATTACGATAGTAACAACTATCCTCACTACCCACTTTGATATGCATATCATGGGTATATCCATTGGTATAAAAGCATTTTCCTATGAATAAAATTTTCCTATTTTGTGCAAAGTTTCATAACCTCGCTCGCTCCCTTTTGCTTTTGGTTTCACATATAGCTCATATTTGAGGGTCAGAATTATTCTTTAGTAGTTGGCTCTAGTTTGTTAGGAAAGTAGAGAAGCAGATAGATCATTGGGTAAACAAGTGGATCCCTTTGGGGGGAGATTAATTTTGATCCAAGTGGATCTCCAAAACCTTCTGATTTATTTTCTTTCTCTAGCAAAAGTTCCTATGGGCATCCTTCCCGTGGTGCGTTAGAGGATATTCAAATTCCTTTGGAAGGGTAGCAGGAAGAAATAAGGCTTTCATTTGGTTAATTGGTCTAGAATTTCCTTTCCTGGGGACTTGGGGGGTTGGGGATTGCGAAATGTTTTCTAGTTTGCTAGAGCTTTGACCTATATAAACTTGTGGAAGGGGAGTTTTGATGGGGGTTTGTGGTCTAAGTTTATAAGTGGAAAATATTTTAAAATACTGTTGGATGCGGAGTGGTTGAGAAGGTCAAGAAATCAGTATTCATCTACATCAAACATTTGGCGCATATATTATTGGAAACCCATTTTATAAAGGATTGCCTCACTTGGTAGGTGGGAAACGAATGTCAGATTAGAATTGGAGCTAATCTGATCATTGGAGTGTCTAAAAGGTATAAGCTCTCCCCTATAATCATTTGGCATTAAAACTTTTCTGGTTTCTCTGTTTTGGTATATGTTCGTAATTTATTAATGGTGGGTCAATTGGACAATAATTAATTGTTAAACTCCGAGGAACTTGGTTTGGGAGGGATACATGCTCTTGAAGGGAAAAATTGCATCAATAGTTTAGAACACAGTGGTATATGATTGAGGGACCATGACAATGAATTGCTTTGGTCATGGAACACATCGTTTGGATAGGTAATACTTTCTTCAGTTTATGATTCTCTTAGTTACTTTTCAGAGGTTTTGATTGAAAATGGTGGCATAAGGAGTTATGGCGATGGAAGGATCCATTGAAAATACAACTCTTTTGTTGGTTGGATTTGGAGGAGAAAATTCTGATGGGGTAAATTTATATAAGTGGGGTTTTGTCGGTCCCTTTTACTGTGTTTTGTGTTGTAGGGGGGAGGAATTAGTTGATCATTTATTTGTTGAATGTTCATTTTCTAGAGTTATTTGGTCAGAAGTCATTAGGGTTTTATATTCAAATCCCACTTGGGAAGGAACTACCTTTGAATAGAGTCTAAAATGTTGGTCTCATTCTATGGGTTCTCTTCATATTGCATCACTATCATGATTATAGGGGATTTCAAGGATTACTATATGGTTATTACAATTTACAGGTCACAACCTATGAATGCCTCAAATTATCCAAGGCTACCCCATTAGATTCTTCGATGGCGCTGAGCAAGGAGGCCTTTGTGGTGCAGGGATAGTAATTGAACTATGCAAAAATCATTTTTATCAGTGTTGAATGGCGTACGGTTTTGGAGTTCTACAATTTGGTGGATTAGTTAATTGCACTATGTGGTCTACTAACTATTGCAAAAATGTTAACATTAGCTGCCATACAAGTTCTTGGGGATTTTTAGGCCATCATTGGATGAGGTACTGGTCATTCTTGTCTGTAGGTAATTTCTCTGGAAGATTGAAAAAGCAAGATTCCGGAGTTGCTTAACACCTTACATATTGTTTACTTCAAACACATTTTATAGGAAGCTAAATCTCATAGTAGACCTAATGTATAAGAAGGTGATGGGAAAGTCAAAGGGCCTGCTGTTGTATGAAGAATACAAGAGCGAACACAAGGATTGCAACATGATCCTTTCAAGCTTAGGGTGGGGGTTAATTCTATTTTTGATTGTCAAAAGTAAATGCTTAGGCTTTCTGATTAGATCTTTAGTTTATAGGAGTTCAAACTACGAAGAATTATTCCTTATGTTTTTTTTTTGCAAGATCTATGGGAACCATGCTCGAAACACTCTTTGTGTAATCCCGATACTATTGTGTAAGTTGCGATGGTATTGTAAATCTGTGGGGAAGTAGAATAGTGTTTGTTTTTATAGGTATAAAACCTTGGATGATTGAACAATTGGGGATAAAAGTAGAGCCTATGTTGTCCTCTTTCGGTTTTTTGGTATGTTGTCTTTGATTCATAGCTCTTGAATATCAAGCAAGAATATTTTTTTTCTTGGTAAAAAAAGTTTGGTTTGCTAAGCTTCTAGGAAAAACACTAAGTAATTTTTTTTTAACTTTACTTTTTTAAAATATTAAAAAATATATATTTTTTATTTTTTATTTTCCATTATTTTCGATCTTACATTATTTCACATTTTTAATATGACACCCACAACATTTTTAATATGACACACACTATATTAACCATTTCAATAATATGATTGTGCTACTTCAATAATATACATTTTTAATATGAGCATTATATCAACCACTTCAATAATATGATTGTGCAAATAAAAAGCTATATTCCATCTATTCACTTCAATAATATCAATAATATGAAATCTTTTCATCATGGTACAAGAATAAAGACAATACACATTAACGTTTTCGATATATTAACGGCATGGCATGTGCAGTATAAACGTAGACATCAATTTATCCACATTACATGTGTGGTTTGTGGGACAGTACGTGATTTCAGTGGGAATAGTTTCCTGTGAATTATTTGCGTTTCTAGCTATCAACCAAAAAGGAAATCCGTCGTGCTTTTTCATGGATAACGGCGCAACACATTGCAAGATGGTTTTGGAAATCCGTCGTGCTTTTTCATGGATAACGGCGCAACACAATACGTTGAGTTTCAGCCACAAGAAGTTGACAAAAATGAATATCGTATTTCAAACAGTTATTGGTAAATGGAAATGCATGTAACATGTTTTTATCACTGTAGAAGAAGATTCTGCTGAGTACTTTGATCCCTTGAAGGCTGCTTACAGGGCTCAGTTATTGGTAAATTCAATTAAAATCAAGTGATTTTAGATAACTTCATGAAATACCTGCATTACAAAATTTAAATTTACTTATCTAAAAAGTTCACTTCCTGAATTACTGATTGAAAGGAGATTCAGTACAATTGGTAATTTAATATTTCCTACCCATCTCCTTTGTTCCAGCTTTGATGATTAAGGATTACATTTCAAACTTAAAATATTTTGTAGAGTTTATTTTCTTTCATCCATAAGCTTATAAATCCATGTCCTTTTGAGTTTAAACTTCTTCTCCAATCTCATTCCTAAATGCATGCCAACTGAATTGATTAACTTTGTAGTAGAAAACTCAGTAAAAAACTTAGCTGGTTAAATTGAAGACAAAGTGATTGGTAATTTAATATTTTGTAGTTTATTTTCTTTAATCTTTCATCCATAAGCTTAGAAATCCAAGTCCTTTTGAGTTTAAACTTCTTCTCCAATCTCATTCCTAAATGCATGTCAACTGAATTGATTAACTTTGTAGTAGAAAACTCAGTGAAAAACTTAGCTGGTTAAATTGAAGACAAAGAAACTAGTAGCTATACACACCAAGCAGATTTCTTCGACAAATACTTATTTACAACTTTACATTATCCATTATTTTAGTTTTTATAAAAAATATAATTTTGAGCAAATGTTTTCTGATCCTCAAAGCAAAGAATATATTTAGAATATATTTGGTTATTGTATGTTTTCTGATCGTCAAAGCAAAGAATATATTTGGTTATTGTATGTTTTATGATCCTCAAAGCAAAGAATATATTTGGTAATGGTTTGTATATTTCATTTTATATCTAGAAATTTTCTAAAATTGATTGTGACATTCTTTTTACATCGTTTTGGAAATCACTTTGAATAAGTGTGAATGTCAATCATGTCTCTACATAAGTTAAACCTGTTTCTTTTGACTGTTATTGTTAGAGTGTCATTTGCATAATCTATTAATTGTTTTTGTTAAATATCATTTACATATCTTTTGATCTTGATGTTGTTAATTTCACCATACATTATTTCTCTATTTCTCTCACAAACTGATACTTCATATCAATATGCTTACTAGTGACATTATAAGTTGACTTCTTAGCCATTTCAAAGACATTTTGATGATCATATTATATTTGCAAACTTCTTTGCTAAATACCATTGTTGTATTCATAAAAGTAATTTTATTAAGTGCTTCATAGTCAATGGCAAGATGTCATTCATTTTTCTCATTCTTTGATATTATATAGGTAGTTAATCCACTTGGAAATGTGTTAGGCTAAAAGAAAATTTCCATGGATGAGCATTTAGACTTGTGTTTTATGTTTAACAATTTCTAAGAGGAAGACACAATATGAGTGGTAGTTAGGAAGTATTGTACGAAGAAACAGGTCAATAAAATGCTTAAATGGGTGAGTAGACAATAATACTTTAGGTTCCTCAAACACATCTATGTATGTCTCCAATAAGGCTTGTAGAATAAGTGATAGTAGCTTGTGTATATTATCTTCTTTCATTGGTATACTACACATGAGATTAATCACCTACTAAGATTCACTTAGTAAGCAAGAAAACATTTATGAAGAGATGAGATGCAGGAGGGTGAGATATGATGAAATTGTAAATTTTGCCATTTTTTTAAGCGTATAGATATTGAATTGGCCAACACCAATGCCATCTCTTTTGAATTGGTAGGTGCATACTATGATCAGGTTTTCATAGTCTAGGGATGTCATATTATAGTCCATGGGATGATAGAAAGAATTAATAATAAAGGTGATGGAAAAAATGTTTGGTTTCCATGATGGGGCACCACTAATGTAATCCCATTAAAGCTAATAAGGATGGGGTCATTGTTGGTGAGTAGTTGTAACTTGGAGACTAATGTTTACGAGAGAAGGTTATTTGACTACCATTGTCAATGGTGAGGGTATCTAAGTTCTCGATTATTCAGCAATTATGGTGGAAAATTACTTAATGCTCAATGAGGGAGCATAAGTCCATTAAAACTAGATAAGATCATAGGAAATGGGATTTCCTATGGATATAATCTTAGGTTTAGTAAAACCTAGATTACGGTGCATCACTATAAGGAGGGATTTGGATTCTTGTTGAACCTACACTACTTTATAGTCCATGGAACCATGGTGAAGGTGTGAGGGGAGTGTAGAATTTGGTCCAATGTTGGGAATAGAGGGTGGGAGGGACTCCTGGTTGTTTCAGAGAGGTAGACTAACAATTCCACCATTTTTTGTTCTATGGAGAGAGAGAAAGAGAGAGAGAGAGAGAGCATGCTCGAATGCTTAGTCAAGACTGGTGATTTCAAATAGAACTGCATCATGTTGAATATAAGGTAATAAAATTGTGTTAAATTTAACAATAAGTACATATTTTTGCATCATCAATGTGGTGTTGAAGCTAGATTTTGGTAAATATTTCAATTATTTATTAGACTATTTCAATACAAATCATTGCACCTAACATGGTGTGGAGGGTTCCCATGTAGCAACAACATTATCATTCATCTCAATAAATAGCTCTTATTGCATGCTCAATGAGAGGTTGTCACATCTTATGTACAATTGTGCTAACATTTGAAAGCAAGTACGTCTAGGTGTTCCATGGCCTCTTGCAATTTATTTGATAAGGTCAAATCTATATAGATATGAAAATAATTTTCCATACTTTGAATCCAATTTTTTTTTTCTTTTCTCCCTGCATTTGAAACTAGGTAGGAATAATCGAGCATCCAACTACAAGCTTGAAAATAGTGTAAAATTATGTAATTAGTGTGGGATAGACACCCCATTGCTTAAAATCTCTAGTTCAATTTCGTTAGATTGTTGATGAGCCATTTGTTATTCCTACTAAGTAACTTATTATTTGAACATATGTAATAATCATTTTTCCAAGGAGAGATTAGATGGTGCAACTAATGGCCAAAAGCAAAAGCAAAAGGGGATGAGTCCTTGAGAGGCTACGAAACCTTGTATAAAAGAGAAAAACACTAACCCTGGGAAAATGTTTTTATATCAATTGATATAGTCACGATATATACATATTTAGTCAAACATCAAAAAAGTGAAGATGACCCATATGTAAACTCGTATATTTATTTGGAAAATTTTGAATGTGTAGAGGAAGTTAACATGAAAAAATTCAACACTTTCAAATTAACGTTAAAATGTAAGTGTACAACGAATATATGGTTATGTCACAAACACATTGTCTTTTCCATTGGCTCGACATGATGTGTAGCATAAAAGGCCATAATTTAGCATTCTCAAGCATTGCCTTTTCCTTTATTTGGAAGAGTACGTCCTTTCTTAATTGGAATATACTTGAATTATTTGCCTATGGCTATGGTTGCTGGTACTCACAGATGTTGATGGTTTGGAAATTCCCTCGTGACGCTATAAGTTTTAGGCTCGTGAAGACGATAAACGAATTTAACAAACAGTTCAGGCTCGTGAAGACGATAAACAAATTTAACAAACAGTTCAGGCATGAAACATGTTTGTTTTATGTCTTATGTTTTTTTGAAAAAACGGCAGAAACATAGTAAAATTAGGTCAGTGTTGGATGGATGGTCCAAGAAATTAGTAAAATTAAATTAATGTTGAATGGAAAAATGATGTGTTAAAAAAAAGCTATCACCAAATTGAATTTTCAGGATTACAAAAAAGCTACTTTTGGTACAGCTCACAACAATGAGATATTTTGGTACAGTTCACATCAAATTGAATTTTTACACCAAATTTAAATTTATTTTGGTACAGCTCACAGGAATGAGATATTTTGAAACGGTGAGATATTTTGGTATAGTTCACAGCAAATTGAATTTTCACGATTGCAAAAAAAAGCTATCATTAAATTGTTATTTTATAATTGTTTATTTCATTTTTATTTTATAATTGTTTATTTTGAATTTGGAAGGATTGCCAAATTATTACATTATCATTTAAAAACGTTTTCTAATCAAATTTTTTTTAAGATATAAATACTTATAACAGATTCCATAAAACTCAATTATTAACTTTTTCATTTGAAAATATTTCACATTTTTTTTTAATAAAATATTAAAATAAATATGTTTTTTCATTTTGAATTAACAAATCCTTCTAAACATATTTGATAGAAGTATAAATCTGCCCCTTATCTACCAGGGCTTTCATTTATTTGAATAACAAATAACAATAGTTTTATTTGAATAACAAATAACAATAGTAACAGCTATCCTCAAAACCCACTTTAAAAAAACTTCTTTGTCGTTTATTTTAAATTGGCTGCATATTAAACTCCTTTAATGACTAATTACTTTCAGGTTTTTAGAAAATTAACGTCAACCTTGTTGTTGTATACACAACGTTAAATATTTTTTTATTTAAAAGTTTAACAATAAAGAGTATAATATTTTCTATTTAGGGGCATAAATTTTGTAGGACCTATGCTATACACCATATTTGTACAAAGCACATATTATTTGGCATATTGATTATGCATAATTATGGAACGTGTTTTCACTGCCTTGGTTGTATGTGTAATAGACTGATTGACGGGTGCAACAACATTTATGGTGGAGACGTGGTGCAATGGCACTTATGGTGGGGAGGCTCATAACTTCTGAGGTCTATTTATGTGGGGGATAGGCTATCCTTGATTCCGAGGGGGAATAATAGGGTAGTGTATAAAAAAAAGAGGAATGTTATGTTTGGGATGAGATAGTTATATGCTGTCTCCTAAATTTTATTTTTGATAAAGTTTTGATTGATTAGCATTAATCATATTGTGAATTCAATCTTGTATAGGAAGATCTAATCTTCTAAATTTGTTGGAGGATAATATATGGGACCATAGTGAAAGGGTAGTGAAAGAGTTTATGTTTGATACTTTTGCTTTTTGAATAGTTGTTTGTTTAGGTATATCCATACACAATTTCTCACTTGAAATGGGGATGAGATTTGTTAATGGTCACAAGGTTCTTTGTACTTAGCTTGGGAACATTTCAGTGTTAAATGGACCTTTATATACATGTTGGCAAGATGATGAACAAAGAAAGAAAGAGGTTTGATGTATTTATATATCATTAAAAAAAATCATAAATATATGCATTACTTAACATTAATAACATCTAAATCCATCTTCACTTACTCAAAGATCAAATATAATCATCATACAATCATTTTATATCACCACAGAGTCTCATTTTATATCACCACAGAGTCAATAAGATTTATAAATGTACATATATGTTAACATTATATCACCAAAGAATTAAAGAACAAGATTTATAAATGTACATATATGTTAAAATTGAATGCCCCAAACAATGATAATAAGTAAAATAAAAAAGTAAGACTTAGTAAAAAAATGGGGCATTAAAATAAACATCTTATGCACTAAGATTCATGTATTCTTATGCTTTTATGTGGTGCCTCTATCATTTCTAGCATCACCATTATCTTCCCATTCATTACAATTGTTAATATTTGGCTCTCTCATATTCTAGATTTCAAAGCCATGAAAGGCTACAAATTTGAGAGAGCTGAAGATTAACAAGGAATGGTGTTCTATAAATATAGTGGTTATATTAGTGGGCATGTCTATCTGGTCCACTTCTTCTTGGTAGACTTGGATGACATGTATGAGTGGGAGAGCGATGAAGAACTCACCAAATTCATGGCATGGGAAGCCTTTAAATCCAAAGAGCAGCTTAGAGAGTATATGGTGAAGTTGGTGATTCCTCACGCATGGTTCATGGATGTATGTTTGAATGGAAATCCTATTGGATAGGTAATCCTCAAGCAAGGGACGGGTATTCATAGCTATTGAGCTGAGATGGGTTATGCTTCATATTTTTACATTAAGGTTGTCATGGGTTTTGATGATGTCTAAATTTATATTGGATTTTGAGAGTAGTCAAAATGTTTTATGTTTTGGACTTGTTAGTGAGTAGGTAGAGACTATTGTTTTCGGATTTTTTTTCATTATTATCATGGAAGTAGATTTAATATATCTCAACATGTCTAAAGTGCAACTAAATTTTCAGTTTGTTTTTATTTATTTATTTTAATTTCTATAGGAATTTCTTTGAAACGTGATTAGTCCCATACCATGAAAATAAAGAATACAAAATTTACCCAAAAAAAATGTTTCCTAACATTCATGCATGGAAACTTCCCCAAATTTGAGGAAAGTTGAACATAGTTTCCTGGTTTTTGTTGATTTCCTTCTGTTTTTTTTTTCTTATTCACATTCAATAACAATTTTCTTCTTTCTTTCGACTCCCTTCGAGTATTGGAAATAGCCCGAGTTTCCACTTTTTTTTTGGTTAGTTTAATCCATACCGTACTTAATTATGATACTCATTAAACGATGTGATATCTAAAGTTTGAATGTATTTTTTTAATTCAAATAAGGATTTTTCTTGTATGTCATTGGTGCTATACTCGAAAATGACCTATTTAAAAAATATCAAAAAATACAATGACCATGTCAATGTGGAGACAGCTAGATCCTTTTGATGCTTCGAGATGTAATCATATGTAAACAAAAAATATTTCTGCTTCTAAAATTATGCTTGCCTTACCCTGCATTGGCCTGCTTTTTTTGGATGATGGAGCATAATCATGTCAAGCAGCACGCCACCATTGTCAAATACTTCAAGAAAATTACATCTAGAAATGAGCAGGGGAAGGTGTTGGTGATGAGTGGATTGTGCAATATAGCAATGGTAAATCCCAATGATCCATAATTCCCAAAGTTGGACATTATGGAGTGCAAGGCATGTTTGATCAGGAAGGGACAAGAGTGTGTATATTCCTTACTATGCTTCACATATAATTGGATATTACTCCATGATACAGAAGAATTTGTATAGATGGCAGTGGAAGAAGAGGTGATATATAGAATGCTTTGCCAGGTAATATTTTCCTCTTTAAGCAGTTGGATTTCTTTTTAGACAATTCATAGTATTGAATTTACCAAGAAATGTGAACATTTTCAGCCATATGGCAATTGATTGAATTTGTTTAAATATATTGAATGATAAATTTAGAGTTTCTTGAAAACCATTTGTTAAAATTTGAGGTTTTTTAGTAACTTTTCTATTGAAAATTTAAATTCTCTTAAATTTGTATGGTGAAAATTGATTTTCGTAAATTTTAAGTTTCAATTTGACTTCCTTTAATTTTGAATTATTTGAAGCCAATTGAAATGTCTTGGACATTTCTATTTGATTGAGATAACGAGATTTATGTTGTTTTAGTCAATATAAATTTAACGTTTCATTGTAAATTCCTTATATTTTAAATGCTTTTAAGACTGAAATGTGCACTGGTAGCTAAATTCATGTTCAAATAGGCGTTTTAAACTTAAATTTGTCCTTTCTTTATGAAGAATTTGAATATTTTAATACTAATTAAAACAAGGGGAAGAATGATAGCTTAATTTTGTTGACTGATCTCTAAAGTTTCCTTGGCATTTTAAAGGAGTTTAAAGGAGTTGAGGTTCAAATTCACTTTAGATTGTTGGGAAACTGATGGTGATGCAACATGACGAGGACTTTACCATGTCTCATTAGGTAGCAAAACTTGTTTTACTTGAAAAGTTGCATATAAAGACAATTTATGACAATGTTCACCATAACATACACATAGATCCTCTATATCTTTTAACATGTTCTTATGGAAATTGTATTTTTAGGCATTTATTAATTAATTAAATTAGTTTGAAGGCCATTTTATTTTTTAATTAGTATTTTTAACCACTTATTGTTCAATTTAATTAGATGGCTATTTCTTTATTTAAATTTTGTTTCAAGCATTTATTACTCATTTAAAGTGAGGGGTATTCCTTTATTTAAATTGTATTTTCAATCATTTACTGCTTTAAATAATTGAGAGTAATTTAAGAGCACGAAATATGAAAATTAATTATAGTGTTATCGATAAGGGAAATTTGAGATCAGCTTACGTATATCCATAATCAGTTTCAATCAAGTTTGATGCCATGCATTATGGTTTGATGTGATATTTATCAATGCAGATTTATTTTAATTTTTTATTTATTACATGTTAGAAGAGATTATTATAGCGAGCTATAAATGAAATCTGGCAAACTTAATTTTAGGGATTTCTCCAAGTCCAAATAAAATATTATACTCCTATTGAAAGGCTGCAACAAATGGAAAATGGAGACAAAGAGCTTGACAAGATGCTAATCGACAAGGGAGGAGGTTTACTTCAATATCTCTATTTAAGGTCTTTTAGGTTTCAAACCTTCAAAATTTCACCTAGTGCCAAAAAATCTAATAAGTTTTACTTGTAAAGGCATTTCTTTAATTTCTAAAATTTCTAAAGGTATGGGATTAGTAAGTTGTGTTGTTGAGATTACACAGTTTCAGTGCAACAAGGATATTTTCAAACAAACTAAATCTAATTTTTCAATCAAAAATAAAATTTGAACAATAAAAATTTCAAATTCAATTAAAGTTTAAGTCATCATATTCAAGTGATGTAAGACAACTCCATTGAATACATATATCATTATAAATATTTAAATTTTTCTAACAAAAAAATTTGTTCATGAATTACTTGCTAAAAGGGAATTCATATGATTAGTAATTTAATATGTAATGACCAGAACTCACTAGAACTCTTGGGACAAGCACTTGTTTGCATTATCAATTGTTTTAGGTTTTATAAAAAATATAATTTTGGTCTCATCCTCAAAGCAAAGCAAAGCATATATTTGGAAATTATATATATATTTCATTTTTTATCGAGAAATTTTCTAATGTTACAATGCTAAAAATGATTGTCACACTTATTTTTACATCCTTCCTTTTAGGAATCACTTTGTACAAGAGTGAATCTCAATCATGTCTCTACACAAGTCAAAGTTGATTCCTTTGATTATTTTTGTTAGAGCATCATTTGCTTCATCTTTTGATCTTCATGGTGTTAACTTTAGCACACATTCCTCCTCTATTTCCCTCACAACTTGATACTTCACATTAATATGATTTCTAGTCACTATCACTTACTTTTTGGCCATTGCAAAGGCACTTTGATTATCACATTATATTTCCAAACTACATTGTTAATTACCATTGTTTTTGAAGAACATCAATAACTAGACAACTTCTTAATTATTTCTATTGCAATAACATATTCTCTATATATTAGACAATGCAATGGTAAATTCTCTCTTACTAATCTAACTAAATCCTCCTCTAAACAATATAAATACATATTCACTTTTGAATTTTTTCTTGTCCACTCCTCTAGCCCAATGTGCATCAAGAAATCCATGCAGATAACAAATGTCAACGCCATGATCTTGATAAAAAAATGGTCCTTAGTTCCTTGCAAATAGTTGAATATTAGTTTAACAACCATCCAATGTTTCTTTCCTAGATCAACATAAATATATGATCACTACTCCCATTGAATGTTTTATGTTTGGTCTTGTGCGTGCATTGGCATACTATTAAGGGCCCTACATCTATAGCATAAGGATTCCTAGTTATGTATTCATTTTTCTCATGAGTTTTAGGACACATTATATTAAGGGCCCTCGCACAAAGTTGAGGGACATTTTAGATGCAATCTTAGTTTCGCGGAACGCATGAGATTTTAGTGAAACCAAAACACTTGAGCGTTTCTTTGAAATAGGCATGGGAGGACCCGAGCCTTCCATGTCATTTAACATGTAGGACATGAAATGAAAACGCTCGATCGTTATGGAAATCCATAACCCTCATCTAGCATTATGTATTTCTATAACTCTCGAGCATTATAGAAATACATAATGGGTGTGTGCAAGAAGATGAGGGTCACTTTAGATGCAATGCTACTTTTTTCAAATCTCGTTCCTGATACCTAAAACATAACGCGTTTATGATATTTACCACCTGCCATGGTAAGACCCGAGCCTAACATGTCATTGGACATGTAGGCTAGGTAACAATAACGCGTACGCGTTATGTAGTTAAAAAACGCGTACGCGTTATGTATTTACAAATCGCGTACGCGATATGTAAAACTAAAAATGAATTTAAAAACACAGTCGGCCGATTGCCGACCACCCGCGACACTCACGCATCAGAAACGCGAATAGAGGCGAAATTGACCCTGGATGAGGACGCTTTGTGGCCCACTCAACTATCCGTGTTGCTCGATTTAGCTGGAGAGGAGACAAATTCACCGGTGCATTCTCATCTAGTCAGGTAATTTATTCACCCAAATCATTTTTTTGTGATTTTTTAATCCAAATTACTATTTTTTTATTGTTTAACCTAGTTTTGTAATATTGATCAAATTGGGAATAACCCAATTTGTAATTAAATTCACACCTCAAAATGAAACCCTTTTCAAAAAACTCAAAACTTCATAATCAAACCAAAAATTGAAAAAATTAAAACTCCCCCCTTTCTACAATGTATTCATCTAAGTCACCCGACACGAGGACACGGGACACGAGTGTCCCCACTAGGCTTCAAATTTGAAGCCTTCAGGCCACTTCAAATTTTACCCACACGTCATAGAAGGCCACTTCAAATTTTACCATGCAAAAAAAATTTAATTTCATGGTAAGCCCTTCAATAATTAAATTAACCACTACTGTTTAAAATTGCAACAGAAGGGTAGCTTCAAATTTCACCCATCAACAATTTTTAGTGGGAAATTGGGAATGCGGCTACTAGCTAGGTGACTTGGGAGTGGGACTCGCTTACTCTCCAATATCCACGTGTTCGATCATCCATGGATCATGGACCATTGGGCCTCTAATAATATCATTGAGCAACTTACGTGGACGGGCTTACACTGAGTAGCCCATGGCTTGAACGCTTCGAAGTTCTCGTGTTTGTAGCGAGCGCTTACGTGTTTAACACATTTAATGGCATCAACAAAATTATTAAACCTGGAAGGTGGCTCATACGTGTTGTTGCTAGCGGGCTTACCAAGTTACAAGTTATCACATACCAATTCGTGAATGCTGACTCCGTGAGTTAATTGAGTATTCAATGTATAATATATTATGTTAATATGCCCACGCGAATTTGGCATTTCAGACAAAATCCACAATCCATAAACTTCTTGTAATGTTGCAGGTTGTTGCTCCTGCCCGTGGCCCCTACCTATAGACCTGTGTTTTCTTTGTTGTATCAAGTTAATCCTACCATCTACGGCTCCCAGCCTCACACCCTGTGTTTTCTTTGTTGTATCAAGTCAATCCTGCAGCTCCCAAGTTCCACCTTTTGTTTTCTTTGTTGTATCAAGTCAATGCTGGAATTCCATGCTTCCATGGCTCCGACCATATTGCATGAATAGAAACAAGCTTTTTCTTATACCCCTATTCCACTGTGGTTGAGCTACTTCCAAGTTCCACCTACCCTATCTCCTCCAGTCCTCCAGGATAGTTTGCGAAGCGAAGCTGGCAATGCCAGCCTGCCATAAACATATTTAAAGAAATTCGTTTTCTTTGAGGAGCTCAACTTCAAGGCTGACTAGATTTTTGACATCCTATGAATTTACAGGTCTGCTATATCCACTGAAAAATAAAGCCTCTCAACTTTACTACGTTAGTAAACATTGAAATTTTGATGTACTATTACATTTTCAAATGAAAAGAATAACTTATTATTAATAAAAAAATCAAATCATATTAATATATTAATGAATTTGAATTTAGCTTCCCAATTATATTAAAATAAATTATACATTTTAAATGATCCACAACCAAATATTATACTGAGAAGGAAATGGAAAAAAAGGAATTTCCTCAACACAACATGCTATTTCCTTATGATGATGCTTTTACGTTTATGATTACCAACCTTGGAATCAGGTTTGGTTATCCGAAGGTGTAATATCTTCTAAGCTAAGTCAATAGGTAGGGATGTTGGTATTGATATAATTATGACAAAGTTTTATAAAGGATTAGGAACAATTCCGTTGGCTTGTAGATGACATATTTATGGATAAAAAGCTTGTTGTTATGAGATAATGACATCATGCCTCAAAAACATGTCCCATACAATCTAATGTTAATGGGCGCTCTACATAGAAATTGGAATGTCAACATTTGTGAGTACAATAAATATGTGGATGATTTTGGCCTACTACAACTTTAATATATTGAGTGGATTGATAACCTTCACAATTATATAAGAGATTGTAGCTATGACTAGGAGGAGAGTTAACAATGCAACAAAATCAAGTAATCGAATTTTGTGCATAAAATGAACATAAGACTCCCACCAAATTTCACTGAATCTATGTCTTAACAAAAGAACTCATCGTTTCACGGGATTCCACCCCATCAATCCTTTTAACAGTAATGGCCATAACAGTTGCTACAACCCTAGCGCGAGAAAAATCAATCGAGCTACGCATGACAATACTTGAAACCAGACTTTTTGAACTCCCTATTACGTCATAGGAATCAATACTACTTTCTCCACAACATGTGGCACCCTCAATATCTTCCATCACCGCAATTTACATTTGATAAAAAACTTGTTCCCAAATAGTAATTACCCCATTCTTTGCTCTAAAAAGGCCTCGGTTAACCTAGAATCCAATCCATACAACATGAACACATCCATATATACACATAGAATAAATATTAATAAATTTCTCATAGCCCTTCAATAGTGTTCAATATCTCATAGCCCTTCATAGTGAAATGGGACCCCACCCTTCAAATTTGATCCCTGGTCCCCACTAGACACGGTGACCCCCGGAATTATGACACGTAGGACACGGTGACCCCCGGAATTAATATATTTTTAAAATATATTAAAATTTAAAAATATAGACATATAGATCATCCAATAAAATTTAACATTTACAATTACAAATATTCAATAGAAATTACATTTACAATTACAAATATGAAATATTCAATAGAAATTAGATCATTCACAAATCACAACACATTTGTAATTCACAATCACAAAACACAATGAGACATTGAGACACATAGATGCAAACTCATCACTGCCTTGATCCTCCTCCTCCATGCCTGAATCAACAAACTCATCACTGCCTTGATCCTCCTCCTCCTCCTCTCTGCCAATCTGACTAACTTACTTTTTAATTGTCAAATGTTTAATTTTAAGTTTTAAATGTATGTAAGTAAATGCCATTAAATTGCTTATGTGAGTTTGATTTAATACATGTTCAATTTTGAAGAGACGTCATTATATACCATGTATATGTTTCTAATGATTTCGTATTAATGTCTTTATTGCAGTTGCGGCTATGGATGCCAATGCCGAAATATTGATTGAGCTTGCCCAATTGAGGGGCATAAGTGAAGCTTTTAGTGGTGGCGACAGGATTCGCCGTTCACTTGCATCAACCTTGGATGCAATTGTGGACACAATTTCACAATCTACGAATGTCCTGTATGATATTGCATCTTACAGAGAAAGAAAAAGACAACAATATGCTGATGGACTAGATTACAATGCAGTAAAAAAGCTAAAAATATCCAAAGAGGTTATATTTGCATTGTTTAGGGACCCTCGGACGGGGGAAATCCCTAATGCAAGCAAGCCGCATATCTCCATTGAGTGGTGCACGTTTCAACCATTTGTTGATAGCTGGATGGACAGATGGTACATGGTTTTTGATATGCCACCACACAACAACAGGGAAATTCCCTTATATTTCCTTCGAAAGATGTATGCAGAGTTCGTGTTGCATAAACACGTTAACTATTTTGACATCTTACAGTTCCAGGGGATCGGTGGGGGGATGCCCCAAAACCGACCCAATGCCAGGCTTCGAGACCAGGATCGCCCTATCCCTGCACCTCGCAGGCAGTTGCCTGGGCCTGATGTCCCACCAGCACATCGCATTATTCCGCAGACACGGGATGCATTTTTGAGTTTGGCACGGACGGTTGTTCGCCATGGCAGGATGGTTCAACATATGGGTGAGGAAGGGACATCTGTCCCTGGTGTGGTACATACACCAGCTCATCACCATGCAGGACCATCAGCTAGTGCAGGACCATCAGGACCATCCACTACTGCAGGACCATCAGGACCATCCACTAGTGGAGGACCATCAGCTATTCCCCATCCTAGTACTGATCCTCACGAGTGCACGTCATGTGGTCGTCCCTACTATGGTATTGCATCAGATGTTGCCTTCAGTGGCTTTTTGAGAGAGGTATCTTGAGGGTTAATTGTAATAAATTCTTCATTTATTTTCGTCTTTGTACACATATATATAGTTTGAGCTAATATATTAATTTTGTGAACTTGCAGTTGATGATGATTACCGGCAGTGACGCCCCAGAGCCGGATGTTCCAGACTCGACAGGGGGGCATGATGCTACCCATTCGGCAGGCCCATCTTATATACCACCTATTGCCGTATCTCACACCGAGGTAAACATTTTAAAATTTCAGTTTTTTAATACTTGTTAATTTGTTAATTTCCACATACTTTACATTTTAGTTCATTAATGCTATATACGGTCTAATATTTACAATTATTAAACTTGCAGATGGCAGATCCTTCACAGGGGCAAGGTAATGTGGAGGTAGTGCCCATGGTCATACCGTCCCCTGAAACGTCTGGGCTCCAGGTAAACAATTAAAAATGACATTTTTTAAATACATGTTTGTTTGTTGAATCATGCATGTCTAACTACATGAACACTTGCTGACTGTAGGCACCATCCGACACATCTGGCCCATTGCCTGTATTTGCATCTCCCTCCAGGCCATTCGTGAACAAGGGTCGTGTGTATGTGAGGCGTTCTACTCCGAGAAAGACTCCAGCTGCCCACGACCATGGGCTTACTCACACCACGGTAATGTATATCCTTCGATGATATTTGTTGTTTAACTTGAAATCCAGTGCATAAATCGTTTTTGTTAATGTTTGAATTGCATGTTTACTGCAACAGGAACCCGAGTTGTCTGCTGAGAACCTTGCATCGATGGTTGATGCAGCAGTTAGTGCCACATCTGCAGTGGCGACTGATCACACACAGGTATGTAACTATTTCAACATTATCTTTACATAGTTTATTATTGTTGGACCTATTGTTTATTCATGCATTTCTAACTATTTCAACATTTTTTCATTGTAGCCACCACCAGCAGGAGCAGTGCCTGGCCCCCCTGGTTCAACCATCCTGGATGTTCAACCGACGGCTCCATCTGCTACACAAGCAACACAATCTCCTTTGTCAGTTGAGGTGAGATGTCCTTCAGTGACCAAGTGTTTCATGCACTTTCCATGCACGAGTTGATAATTGTTGAGATAATGTATTAGTGTACATAGTTAGTTGAATTTAACAATTGATATTTAATTTGCAGGATCCAGGGATGCACATTGATCCTAGGGATGTGCCTAGAGGATCAACGTCGGGAAAGAACAAGAGAAAGCTTGAGTTTTGATAGTTTTGGATAGTTTTGGACACATGTGCTTTTGGATACTTTTGTATATATATGTACTTTTCGATACATTCAGTTTTGGAGACATGTACATTGACTTTATTGTGCATGTACTTTTGGAGACATGTACATTGACTTCATTGGATACATGTACTTTTCGATACTTTTGGATATACATGTACTTTTGGAGACATGCACTTTTGGAGACTTTTGGATATACATGTACTTTTGGAGACATGCACTTTTGGATATATATGTACTTTTGGATACATGTACTTGTGTCATTCTAATGTGTTGATTTGTGTGGATTATCTATTACTCATGAATGCACTATGTCAAAAGAACAAACTATTATATTCAAAGGTTTCAACGAATTCACTACATGCATGCACTAATTGGTATCTAATTAAAATTTGTGATACAATGTTTTCAATGTTTTCACTACATGCATGCACTAAATGCAATACAATGTTTTCAAGGTTTCAACGAACTCACTCATGCACACCCATTGCCATCAACTACCAACGAATGTATAACATTATGAGGTTCTTCTTAAAAAATGGGTAATATTTCCTTGATGATCGTAAATTGAGAACCATTTGTAGCCACTCATATAATACCATCTTCACTTATCTTTGTACATGATAATCCATATAATGTGCTATGTTTTTTAACCTAAACAATCATAAAAAACCTAGAATTATAGGGATATGACAAAGAACCTTATGGGGCACCTTATATATTAACCTTGTGTATACATTAGGATCTTTGTCATACCATTGTTTGAAATGTCATTCAATACCTTCAATTTTATCAACATCAAATTAGTAGACAAAGTGACCCATCTTTGATCTCTTGTATAGGCCTTTGTGTGCCTTATCAATAAGATGTACATCATGAATATTATCATAGGTCTCATACATAGGTGCATCCTCATCCATGCAAACAAAGGTGTCATGGATCAACCTATTATCCCTTTATTCTCAATAATATTAGTATCATTATCTTCCATAGGATCAAATTCAACTCCATCACCCCCCATTATTACTACTCTAAATTACAGCCTTAGGCGTTTTGATCATGTGTTTTTGTCTCTTTAGGAGTTTTGAAATATTATACTCTTTCAAAAATAATATGGAAGTTCAAATCTTTAAAAGTGGCTTAAATTATAAAATGGGCGGAAATTCACCAAGTGTCCCTGAACGGCATTTTCATGCGACTTGCAACTCGACATAACTCGGAAACCGGACGTCAGATCGATGAACCGTCGACTCCGTTGGTCTCCTGGCGTGCGATTACCTCTAGGGGGCCCTCTCCCTCGTCTCCCCATGGCCCAGTGGCTTCATTGTGCATTCATTTCGTAAACTAGGGTTTTGCTCAGTTTAATTGCATGCAATCTCGCATTGGTGGGTCAACTCTGCAAAAACCTCCCCCGAGCCAGTGTTGGCAGTGTTCCCACGTCGGCATTGCCCACACACACTTGCGGGAGCCAACGGCACGCAATCTTCTTGCTCCGTTTGCTTTTTGGCTCCCGGATGGAAATTCACCAAGTGTCCCTGAACGGCATTTTCATGCGACTTGCAACTTGACATAACTCGGAAACCGGACATCGGACCGACGAACCGTCGACTCCGTTGGTCTCCTGGCATGCGATTACCTCTAGGGGGCCCTCTCCCTCGTCTCCCCATGGCCCAGTGGCTTCATTGTGCATTCATTTCGTAAACTAGGGTTTTGCTCAGTGTAATTGCATGCAATCTCGCATTGGTGGGTCAACTCTGCAAAAACCTCCCCCGAGCTAGTGTTGGCAGTGTTCCCACGTCGGCATTTCCCACACACACTTTCCGGAGCCAACGGCACGCAATCTTCTTGCTCCGTTTGTTTTTTGGCTCCCGGACGGAAATTCACCAAGTGTCCCTGAACGGCATTTTCATGCGACTTGCAACTCGACATAACTCGGAAACCGGACGTCGGACCGACGAACCGTCGACTCCGTTGGTCTCCTGGTGTGCGATTACCTCTAGGGGGCCCTCTCCCTCGTCTCCCCATGGCCCAGTGGCTTCATTGTGCATTCATTTCGTAAACTAGGGTTTTGCTCAGTGTAATTGCATGCAATCTCGCATTGGTAGGTCAACTCTGCAAAAACCTCCCCCGAGCCAGTGTTGGCAGTGTTCCCACGTCGGCATTTCCCACACACACTTGCGGGAGCCAACGGCACGCAATCTTCCTGCTCCGTTTGCTTTTTGGCTCCCGGACAGAAATTCACCAAGTGTCCCTGAACGGCATTTTCATGCGACTTGCAACTCGACATAACTCGGAAACCGGATGTCGGACCGACGAACCGTCGACTCCGTTGGTCTCCTGGCATGCGATTACCTCTAGGGGGCCCTCTCCCTCGTCTCCCCATGGCCCAGTGGCTTCATTGTGCATTCATTTCGTAAACTAGGGTTTTGCTCAGTGTAATTGCATGCAATCTCGCATTGGTGGGTCAACTCTGCAAAAACCTCCCCCGAGCCAGTGTTGACAGTGTTCCCACGTCGGCATTGCCCACACACACTTGCGGGAGCCAACGGCACGCAATCTTCTTGCTCCGTTTGCTTTTTGGCTCCCGGACGGAAATTCACCAAGTGTCCCTGAACGGCATTTTCATGCGACTTGCAACTCGACATAACTCGGAAACCGGACGTCGGACCGACGAACCGTCGACTCCGTTGGTCTCCTGGCGTGCGATTACCTCTAGGGGGCCCTCTCCCTCGTCTCCCCATGGCCCAGTGGCTTCATTGTGCATTCATTTCGTAAACTAGGGTTTTGCTCAGTGTAATATCTCCATTTATAATTCCATAGATTTATACAGTTGTCTTAATCCTAACTGTATACATTGCATGAGAATAAACACCATCAATCTCATTTTTGAGACTTGGTTGTCATGTTAATGCAAATGTAAATGTAAAGGTTGCCTTTACAGCACTTTTGAAACTGAGTGTGGGAAAGGGGATCATGATTGAGATGTTGTGTAGGTAAACATTATATTCTGCAGGTAAAAATGGAAGTTTACGAGAAATTCTCTCATTAGTTACACAAAATCTATTGTTGAATGGTGTTCTTCAATAATTGTAGATGGAACAAGAAGATGAGATATTTTTGGGAGGTGGTTGATGTAGATCAATCACATAGAATAATGCATGGAATTTGTGGATTTCATTTAGTTTGAAACTCAAACAATGTTATAGTAGAAATATGAACAAGAAAATTCTATCACTCGCCATTATTCTAGGTATAAATATTGAATTATCCTAGTTGGATGAGGACTAATCAACCATTTCACCACATTATGATCATGTCTCAAATCTTGTACAACCAAGTTTTCTGAATATGAGATTAAATCTTATCAACTAGCATGAATACATTACATTTTGTCTATTTAGTGGACTCACACGTTGGAACTGATGTTTTTTAAAATGAACATATATGCAATGGTTTCCCTGAAAGATAATTAATGGGGCACTCACTATTTGTTGGCATGTTCCTTAAAGGCGAACCAAACCCTCATGTCTCACTAATAGATGACAATGGTGATCAACTTGTAATCAGTTTGATGGTTATTAAAGGATAATATCTAACACTAGATGACCAAACATGGAAGAAGGTTGGTTATGTATTTCAAGATTAGACTAGGTGAATCTATATACCACTTTACAAACTTAGTTTTCGATACAAACCTCAAACTACAAACAATGCCAAGGAAGCACCCATCAAAGGTATGATACTTCAAGCCTCATTGTGAACATGAAAATTTAATGGAGATCATTAGTAATAGACATGATCCAAATGGTCTACTTAGATGACCATAGGTAAGTAGATAAGTAAGATTGCCTAACATGGTCACTCTTGTGTTATATTCCAAGGTATATGGGTTGTTTGTTATTTTTGTTAATTTTTCAATTCATTTATGTAGATTACTCATATTAAATTGTTTATAATGAATTAGTCTAATAATGGTGTCCTTGTATGTGTCCAGATTATCCAAAGAATCACAAGCACATGAAATCCCATCAATAAGAACAATGGTCTTTTTCAACACCACCAAAGAAAAAATCAGAAAAATGAAATGACCTACTTCAAAAAATTATTTTATTACTTATTGTGCATGGTCCATCAAACAAAAGGTAAACAAACACAATTATATGGCCTACAATGTAGGTCTTTTGATGCTCTATTTCACAAGGTTTTAACAAACACACTTGTTGTGATCATCATTAAAGTCTACAATTTCTTTCAATGAATGTGCCAAATTGACCTAACAACATAGGAAATTGAAAACCACATCCATTGAAAGGAATAATTCAGTTTTTTTTGTCATGAATTAATTTACTATCATGGATTTATGGCTCCCGGCAATGTTCCCATGTCGGCATTGCCCACACACACTTGCGGGAGCCAACGGCACGCAATTTTCCTGCTCCGTTTGCTTTTTGGCTCCCAGACGGAAATTCACCAAGTGTCCCTGAACGGCATTTTCATGCGACTTGCAACTCGACATAACTCGGAAACCGGACGTCGGACCGATGAACCGTCGACTCCATTGGTCTCCTGGCGTGCGATTACCTCTAGGGGGCCCTCTCCCTCGTCTCCCCATGGCCCAGTGGCTTCATTGTGCATTCATTTCGTAAACTAGGGTTTTGCTCAGTGTGGGAGTGTGCAATTTTTGCACACAGGGGTCAACTTTGGAAAATCATCCACCGGGCAAGTATGGCTAGTGTTCCTAGCCCGAACCTATCTAGACACACCTGCAGGACTCCCCGGAACCCGGTTTTGTTGCATGGTTGGAGTTCTATGCCCCCGGTAGGTATCCAGCAGGTGTCCCTGAAGGCCTTCTGGTAGTGAGACGGGACGAGCCATAGAATGAAGACCGTGGCTCAGATCGATGAACCATCGACTCTGTTGGATTCAGCACACCGGGATAGTGCCAGGGATGCCCCTCCCCTCCTACCCGGTGGCCCATGTGTCACCTTGCAGGTCCATCTTGGAAACTAGGGTTTTGCTCAGTGTGGGAGTGTGCAATTTTTGCACACGGGGGTCAACTTTGGAAAATCATCCACCGGGCAAGTATGGCTAGTGTTCCTAGCCCGAACCTGTCTAGACACACCTGCAGGTCTCCCCGGAACCCGGTTTTGTTGCATGGTTGGAGTTCTATGCCCCCGGTAGGTATCCAGCAGGTGTCCCTGAAGGCCTTCTGGTAGTGAGACGGGACGAGCCATAGAATGAAGACCGTGGCTCGGATCGACGAACCGTCAACTTTGTTGGATTCAGCACACCGGGATAGTGCCAGGGGTGCCCCTCCCCTCCTACCCGGTGGCCCATGTGTCACCTTGCAGGTCCATCTTTGAAACTAGGGTTTTGCTCAGTGTGGGAGTGTGCAATTTTTGCACACGGGGGTCAACTTTGGAAAATCATCCACCGGGCGGGTATGGCTAGTGTTCCTAGCCCGAACCTGCCTAGACACTTTGGAAACTAGGGTTTTGCAGGTCCATGATGATGATGAAGATGTTGATGATGATGGCTTGGTCTAAGGTGGTGCTCTCAACTAGCTAATTCATTATGAAATATTTAACAAGACATGAATTAAATTTAATATAAGTGTATTGTTTAATATAGTGAGCATGAATTGAATTAATTTTGTTGGGTGAAGCCAATAACCAACATGATGAACATAATATAATTTTAGGGTTTACTGATCATATGTAAAAAATGGATTAAAAAACACAATTATTATAATTTTAGTTTAATGTTTATCCACTTTAATCCATATATTTTTTAGTTTTGACTATGAATACACAATAATTATTATATATATATGTGTGTGTTTTTGTGTGGATAACTTAGAGATGTATAATAAAAATGGGTAAAAGGTGGTTGTCACTAGAGACTTTCATAGTTGTATAGTGAAAATGTAATAGCTATTAAAATTTGGATTAGAAAATTATTAAAGAAAATAAATTCTATAGAAATGGGTAAAAGGTGGTTGTCGCTAGATTAAGAGAGACTTTCATAGTTGTATAGTGTACAATTGTCTAGTGGTTATGGCAGTGATGTGTAAAATCTTATGATCACATGAAAGAGATCACAAATAGGTTCATAAAACTAAGAACAACAATACTTTGAGCAATTTTTCAAAGGAAACTAGAATAGAGCCAGTAAAGAGAAAAAAATACTAAAAACTTGATTTCATACTAAAATGAATGAAAAATGGTTTTACATAAAGAAATTTGAATTACTCAAGGAACCAATTCGATTGTCTAGTGATTCATAAGGATTTAGTTGGGCTTAACATAGAGCTTAAATGCCCTTAAAGTTAGCTAAGCAACCTCTCAAACATGATTAATATATGGTTTACTGATCATATGAACATAATATAATTTTAATCCATCTCTTGTAAATTTGGCATATCAAGAACGCAAAATTGACATATTCATATGAAACATACATGTGAAAATTGAGCATATATCAATATTCAATTACAAATAGTGAAAATAGTATAGTATTAAAAGTATGTAACGTACCTCATCATGCTAGATCCCACCTATTATCATACAACCAAGCCCTCCGGATCATCTCTTATACTGATGGTCTCCATTAGTCTCTCGTGCTCTGTATCCGGTAAGAAGTAGCGTACCTTCGATGTATTTCAACTAGGCATTGTTCGTACCTGAAGGTTTGTGCCAATGATTAAGTTGGTAAAGTGATATACACTTGCACCTGGTTTGTAATCCCTGTAAACATATCCACCCTTCTTTCTTCCATTGTTGTCCCGTGTCAAGTATTCACCTTTAACAACCATAGAACCAGTTGGAAAGTGGTTGTTTTCATCGTCAGTCATGGACACAATGAGGGTTTGCTTTCCATCTATACAGCGTGCCAACCAGTATTCATCACCCCATTCAGTATCTTTTGAGGCAACCACTGCGTATATGTGCCCTGCATTATATGATTGTAGTTATATGATCAAAATATTTTTCGTGCGATACAAGGCCATTAATGTGCATTTGAAGACTACGTAAACAAACAAAAAATGTTAAGGAAATGCATCATACTGGGTTGTACAAGGTCCGAGACATGATCAAAATCTGCAGAAATAGATGATTGGTCTTCTTCCAATGGAGTTAACTCAACAATTGCACGCTGATCAAGTGGAAGTGATATGCGATCCCATCCATCAACCCAATCCAATGATTCACACCCATCCCAGTCACCATCACAACAAGGCGGGCAAAAACAAGCAAGTTTTCTGGTCCAAATTTCAAATACTGGGTTATCAGAGCTTCGAACCGAATGAAAGCCACGAGTCCCAGGCACAGTCTTGCATTCCCATGCATGTGAACGATCTATGTCTACCACCTCCCAAAAAAATCTCTCCACATGTCTCTTTCTTGTGGATTCTACTCGCATAGTTGATTCCTCTCCCATTACTGACGTGCACCACCTGACTATAGATTGAGCATTTAGAATAGTAGATTCTGTAGATACTTTCAATTCCTCTCTTCGTAGGGCTGTTTTGACACATGCTCCGGCTCCATCATGCTCTCCTTTACCATGCCCAGTCTCAAAATAGTTCCACATATGTGGCACTTTGTAGTTTTTATGCAATGAACACAACCACTGAAATATGCGTGCATTTTTGAACTGACCAGCACACCCATCAGACCAAATCCAGTGTCGGTCCATCTGTATGTTCCTTCCCTTCAAGTGATCATAGAACATGATGAAGCAATGACGTACATAGTGGAAGTCGTGGCACCTATCATCACTTATGTAGAAGTGATATTCCTTCAGAATTTCTCTTTGCTCTTCAGTGCTATTTGGGCCATGCCTGTATGTGATATGGACCATCAAGGAAACCTGCTCAGAGTGATAATACTGACTTTGGATCTCATTTTGAGGTTGCAGAGTGTAGTTCTCGGCAAAATCAACAACTGAAAGTATAGTACCAAGGGGAAATGTATCTCTGCATATTCTAAACTTCTCATCCTGCCATCGTGCCACGTGGACATGCTGAACATATTGATGTGTCTTTTCAATAAATTCCTTGATGAAGTCACTAACTTGTACCTGGTGACACAAAATGATCTCAATGTCAGTTTTTTGTTGTAAGTAAGGATTGAAATGTAACCGTTACAACATAATTTTATAGATATAAATGCATACCTGAGATGTCACCAATTGTATTTTTTTGCTTTCTTTCCCTGGGACTATTTCATAGTTGATATATTTGAAACTTTTCATGTCTGTAACCATTTTCCCAAATTCACTGTCTCCATTCTCGTGCATACATTGGCTCAATAATGCCATTCCAGCACAGTTGGAGCATGTTCCATCCAAACAAGATTTTGCATAGTATGTTTTCCCCTCGGGCTTATTGCACATGATGTTATGAATGAATTCTCTTGATGAAGTCGGTGGTATTGTCATGGAGAAATCCTGCACAATGTTAGTATGCAACACACGACGAATGTACAAAAATGTTTCATAGTAATATTCATATTCTACATGGTATCTACAACAACAAGTGTTACGAAGAGTATTTATTCTAACATACCATGGCTTACATTTCTCAAAAGATCTTTGCCCCAAGTTCAATTGTCTATGCTCAATCTTAAATTTTTCGTAAAGCTCTGTCTGTGTTATATCAAGAAGATGCTTAGTATGTGGCTCACGATCCTTTGAACCCCTTCTTAGTTTTAGTACATCCTTTCGGTTTGAAGAAGGCCTTGTGTGATCATGCCAAAAACTATGCACTAGTCCCTTTACTGCATCAACTAGCTTCATGTCACGACGTGGCAACCGACCAACAAAGGCCCAAAAATCTGTCTGATCGGTTGTGTCAAGATGTTCTCTTCTAATAGAATACCTACGGAGGGTTTTTACATTCAAATTAACTAGTTTCGATGTAGGCCTGAGAATACGAAGGGCCCTGGTGTTCTTATCTGCAATTGATTGTGACAACACACGACGAGCAGCATTGCGGTCCTTTGAACGTGTGTTCTTACCAATTTTACCAAATGCATCTACTAGGCTTTTAACTATATGAGAACTTGGTTCAGAATTCTTTATCATCTTTATCCCTAACTTTTTCCTAACAACATTCATGCTCCTAGATTTTAACAATGATAAAAATAATCTACATTTATCTCCATCACATTTAGAAACAAAATATTTATCAAGTATCTGTTGAGTTTGATAAGCAATACTACGTTTAGATAGCGTACCTTCAATGGAATTCATAAGTCTTTCATCAACTTGTATACGCTTCGGAGTTCTTCGACGTGTGCTTGCTAATGGAGGTAAGGGGGTTGGAATTGTACCATGTAGCGCATCACCAAGACGCTCTGGCGTTTCAGTAGTAGCTTGGTGTCCTTCATTCTCTTCCTGGTAGTTGGATGGTGGAAGTCCAACATCCTCATCCATGGTCTGTGGAAGTCCAACATCCCCTTGTGGAAGTCCAACATCCTCATCGATGGTGTGGATAAAATTCTCTTCTTCAACAGTAGGCAAAATGTCCAACGCCTCTCTGACTTCATCGCTTGTATAACCACATCCGGATAGCAAATTGAGTGTTTCTTCGTGAGCTTCATCTTGAGATGGTAACTTATCACTTTGACTTGAAGTGGGAATTGAAACATCCCCTAATTAGCACCTACGTTTTGCTTCTTGATTACTTCCATGGGGTGCTTGTTCAACAACTATTGTGGAAATTGAAGGTCCCTCTTGTCGTGGATTAATAGGATGAACCATGGTATCCTCTACAATTGGATTTGGATTAGTTTCCAAAGAAAGCCTCCGATTCATCATGTATATTCTTTTCTTTTCTTTCTCTTCTTCAATGACTTCTTGAGGTCTCTTCTTCCTTGTTGATTTGTTTACTCGGTTACGTGCATTCCCCATCACCACAATGATCAATTCAATATAGTTTGTTTTTGTTGCTCCTCAATTACAAGCTCTTCAATAATAAGCAAATGGAAGTTCTTCCTTGTTGGTCTTGAAGCTTGATATCTTACCTTGTGTGCTCCTCAAATATAGGCAAAATGAATCTTTCAAAGGCCTTATCTTTGGTGTTCTTCAATTGGAGATTCTTCAAGCTTGCTAATTATTTTCTTCAAATATGGCCATATAACCCAACACCACAGTGAGCAACCATGAAAGATGTCCTCAATGCTGCACCTGCAAAAAAAAAAATGATGGAGTTGGTGTAGAATGTGAAAATTTTTAGACGCGGGCTCGTGCTGTTCGAAAAATCGCGGGATTGTTGCTTTCGTTCGGACAGAGTGAAGTTGCTCTCGGACAGCAACAGTCCATTATTTCTGGAGTTCCAAAACGCGTACGCGTTATATAAATATAAAACGCGTGCGCGATATGTAGTGAAAAAACGCGAACGCGATATAGTCAAGCACAATAAATAGGTTAGGTGCACGGCTAGGGCAACGAACAAAATCAAAGAAAACTAATAATTTATATGATTGCATACAAAACAAATGTTTTGTATGGTTTAATACCCCCTAGCTCTCTCCCAATAATCCCTAGATACCCCCTATCTCTTTCTAAATATCTGTCCCTCATTCTCCCTACATGTTTCTTTCATGTTTCTTTCTCTCCCTTCAGCCATGTCTCTACCACCCCACTCTCCATCTCTCCACCTTCTCTTTATCTTCGTCATTATCCCTCCCTATAGCACTCTCTCCGTTCTTCTCCCTTAATCACTAACCCTCTACGCCTTTATCCCTCCCCCCTGCCCTCTCTGTCTTACCTTGTTCCTAGAGCCCCTCCCCCATAAAGGCCTTTAGACCCTCTTCTAAATATTAATCCCTAAGTGCATAAGTGCACAAGATGATGAGGAGGAGGAGGGTGATGACAATGAAGATGATCATGATGTAGATGAAGATGATAAAGATGATGAGGAGGAGGAGGGTGATGACAATGAAGATGATCATGATGCAGATGAAGATGATAAAGATGATAATGTTGATGAAGATGATGGTGATGATGATGAAGATGTTGATGATGATGGTGATGAAGATGTTGATGATGATGGTGATGATGATGGTGATGAAGATGATGGTGACATGATGGAGATGTTGATCTGATGAGGAAGATGATGATGATGATGGTGATGATGGTGATGATGATGAAGATGTTGATGAGGACGATGATGGAGATGAAGATGATGATGATGAAGAAGATGATGATGATGGAGATGTTGTGTTGATGGGGAACCTAGAGATGACAATGATGATGAAGATGGTGATGGTGATGGTGATGGTGATGGTGATGACGATGAAGATTTTGATGATGATGCTGATGGCGATGATGATGAAGATGTTGACGATGATGGTGATGGTGATGTTGAGATGATGATCATGATGATGTTCAGAAGATCATGATGGTGATGATGATGGAGAAAATGACAATGATGGATATGTTGATGAGGAACCTGCAGATGCCAATGATGATGATGATGGAGATGTTGATGAGGAACCTACAGATGCCAATGATGATGGTGATGACGATGAAGATGTTGATGATGATGGTGCTGGTAATGATGATGATGATGATGATGACGAAGATGATGGTGACATGATGGAGATGTTGATCTGATGAGGAAGATGATGATGATGATGATGGTGATGATGATGAAGATGTTGATGACGATGATGATGGTGATGAAGATGTTGACGATGATGGTGATGGTGATGTTTAGATGATGATCATGATGATGTTCAGAAGATCATGATGGTGATGATGGTGATGATGATGGAGAAAATGACGATGATGGATATGTTGATGAGGAACCTGCAGATGCCAATGATGACGATGATGGAGATGTTGATGAGGAACCTACAGATGCCAATGATGATGGTGATGACGATGAAGATGTTGATGATGATGGTGTTGGTAATGATGATGATGATGATGATGATGATGATGAAGATGAAGATGATGGTGACATGATGGAGATGTTGATCTGATGAGGAAGATGATGATGATGATGGTGGTGATGATGATGAAGATGTTGATGACGATGATGATGGTGATGAAGATGATGATGATGAAGAAGATGACGATGATGATGGTGATGAAGATGATGATGATGAAGAAGATGACGATGATGGAGATGTGTTGATGGGGAACCTAGAGATGACAATGATGATGAAGATGGTGATGGTGATGACGATGAAGATTTTGATGATGATGCTGATGCTGATGATGATGCTGATGATGATGATGATGATGATGAAGATGTTGACGATGATGGTGATGGTGATGTTCAGATGGTGATGATGATGATGATGATGATGATGATGGAGATGTTGATGAGGAAGGGGGAGATGACAATGATGATGAAGATGTTTATGGTCATGAAGATGATGATGATGGTGATGGTGATGATGATGGAGATGATGGAGATGATGGAGATGGCGATGAAGATGATGATGATGATGATGATGGTGAAGATGATGAAGAAGATGATGATGATGGAGATGTTGACCTGATGACGATGAAGATGATGATTATGGTGATGATGATGAAGATGTTGATGCTGATGATGATGGTGATGAAGATGATGATGATGGAGAAGATGATAATGATGGAGATGTTGATGAGGAACCTACAAATGCCAATGATGATGATGATGATGATGGTGATGACAATGAAGATGTTGATGATGATGGTGATGGTAATGATGATGAAGATGATGATGATGATGGTGATGGTGATGGTGATGTTTAGATGATGATGTTCAGAAGATGATGGTGACATGATGGATATGTTGATCTGATTCAAGGAAGATAATGATGATGATGATGATGGTGATGATGATGAAGATGTTGATGATGATGATGATGGTGATGAAGATGATGATGATGAAGAAGATGATGATGATGGAGATGTTGATGTTGATGGGGAACCTAGAGATGACAATGATGATGAATATGGTGATGGTGATGGTGATGGTGATGACGATGAAGATTTTGATGATGATGGTGATGGTGATGATGATGAAGATGTTGATGATGATGGTGATGGTGATGTTTAGATGATGATAATGATGATGGAGATTTTGATTTGATGAGGAATATGATGATGATGATGATGATGGTGATGATGATGAAGATGTTGATGATGACGATGATGGTCATGAAGATGATGATGATGAAGAATATGATGCTGATGGAGAATATGATGCTCACAACTCCCTCTAGTATCTCTCTCCCCAACCATCAATATCTCTCTCTCTCTCTCTCTCTGTCTCTCTCTCTCTCTCAAACACACACACATACACACACATTATGTCACTTTCCATTCTCAAACCCATACCCCCTCCATCCATATCTATCTCCAAATTTCTCCCTCCATCCCTCACCCTACCTTCTCTCCCTCCCTCTCTCATCGCCTGTCTCTCACCTTCTATCCCTCCCTCATCTTTCCCTCAACCTATCCCAATCTCTCCATCACTCCCTCTCTCTCCATCGCCACCACTCTCTGCATGTCTCCCACCAACACTTTCTGTCCCTCCCTTCCTATCTCTTATTTCGTTCTATCCCCATCTATCTCTCACTCCCTCCAAATCCATTCCTCCCCATTGTCCCTCTCCCTCCCTCGCTCTATGTCTCTCCCCCCCTTGTATTCTTTATTTCTCTCTCACATCCCCCTTGCCTCCATCCATTCCCCCTTGTCACTCAAGTCTCACTTTCAACTTCTAACCCTATACCTCTTCAGAACCTATTCTACTCCTAATAGTGCTCTCAAGCTCCACTTCCCTTCACCCCCTGTAGCCCATCATGTTCTCATTCCCTTCATCTCTCCCCACTCAAGCTTCCAACATCCTTCTAAGCCCTTGACCCTTTCCCACCCCTATTAAATATTAACCATAGATTCCCTTGACCCTTCCCCACCCCTTCTCAAATATTAAACAAAATTTCCCTTGACTTCTACACCCCCTCTTTCTCAAGTATTAAACATGTATTTTATGATTTGAATAACGCGAGCGCGTTTTGTAACTATATAACGCGTATGTGTTATGTAGTTATATAACGCGTACGCGTTAATTATTGATATAATGCGCACGCGTTATTTAGTTATATAACGCGTACGCGTTATTTAAATCTAAAAGCGCGGCAATATTTTTGAATTTAAACAGGCCGAGTCACATGCTCACATGTCAACAATAATCCTATGTGTATGCTTTGGAGTTTGCTTCGGTAATTCCAAACCTGTGCTATGTTAATGAAAAACCAAAGCTAATTGGGTATTTCTTCCAGTTTCTGGAGAAGCCTGTGCTTAGCCACTCGTTACAATATGCTACACAGAGTCATTTTTGACGAAATCTTAGACACAAATAGCATTTTTTCTGCAGATTCCAAATATGTAACTTTTATTTTGAAATATTAATTTTTCCTATTTTCTTTCAATTTCTTTTCTGTCCTACCTCCTTAACTCGTGAAACACATTGTTAGTGTTTCTTCCATAACTTTTTCAATTCTCAATCATTTCAAAAAAAAATTGTATGGTGCACAAGAGGACACTAACCTCCACGTTCTATGAAAAACCCATTTCAAGAATTTTGCATTAAGATCTTCAAAGGCTCTACCCACAAAAGATGTACTATTTTTGAGGTTTGATCACTTAGACAATTATAAAAAAATTATAAAATTACTAATTTAATTTTCGAAAAATAATGGCGCACAAGTGCTATGTGTTCTCTACATGCATGCCGATTTTTGTAGCTTGATTCCATCATTTAGGCCCTCAAACGCTCTACCCACAAAAACATATACCTTATCATTTGCCTGAAAAATAAAAAGTGTCTGTTAGGAAAACTGAAACTTGACATAGCTATGCAAATTTTCAATACATAAAAGTTATATATTCAGAAACGTGATTCAATTTCCTACATTTCATCTTTTTTACTCAATGCAAGATATTTTCCGTAAGTAAATCAAAAAATCCAAGTAAGTTGAGGGATGCCTGCTTTTTCAGTTTTCTATTGCATCTAACGTGCCAAAAGTGACCCTCATTAGCTTGCACTGACCCTAATGCTCTAGCCTTATGTTTAATATCTATACACAAAACATTAGCTTTGAAACCTTATTTAATATTTCCGTACCAAGAAAATATTTCATTTATTTCCCTATCCATCCTTATCTTCAAGGGTTTTGGGCTTCATGTTGTATGGGTTAGGAGTTTAACTAGGGATTTGGTGTTAGGGGTTAAGGGCTTAGAGTTAAAGGGATAAAGGGGTTTAGGTGTTTAGCAATTATGGGGTTCAGGGGCTAAGGAGCTAAGAGGTTATGGGGTTTAAACTTAGGGTTAGTGGTTAGTGGTTGAGGCATTAGAGGTAAATAGGTAAAGGGGTCAAGGAGCTTAGGGGTTAAGAGATTTAGTTCTTGAAAGGGATTTAGGGCTCCAGGTTTAGGGGGTTAGAGATTTCGAGGTTAGACATTAAGGAATTAAGTGTTTGTGGATAAATTAGGGATTAGGTGTTAGGTGTTAGGTTCTTAGAGATAAAGGGGTTTAGGGTTCAGGGGATTTAGGGGTTAAGGGATTGAGGGCACCAATGTTAGGGGATTAGGGTTCAAGAGGTTAAGTGTTAAGGATTATGGGATTTAGGGTTAAGGAATTTAGGGCTCAATGGTTAGGGGGATAGGGTTTAAGGGGTTAGGGATTAAGGAATAAGCAGTAAAAGGTTTAATTGTTTCTAGGGGTTAAGGGCTTAAAGATTTGGGGATTTAGATATTTTGGCTTTAAGTATTATGGGTTAGGTTTTTTAGAGGTTATGGGTGGACTAGGTCGTAGGGGTTAGGGATTGTGGGATTAGAGGTAAAGTGGTTAAGGGGTTTAAGGGTTACGGGCTTTAGGTGTTAATGGATTTAGTGCTCTAGGGTTAGGTTCTTAGGTTTTATGAGGTTAGGCATTAGTGGTGAAGGGTTTAAAGAGATAAAGGCTTATAAGGGCTAAAATAGAGCTTAGAGGCTAATGCATAATCCCAAGCGAGAATTCAAAGTCAAGAGAGGAGAGATCAATCCCAAGGGAGAGAGATCAAGCAAACATAGAGCTCTCATTCAAACAAAGAGAGCACATGAAAACGTAGAGCACACAAGAAAATGTAGGTTGCACTGGCACAAGGGAGGTTGCACATGCATACACAGTGTAGAGGTAAACAATTATTTTACCTCTATAGGGTAAAATAAAGCGTACAGGCCAATGGTTAAAGGATTAGAGGTAAATAATTAATGGAATTAAGGGGTTTAGGGGTTATGCGCTTTAGGGGTAAAGGTATTTAGGGCTCTAGGGTTAGGGGTTAGGTTTTAAGTGGTTAGGCATTAAGGGCTTAGGTGCTATAGTGTTAAGGGATTATAAGGGGTTAAGGTCTTAGGGTGTTAGAGGATAAGGACTACGAGGATTAGATATAAGGGGTTAATTAAGGGACTAGGGATTTAAGGATTAAGATATTTATTAGTTAAGGGATTTAGGGATCCAATATTAGTGGGCTAAGGTATAAAAGGTTTGGACTGCGTGTCAAGGAGTTAAAGTGTTAAGGGATTATGTGTTAAGGGATTAGGTGCTTAGGGGTTTAGGGATTTAGGTTTTTTTTCCTTAGGACTGATGGATTTAGGCATTTAATTTTCTCCCTCCTTATTCGTCTCTTCACCTTCATAAATTTATGTCCCTTGATCCCCCCCTCGTATCCCCTCTCTCTCGCTCGCCCATTATATCCATTCAACACTTAACACATAGTTTATTTGGTTTATAACGCTATAGCGTTTTGTAACTCGAAAATGCTCTAGAGTTTTGTTTCCCCAAAACGCTAGAGCATTTTTGTTGACACTAAGCGCGGGAATAAAAATTTGAATTTAAACACAACGCGTGAGGGTTTCTTAGCACCTAAAACACTCCTTCTCACGTGCCCGTGTGTCCTGCACAGTCGTATGTGTTTGTTTGGGACTTACCAAACATGTGCTATGTATTGTGCTAAACCATAGCTAATTGGGCATTTCCACCATTTTTATCAATATGCCTATCTTTCACCACTCTTTACAGCATGACATACACAACCATTCTTGATGAAATTTTAGGCATAGATAACATTTTTTATGTAGATACCAAATATGTAATTTAAAAAAAAATATTAAATATTTCTATTTTTTCCTAATTTTCTTGTATCATCGTTCCTTATGTCAAAAAACATGTTGTTAGTGTTTCTTTCGTAACTTTTTCATTTCACAACCATTTTAAAAAAACTTGTATATTGCACTAGTAGACACCGACCTATATTCTCTATAAAAAATCAAAGTAAAAATGATTTCATTTAGACCTTCAAATGCGACACCCACATTTGGCGTACCATTCTCGAGGTTTGGTCAATTAGATAATTAAAAAAAAGCATTCAATTTTGGAAAAATAGTGTTGCACTAGTGCTACGTGTTCTCCACATTTCTACCAATTTTTGTTTCTTGAAACCATCATATAGGCACTTAAAGGATGCACCCATAAAGACATATACCTTATCAGTTGCCAAAAAAATAAAAAGTGACTATTAGAAAAGATAAAATTTGACATAGTTATTTAAATTTTCAATACATAAAACATATATATTCAGAAGCATGATTCAATTTCCTACATTTCATCTTTTTTACTCAATGCAAGATATCTTGTGTAAGTATCTCAAAAATTCCAAGTAATATGAGGGATGCCTGATTTTTCAGTTTTCTATTGCATCTAGCGTGCCAAAAGTGACCCTCATTAGCTTGCACTCACCCTTAAGTATAAAGTTGATGAAGCACATAGCTCAACAAAGTAGAGAAAAAAAATGAAGGAGAAACTCATACAAAGATAACAACTCAACTAATAATTAAAAACAACTCAGACAATAACTAAACAAAAGTTGCTTCAAATCCCACTCACAGTCAGTTTCGATTGGCCTCTTTTTGCATGGTTACCTGAGTTTGAACCTCGAAATCCATCCATCCATGTCAAAATACATCCATGTTAAGAGTTTGTGTGGCTAGGGATATGTATGATATCGTGATGATTTTGATAGCTTAGATGCCCTTGGGTCATGGTTTCATAAACCATAGGATAGTTCTGCAAGTCATGGACAAACTACAAAAGAAACTAATCAAAAGTTGCATTGGGATGGTAGGGGTCACAAAGGCTTCATTTAACCATGAGGGAAAATGTGATTTTAGTTATGCTTGGGGCCTAGGCATAATCTTTAACAACGATGAATCTCTAGCCCTATATCAATGTTTTGTTATTATTAAGACAATGGGAATCAATAATCTCATTGCAATTAGGGACTCCTCTATTGTAGTTCGTCAATTGCAAAATCCCTCTGCTTCACATGACTCTATTCTTCCTAGATTGATTCTTAGAATTCAAAGTGTGGTTAATTTTCAATTCTATCGATTTTTATCAGGTCCTTTGATCCCAAAATAAAATGGTAGATGTTATAGGAAATAATAACATCATGTTGAATTTTTGAATGTTGTAAAAACTTGGGGGTCCCCTACTTAGTTGATCTCCCTTGAAATAATGTTCACAAACTTAGGACATGAAATGAAACATAAGTTATTTCACAAGTGGCATTGAGTTATAAATCCATCAAAATGAGAATTAAACCAAGCCTTCCCTATCATACTTCCACCTCCATACTCCAAGGATGGTAGTGGGAGTACTTTTAATTTGAAAGGGATTTTGGCATTTAGTGCAATTGGGATAAATTTCATGATTTCTTGTGGTTTATGTTGGAAATCTCTCTTGGTTAGCCTAGCATTGTCTTGACTTGTGCATTTTTCAATTTGTTTATGGCACAATGCTTTGGGTGTTGTGTCTCTTTTCAAGTGTGTCCCTAATGCAAGAAATTTTTTCTTCTTTGAATTCCTTTTGTTTGGCTTAGGTATGAAATCTCTTTAGGATCATGCTACTCATCCATGTTCAGTATGGATAGACATAGGCATTCTAGTAAGTGCATTCCATGTGAAATTTCTGACCTTCAAAAAGATCAAACAAAGATAACCCATTAATTTATGGGTCTTCGGGCTCCATTGGAAAACATCAGTAACTGTATAATCTCTCAATTAGAGTTCAAGGTAATAAGGAAAGTAAAGTTAGCAATAAAAGTGAAAAATTAGGAGAATCATATAGAAACGTTGGTAGCATTTAGCAACATGCAATACTACTTAAGCCTTGGTCTTGCAATGAGATCCCACTCCTTGATCTCTCTCTCACGTGTTTTTATTGTGTTAGTTAGAGCAATGGTTAAAGGTGAGCAAATATTTCAACAGCAATGGTTAAAGGTGAGCAAATATTTCAACAAGTTCCAAGAGGAAATGCATGTAGAAATAAAAATTTGGACCTACATCTTTAGGTGGACATCAAGCAATCATCAACACACACTTTCCTCTAAAAATCTAGGCTTTGTATGCAATGGGAGACTAGTTTGTTTTTAGGCCAATTCATTAGTATATATAGTACTAGGCTTTTTAATTATATTGAAAGTATTGTAAAAATAGTCTAGCAAATATCTTTTTTTTTTTAAATTTGAAGGTTCTTAAATCCTAGGACCTATACTCTTTCAATTTTATATTTATATTAACTCATTATATAATGCACCAAAACTTTCTCTAATACAATTATTCTCTAGTGAAAAAAAATGCATAAATGCATAGGTTTCAAAACCCATTGTGCATTTATATCCATTGATTAGGGTCTTTAGTTCATTTTCTTTGGATGGTTGATGATCTATTTATTAATACTACTAGGTAAGATATTATTCGAACATATGTGAAAAAAATCTTTAACAATCATTTCTTAGAGGAGAAGTTAGGTGGTGCAATTAAGGGACGATTCTAGGCATGGAACTGGTGAGGGATGACCCTCAAGTATTAGCTAGGACTCTCGAATATGAGCTAGATGTGAAGCCAAAGGCAAAAGGGAGGGTATGAAACTTTGCACAAAAGAGAAAAAAAATATCCATGGACAAATGCTTTTATACCAATGGATGTACCCAAGATATGGATATTTAGTCAATAAAGGAATATTTATATGAACTTCAGCCTCATGAAGTCGATAAAGGAATATTTATATGAACTTCAAACAGTAACTGCAAAAGCAGACGCATGAAACATGCTTTTATTACCGTTGAACAAGATTCCGAACATTCGTTGGATGAGAGCAACCTTCGATTCCGGAACTGGAACAAGATTCTGACTCCAATTCTTAATACCACCTGCATTTATTCCGGTGCCCCGGCCCCCCTGGTATTCAGTTTGTAGTATTAGTAATGAACGCTATTGACGTTCGAGAAGGAATAGTAATGGGCAGTGCTTTTCTCATACCTGGGCTGGTGACGCCGACAGGCGGCAACAGCGGTGGGCGCTGGGTTATATTTTGATCATTTTGGAAACTGGACGGTCAGGATTAAAAAGAGATACAACTGTTGGCTGGGTTAAATTTTGATCATTGTGGAGACGGGACAGTCAGGATTAAAAAGAGACACAACTGTTAGAAGCCAGTGTGTTGCTGTCCATTCCTCCACTCTATATCCATTTTCCAAAAGAATGTTGGCTATATACAAGCCAGAGTGGCCGTCCATTTCTTTACTCTATATCCATTTTCCAAAATAGAGATGTCTACACAGAAATGAACCCATTTAAAGATAATATCAGCATAAATTTATCTTAAATCTGGATCTTCGCTCAGTAATTAATAGATTCCATAAACTGTGATAAACAGTACACTACAAAATTAAGCTTGGTAAATTCAATTATTAACTTAGTTTAATTAATTGTAAATAGTTTTTATCAATCTTTTGGTAAATGGTTAATTGGATTTAGTTTGAGTGGTTGTGGGATGAAGTATTATCCTCCTCACTCAGTTCTATTTTTGTAAGTGGCATGTTGAGCTCATAATTAGTATATTATTGTAATGGCATAGGTTTATAAATTTTGGTAGGTGTAATTGAATGCTCGTTTCTTGTGTTAGTGAAACATAAGATATTCTCCCATATCTATTAGAGCATGGTCCATATACCATAGTGAATGGGTTTGAGTTTGTGATGCTTCTACCTTGTGAATAGTTTTTTGTTTAGTCCCATCCATACCAATCTCCCACTTAAAATGGGAATGAGAGTTGCTACTGGTCACAATATTATTTGTACTTAGCTTGGAAACATTGCAGTTTTGCTTGTACCTTTGTATGCATGTTGGAAAGATGTTGGAAAAAGTAGGCTTGTTGTGTGGACAATGTAAAAGGAGGATAGAATGGGATCTCATAAGGGGCCATTGATTCCAATAGGTGGATTTCTAGTGGACGTATGTACTACTTGATTGTAACTATGCTCAAAACCATGAAGGTAGGTGTCCCATAGTTTACTCTTACCACAATGGAGGCCATGGACCAATGTATGATCCATAGACAACCTCAATTCGGTCATCTATTTGAGGATAGAATGATGTAGACACTATAATAAACATATGGCATTTAACATTGGATTGTAGTGCATTTCATTAAGTATAGCATTGAATCAAGTTTAAGATTCTCTTGGTAAGCAAGAAAAAATATTTAAAGAGATGAGATGTGGGAGGGGGGCATAGAGTGAATTTATAAATTTCCCATTTTTATTAAGGGTATAGATATTGAGTTGGCCATCACCAATGGCATCGCATTTGAATTGGTAGGTGCATAGTAGGACCATGTTTTCATAATCCAGGGAAGTCATATTATAGTCCATGGGATTTCGGAAAGAATTAATAATAATGGTGATCGAAAATGTTTTTTTCCACGATGGGGTACCACTATTGTATACCCATTAAATATAATAAGGATGGGGGTCATTGTTGGTGAGTAGTTGTAACTAAGTGACTAATGTTTATGAAAGGAGGTTATTTGACTATCATTGTCAATGGTGAGGGTATCCGAGTTCTCTTTGATTTAGTAATTATAGTGGAAAATGACTTCATGATCAATAAGGGAGCATGAGGCCATTAAAACTAGATAATGGGATTTCATGTAGAGATAATCTTATGTTTATTAGCCTCTAGATTACGGTGCATCGCTATAAGGAGGGATTTGGAATCCTATTGGACCTACATTACTTTACAGTCCATGGAAGCATTGCGGGGGAGTGAGAAGAGGTGTAGAATTTGGTCCAATGTTGGGAATAGCGGGTGGAAGGGAACTTGGTTATTTTAGAGAGGTCGACTAATAATTCCACCATTCTTTTGTTCTATGGACTCTGGAGAGAGCATGTTGGAATGCTTAGTCAAGGATCATGATTTCAAATAGAACTACATGATGTTTAATATAAGATAATAAACTTGAGTTAATTTTAACAATAAGTACATCTTTTGCATCATCAATGTGGTGTTGAAGCTAGATTTTGGTAAAGATTTCAATTACTTATTGGACTATTTCATTAAAAAAAGTTGCACCTAACATGGTGTAGAGGGTGCCCATGTATCAACAATGTTATCATTCATCTCAATAAATATGTCTTACTGCATGTTCAATGCATGTTCAATGAGAGGTTGTGACATATTACATATGATTATGCTAACGTTTGAAAGCAAGTCCCTCTAGTTGTTCCATGGCCTCTTGCAATTTAGATTTGACATGAAAATAATTTTTCATACTTTGAATCTAAGATTACTTCTTTTCTCCCTTCATAATCCCTTCAAAACTAGGTAAGAATAGTCAAACATCCAACTTCAAACTTGGAGGTAATGTGGCATTATGTGATTAGAGTGGGGTAGATACCCCATTGCTTAAGGTCTCTAGTTCATTTTCCTTGGAGATGATCGATTTGCTATTCCTACTAGGTAAGATATTATTCAATCATATACAGAAAAGAAGAATCTTTGAGGTCATTTCTCCCCAAAAGAGGTTGGTTGGTGCAACCAAGGCATGATTGGAGGCATGGAACTAGTGACCTGATGAAGGATCCTTATGAGTTATATGTGAAGCCAAAAGCAAAAGGGAGTGAGTCCATGGGAGGGTATGAAACCTTGTACAAAAGAGAAAAACACTAACCATGGGTAAATGTTTTTATGCCAATGGATATACCCATAATATGGGTAATCATGGCAAATGTTTTATACCAATATATACACGCAAGATATACATATTTAGTCAGACACCAAAAAGTGAAGATGGCCTATTGTAAACTTGTATATTTATTTGGAATATCTGTACTCTAAAGCAAGAGTTAAGATGGAAAAATTCAACACTTTGAAATTAAGGACAAAATGTAGTTGCGTCACATGAAATCCTTATCCATGGATAAGATGAAATCCTTATCCATTATACATGTTACTGTGTGGTTGCGTCACAAATACATTGCCTTTTCGGTTGACTCCACGTTATGTATGTCCTTTGGCTTTTCCTTTATTTCGAAGATTACGTCCTTTCTTAATTTGGCTATTGGCTATGCTTACTGGTACTCACAGATGTTGATGGTTACGAAATTCCCTCGTGCCGCTATAAGTTTCAGTCTCATGAAGTCGATAAAGGAATTTATAAAGTGCAAACAGTTCATGCATGAAACATGTTTGTTTTATGTTTTTTATTTTTATTTTTTTAAATTAAAAAATTGCAGAAACATAGTAAAATTAGGTCATGTGAGTCTTAATGTTGGATGGTACATGAAAATAGTAAAATTAGATCAATGTCCGCCTTAATATTGAATAAAAGAATAATCTGTTCAACAAGAAAAAGATACTACCAAATTGAAATTTCAGGATTGCAAAAAAGCTACCACAAAAGACAGCTCACAACAATGAGATATTTTGGGACAGTTCTCAGCAATGAGATCCCACAGTTGCAAAAAAACTACCACATATTTGTCTGGGGACAGCAATGAAACTACTTTGAGATTTTTAGAAAATTAACGTCAACCTTGTTGCTGTATACACAACGTTAAAATATTTTGTTGTTAAAAAGTTTAACGATAAAGAGTATAATATTTTTTATTTAGGGGCATAAATTTTGTAGGATCTATGCTATACACCATATTTGTACAAAACACATATTAATTGGCATGAAACGTATTAGTCCCATATCATGAAAATGAAGAACAAAAAAATTGATCTAAAAAATAAAAATGTTTCTTGACATTCATTCATGGAAAACTTTCCAAAATCTGAGGAAAGTTGGAAAAAAAATCCTTTTTTTTTTCCTTCTATTTTTTTTCTTATTCCCATTCAGTAATAGTTTCCTCATTTCTTTCTATTCCCTTCCAGTATTGGAAATAGCCCTAGTTTCCACATTTTTCTGGTTAGTATTAATCCATATTGTACTTAATTATGATATTCATAAAATGATGTGATATCTAAAGTTTGAATGTATTTTTTTTTTAAAGTTAACCTATTTTAAAAATATGAAAAAATACAAAGACCATGTCAACGTGGATACAATTGGATCCTTTTGATGCTTCGAGATGTATTCATATGTAAAAAAGAAATATTTCTGTTTCTAAAATTATGCTTGTCTTTCCCTACATTGGCCTGATTTTTCTTCTTTGTGAAGGAGAAGAATCATGTCAAGCAGCATGCTTCCATCACCAAATACTTCAAGAAAATTGCATCCAGGAATGAGTAGGGGAAGGTGTTGGTTATGAGCGTAAGTTGTTCAATATAGCAATGGTAGAACCCAATGATCTAGAATTCCCAAAGTTGGACATCATGGAGTGCAAGGCATGTTTGGTCAGGAAGGGACTAGAGTGTGTATATTCCTTACTATGCTTCCCATATAATTGGATCTTACTCCATGATACAAATGAATTTGCAGAGATGGTAGTGGAAAAGGGGGTGATGCAAAGAGCCCTTTGCTAGGTAATATTTTCCTCTTTAAGCAGTTGGATTTATTTTCAGACAATTCATAGTATCGAATTTACCAAGAAATGTGAACATTGTTAGCCATATAGCAATCAATTGAATTTGTATAAAGATATTGAATGATAAATTTAGAGTTTCTTGAAAACTGTTTGTTGAAATTTGAGGTTGTTTAGTAACTTTGCTATTGAAAATTTAAATATCTTAAATTTGTACAATGAAAAGTGCTTTCTGTAAATTTTAAGGTTTAATTTGGCTTCCCTTAATTTTGAATTATTTGAATCCGATTGAAATGTCTTAGACATTTCTATTCGATTGAGATAGCAAGATTTATGTTGTTTTTGTCAATATAAATTTAATGTTTCATTGTAAATTCCTTATATTTTAAATGCTTTTAAGACTGAATTGTGCACTAGAAGCTAAATCCGTGTTCAAAAAAGCATTTTAAACTTAAATTTGTCCTTTATTTTCAAACAATTTTCATATTTTAACAACCATTCAAACAAGGGGAAAATGATATATCTTATTTTTTAATGACTGATCTCTAATGTTTCCTTGGCATTTTAAAGGATTTTAAAGGAGTTGAGGTTCAAATTCACTTCATATTGTTGGGAAATCAATAGTGATGCAACATGAGGAGGACTTTACCATGTCTCATTACACCCCAAAACTTGTTTTACTTGAAAAGTTGCATATAAAGATAATTTATGACAATGTTGACCATAACATACACATAGATCGTCTATGTCTTTTAACATCTTCTTATCGAAATTGTATTTTTAGGCATTTATTACTTAATTGAAGTAGTTTGAAGGCCATTTTATTTTTTAATTAGTAATTTTAAGCACTTATTATTCAATTTAAATAGATGGCTATTTCTTTATTTAAATTATTTTTCAATCAGTTATTACTCATTTAAAGTGAGGGGTATTTATTTATTTAAATTCTATTTTCAGGCATTTATGGGTTTAAATGATCAAAAGTAATTTAAGAGCATGAAATATGAAAATTAATTATAGTGTCATCGATAAGGTAGCTTTGAGATCAACGTACATATACCCATAATCATTTTCAATCAAGTTTGATGCCATGAATTATGGTTTGATGTGATATTTATCAATGTATATTTATTTTGATTTTTTATTTATTACATGTTAAAAGATATTATTATAGCGAGCTCTAAATGAAATCCTGTGAACTGAGCATTAATTTCAGGCATTTCCCCATAAGTCCAAATAAAATATTATACTCCTATTGGAAGGGTGCAACAAATGGAAAATGGAGACAAAGAGTTTGACATGCCACTAATGGACAAGGGAAGAGGTTTACTTAAATCTCTCTAATTAAGGTCTTTTAGGTTTCAAACATTTAAAATTTCACCGATTACCAAAAAATCTAGTAAGTTTTACTTGTAAAGGCAAATCTTTAATTTATAAATTTTCTAGAGGTAGGGACTGCTCGCATTATATTGTTTATAAATATGGTTGGAATTATAAGTTGAGTTGTTGAGATTACACAATTTGAGTGCAGGAAGGATATTTGAACCAGTTGAATACAATTTTTCAATCAAAAATAGAATTTGAACAATAAAAATTTCAAATTCAATTAAAGATTAAATCATTGGATTCAAGTGATTTTAGACAAATCCATTGAATACATACATCATTGTCAATATTTAAATTTTCTAATAAATTTTTTTGTTCATGAATTACTTGCTAAAAGGGAATTCATATGATTAGTAATTTAATATGTCCTCATCCCATAATTCACTAAAACTCTTCAGACAAACACTTTTTTGCATTATCAATTGTTTTAGAATGATAAAGAAAATAATTTAGGGAAAATGTTTTATGATCCTCAAAGCAAAGAATATATTTGGAAATTGTATGTATATTTCAGTTTTTATTGAGAAATTTTCTAATGTTACAATGCTAGAAATCATTGTCACTCTTCTTTTTACATCCTTCCTTTTGTGAATCACTTTGAACAAGAGTGAATCTCAATCATGCCTCTACACAAGTAAAAATTGCTTTGTTTGACTGTTTTTGTTAGAGCATGATTTGCTTCAATTTTTTATCTTCATGGTGTTAACTTCACCCCACATTGCTCCTCTATTTACCTCACAAAGTGATACATTGCATAAATAGGCTTACTAGTGACTATCACTTACTTGTTGGATATTGCAAAGGTACATTGATTATCACATTATATTTCCAAACTACCTTGCTAAATACCATTGTTGTTGAAGAACATCAATAGCTAAACAAATTCTTAATTGTCTCTATTGCAATAACATATTCTCTCTATATATTAGACAATGCAATGGTAAATTGTCTCTTACCCATCTAAATAACTCCTCCTCCCAACAATGTGGCGCAACTCAGGTCGGTCGGACCCTCTTGCTTAACAAAACACACAACAACACACAGTTGCTCACAAAGACTAGGTGTGAACTGAATGCCAAAATTTGGCTTCTATTAATCTAAATCAAATTACAATGTTTAACTTCAAAGTAAATGAACTAGTCGGCCTTAGCCTGTTACAATATACATAACTAGAAATCTGTCTCTAAGTGTGTTTTTGGCTGTGTGCGATCTTCCTCCCTCTCACGGTCTCTGCCAAATGAAAGAACTTGATGAGCTATGGATGAATGAATCCATTCTCTGTGCCTTTGCACTGCTCTTCTACTCTGCTCTACTGCTGCTCTTCCCGAGGTCTACTCCGATCCCCAAGACACTCTTCCTTTATCCGCTGAATCCTCCAGATCCTACAGTCCTACATTTTTCAGCGCCCTCTCGTCGCGCTGCACAACCTATTCCCGTGGTGACATCTTTCATGATCCCAACCACCTTCATAACTGCTCATAACTTCCTCATTAAAATCCAACGGCTGCTAAGTATTTCTACTTGACTCTGCTACAGTTGTCGGATCCATCTCCTACTTCGACCATACTGCGCTTCCTCATACCTTCAACCTTGATTGTCGACTTTACTTCACTTCCACAGCTGCCAGTCTGCCCTGTCCTCCACTCTTGGATTTCACTGCAATCCATCGGTGTCATTGTTCGACAACTCGTCGACTTTCGACCTCTTTCGCATCTTCTTTATGTCATCTACCGACATCCTACTTGTCGAATCTCAACTTTCTCCTCCTGTCGACCGCACTTCGACAACTTCTGCTTGATTACTTGGCTTCAACAACCAATCTTCCTTCGCACCAGTGGTCATCAGAAATTCCCTTGGTCGACTTCTCTTGTCGATCAACTTTGACTATTTCTTCTAGGTCCTGATGCTCCTGCATCAGACTCCACAGGTGAAAAAGAACTCGCCTACTCCATTAGTCTCTTGTATTCTTCTTTGGAAATCCATGTCGCCTCCTGCAACTCATCATCCTTCCAATGGACTAGATATTCCTTCTTTCGCGAACTTTGCGTCTGCCCGACTTCACGTTCCTCCAATACTTCGGTGATTTCCTCCTTGTCGTGTCAACCTGGAATTTGCACTGTCCATTCGATGTTCAACACTTCCGCGTTGCTGCTGGTTGAACCTTTCTCATACTTGTATAGATATGAGACATTGAACGTAGAATAAATGTTCAAGTCTTTCGGCAACTCCAACACATAAGCATTGTCTGAAATATTCTCCATAATCTTACATGGTCCAATCTTCTTCTGCTTCAGCTTGTTATATGTTCATGTTGGAAATCTCTCCTTCTGCAAGTGTGCATAGACTAAGTCTCCTTCACTGAACGATTGTATCCTCTTCTTTCTGTCGACACTCAACTTGTATTTCACGTTTCTCTTTTCAATGCGCTTTCGCACATCATCATGCACTTCCTTCATATGCTCTGTGAATGTTTTTTCATCCATGCTTTTGCTGATCTTTGTCGGTATCTTGGCCAAATCCACCACTCCATGTGGGCTTCTTCCATGAATAATCTAGGATGGGCTCATACCTGTCGACTGATTCACAGAGTTGTTATATGTCAATTCTACTTGCGCTAATGCATTCTCCTAGTGCTTGGGTCTGTCGGTCGTCAAACATTTGAGAAGGTTTCCCAAAATTCTTTTTACCACCTCAGTCTGTCCATCTATCTGTGGAAGATATGCCGAGCTAAACTGCAACCTTCTGTCCATTTTATCTCTTTTTGACGTTACACTCTTCGGTAACCCATGCAATATGACTATATCCTTGAAGAATAGTACATCAATGCCCGTGGCATCACTTGTCTTCCGAAAAAGAAAGTGTGCCATATTTGAAAATCTGTCGACTATAACAAAAATTGAGTCATTCCCTTGCCATGTATTCAACAATCCTAGCACAAAATCCATGCTCAGGTGCTCCCATGGGGTATTTGGCACTGGTAATGGTGCATATGACCCCGTATTCTGAATCCTTCCCTTTTCCATTTGGCCTCGACGTTGTTGTACCCACTTTTTGACATCTGTTGTCATTCCTGGACAATAATAATTTTCTTCAACCAACGCCTTGGTCTTCTCAATGCCAAAATGACCCGCTAATCTGCCACTATGCAATTCTCAGATTAGGTTCTCTCTTAGGGATCCTATGGGAATACGCAATTGTTGTCCCTTGAATAGGTATCCCTCTTGGATGAAATAATCCAAGTATGGCGTCCTATCGACACTCCATGGTTCGCTACTCACCTTCCATGCTTTCAAAAAATCCTCGTCGGTCTCATACTCTGTCTTCACCGAATCTATCGCTGTCGCTTGAACTGTCGTTGTGTTCAATAATGAAAATCTTCGGCTCAGCAAGTCGAAAACCTTGTTTGACTTGCCCAAATTATGTCGCAACATGAAGGTATATCCCTGCAGGAATTCGACCCACTTCATGTGTTGTTGATTCAAATTCGATTGAGTGTTCAAGTACCTTAGTGCTTGATGATCTGTGTACAACACAAATTCCTTGGGAAACGAATAATGCCTCCACTTCTTCAATGCTTAGGAAATAACATTGAAACTCCTGGTCGTAGACCGAATATTTTTGCTTCGCTTTGAATCCAGCTTCTCACTGAAGAACACAATTGGTCGGCCTTCCTAGCTCAACACCACTCCAATTTCCATTCCACTCACGTCACAATCGACTTGGAAAAATTTGTAGAAGTCTAGGAGCCCTAACACCGGGCTCTCAGTCACCTTCTGCTTCAACTTGTCGAAAGCTCTCTAGGCAACTTCTGCCCATTAGAACTTCCCCTTCTTCATGCACTCGGTCAGTGGTGCACATATCCAACTAAATCCTCTGATGAGCTTCCTATAGAAACTAGCAAGTCCATGGAAATATCGCACTCCTATCATGCTTGTCAGTTCTGGCCACTCCAATATTTCCTTCACCTTCTTTGGGTCCATCACCAAACCTTTACTCGAGATTACAAATCCCAAGTACAATGGTCCTTCCTTCATGAAGAAACACTTTTGGAGGTTCACCATCAGTTTCTCTTCCTGCAGCTTCCGCAATACTTATCAAAGGTGTTCCAAATGTTCGACCTTGGTTTGACTAAACATCAGGATGTCGTCTAGGTACACTACAACGAACTTTCCCAAGAATGGTTCTAGTACTTCATTCATCAACCATATGAATGTACTGGGTGCATTAGTCAATCCGAATGCCATGACTAAGAACTCATACAGTCCTTCCTTCATCTTGAAGGTTGTTTTCCATTCTTCTCCTTCTTTGACCTTGATCTAGTGATAACCACTTTTCAGGTCGATCTTGGTGAAGTATCATGCTCCACTCAAACAATTTATCAAGTTGTCCATTCTCGGCAATGGAAACCGATACTTGATCATGATCTTATTGATGGCTCTGGAGTCTGTACACATCCTCCATTCTCCACCATTCTTCTGTGATAATACTCCCAGTACCACACATGGGCTCAGACTCTCTCTAATCAATCCTCTGTCCAACAACTCAAGGACCTGTCGATTGATTTCCTATTCTTCTGCCGGAGTCATTCTATGTGGTGCCTTGTTTGGAAAATTGGATCCTAGAATCAAGTCGATTTGATGGGATATGCTTCTCATCGGTGGAAATCCCATTGGCACCTCGTTAACTACTATGCTCTGAATGTTGTCGAGCATGTCTTCGACTTCTACCATAATATTCTCCATTGTCTACCTCTTGACACATGGTCCTTTCAGAATTATGACGAAACATCCCGATTGTTTCTCCTCCTCTGAGAGAAATTCCTTGGCTGAGCACATCAACACTTGCTTCTCCCAATAGTTGCTCTCTCCTTGCTTACAATCGGCTTGGTCCTCCTGCTTCGGCTTCAACATCCTCCATGTGCCATTTTTCCACACTATGATTGTGCTACCTCGACCATCATAGATCATATTCCAATCATATTTCCATGGCCTCCCTAACAATAGATGACATATGTCCATTGGGATTACATCATAGAGTACACTGTCTTCTAGCTTACTGACCTTAAAGTTTATCAGGCGCTGTTTGGTTACCTTCACATGGTGACCCTTATGCAACCAGGATATCTTGTATAGATTCAGGTGTTCTCAACATCTCAAACCCAAATTTTCGATGACCTATGTCGACACAATATTCTCTGTACTACCACCATTCACTATGGTCTTAGAATACCTGTCACCGATCAACACTCTAGTTCAAAAGATATCCTTTAGCTGTGTCGGTTCCTTCTCGTTGCATTGTCGTCTTGAACAACCGTTATTCTGGATGTCATATTTTGACCTCATCTTCGACCATCCTCGCCACTATCGGATGTCGAATCCTTCCTCTCATTGGATTTCTCATCTCATTGACTTCTGGGTTTCAACTCATTTTCCACGTGTAGATTCTTCGGGAATTCGTAGGATTTGTGTCCCACACATTGAAAATTACAACAAACTACATCTGGTCTGTCAGCTCCTTTCTTTTCTGTCTGACCAGTTTGACCATATGCACCCCTACCGCAGGTCTCTTGACCTTCCCATCGGTTTCCCTACGTTTTCTCTCTGGTCGCGGTCCCTTCTGCACGTTAATTATCTTCGACGGCTTCTCTCCTGGTTCCGCTACTTTTGCATTTTGTGGAAACATTCTTCACACCCTGACCAATCATCCTCCCTCTGGTCAATGCGGCTTTCCTCGACATTTTCTCTTCTGGCTTCAGAGCTAACTGGTAGGCTTCATCGACTGCTCTAAACCTCGATAGGCTCATCTTGTCCTGTATGGCATACTCAATCCATTCACATATCTCGCAACAGCTTCTTCGCCTTCGTCGGTTTGACCCAACTGAATCGATAGTCTATATAACGATTCCATGTACTCTTTCATGGTCATCTCTTTATGTCAAAATTTTTCTAACTTCCTGAACTAGGAAATCACATAGTCACCAGGAAAGAACTTTCCTTTCAGCTTGGCAACCATCCTGTCCCAAGACTTGACTTTCTCATTGCCTTTCTTGAATCTATCATCTTGTACATTATCCCACCTAAATGAGGCATGACCCTTCAACCTCAGACATGCAGTCTTAACCCATTTAGGATCCTCTATCTGCTCTATGTCGAAGTATTTCTCCATCTCTCTAAACCAGTCTATCAAGTCTTCCAAGTCCAAACTTCCTGGGTAGGTAGGTACATCCATCTTTGTTCTACCCCTCATCTTTGACAGTAGCTTGATTAGTTTATCCTCTATTTCTTCTTTGACTGCTTCCCATGCTTCCACTTCCTCGTCGTTGTTGTCAAGTGCATCAGGAATGCATCCATGTGTTTGGCTCTCTTTGATCACTACGAATTCACTTGTCAAGCTTCACATTGTTCTCATGCACTCGTCGAACATTTCCCGATCAACTGTGACTGCTGCACCACGCTCTCTTTGTCCTACGCCTTGGAAATTAATGCCTCTTTTATCCATCTTTCAACCTCATTTGAAATATTCACTTGTCCAATCGCAACCAAACTTCACAACTGTGCACAAATCTACCCAACCGTAGTTGGATTTGTCAATGCACTTGTAGGTTCTTCCAAATCTCTGGATTCAACTGCTCAACACTGGATTCTTTCCATCTCTGATACCAACTGATGATAGTCAGGTTTGTATCGCTATATTTCCTTCTCATAGGATGCCTCAGCTCTGGGATCTAATACCAACTTGCACAAGTTAGGTCGGTTGAACCCTCTTGCTTAGAAAAAAACAAAACAACACGCAGGTCCTCACGAAGACTAGGAGTGAACTAAATGCCAGAAGTTGGATTCTATTAATCTGAAACAAATTACAATGTTTAACTACAAAGTAAATGAACTAGTCGGCCTTAACCTGTTACAATATACAGAACTGAAAATATGTCTCTAAGTGTGTTTTTGGCTATGTATGATCTTCCTCCCTCTCACGGTCGCTGCTAAATGAAAGAACTCGATGAGCTATGGATGAATGAATCCCTCCTCTATGCCTTCGCACTGCTCTTCTACTCTGCTCTGCTGCTACTCTTTTTGAGGTCTACTCCGATCCTCGAGACACTATTCCTCTATAGGCCGAATCCTCCAGATCCTGCAATCTTGCAGTTGTCAGTGCCCTCTGGTCGTGCTGCATAATCTTTGCCTGTGGTGACATCTGTCATGATCCCAACCACCTTCATAATTGTTCATAACTTCCTCAACAACCTCTAACGGTTGTTAAGTACTTCTCCTTGACTCTGCTACAGTTGTCAGCCCCATCTCCTGCTTAGACCATATTGCACTTCATCATCCCTTCAACCTTTCTTTTCAGCTTCACTTTGTTGCCATGACTATCAGTCTGCCCCGTCCTCCATGCTTGGATTTCTCCGCAATCCATCAGTGTCGTTGTTCGACAAATTGTCGACTTCCTGCCTCTTTTGCATCTGCTTTCCATCGTCTGTCAACATCAAAATTGTCGACTCTCGACTTTCTCCTCTTGTCGACCACACTTCGACAGCTTCTTCTCTATTACTTGGCTTCGACCGCCAATATTCCTTGGCACCAGTGGTCATCGGCAATTCGCTTGATCGACTTCTCCTGTCGATCAACTTTGACTGTTTATCCTAGGTCCCGATGCTCCTGCATCACAATGTAAATACATATGCACTTTTAAATATTTTATTGTCCACTCCTCTAGCCCAATGTGCATCAAAAAATCCATGCAGATAACAAATGTCACCACAAATAGTTGAATACCTATTTAACAACCTTCAAATGTTTGTTTCCTAGATCAACCATAACTATATGCTATGTACTCCCATTGAATGTTCTATGTTTGGTCTTATGTGTGTGTATTAGCATAAATCAAAGACCCTGCATCTATAACATAAGGAAATGTAGTTATGTATTCATTTTTCTCGTGAGTTTTAGGACATATTATATTCAGTATAAATTTGATGAAGCACATAGGTCAACAAAGTGGAGAATTTTTTTTTGAAAGAGAAACTTAGATAAAGATAACAACTCAACCTATAATTAAAAACAACTCAGAGAGTAACTAAACAAAAGTTGTGTCAAATCCCATTAGCACGGTCGATTTTGATGGGCCTCATTTTGCATGGTAACCTGAGTTGGAAACTCAAAAGGTAGTTGAGGGGAGACACTTCAAAATCCATCCATGTTAAGGCTTGGTGTGGCCCAAGATGGGTGTGATTCTGAGGTGATTTTGAAATCTTAGATTCCCCTCGGTCATGGTTTCTTAAACCATGGGTTAGTTATGCAAGTCATGGACAAACTACCAAAAAAAACTAAACAAATGTTGCATTGGGGTCAGTGCAAGCTAATGAGGGTCACTTTTTGCGAGTTAGATGCAATAGAGAACTGAAAAATTAGGCATCCCTCAACTTACTTGGATTTTTTGAGATACTTATGCAAAATATCTTGCATTAAGTAAAAAATATGAAATGTAGGAAATTGAATCATGTTTCCGAATATATAACTTTTATGTATTGAAAATTTGCATAGCTATTTCAAGTTTCATTTTTCCTAACAGACACTTTTTATTTTTCAGGCAAATGATAAGGTATATGTTTTGGTGGGTGCAGCCTTGGATGATCTAAATGAGGGAATCAAGCTACAAAAATGGGCATGCATGTAGAGAAAATATAGCACTAGTGTGTCATTATTTTTTGAAAATTAAATTAGTAATTTTATAAGTTTTTTATAATTGTCTAAGTGATCAAACCTCGAAAATAGTACATCTTTTGTGGGTGCAGCCTTTGAAGGTCTTAATGCAAAAATCATGAAATGGGGTTTTGATAGAACGTGGAGGTTAGTGTCTACTTGTGCACCATACAATTTTGTTT